>OY101447.1:134207874-134522874 GCA_956483635.1 Panzeria rudis | reverse complement strand
CATACATACATACATACATACATACATACATACATACATACATACATACATACATACATACATACATACATACATACATACATACATACATACATACATACATACATACATACATACATACATACATTTATTTTTAACTCATTATTCAATTGACATTTTTTATTAACACCTTTTGTAAACCAGTTTAAATAACGTCCCCGTTAAAAACTTTGATAAATAAGTTCTTTATTTATTCTTGTTATACATACCCTGCAGCTAAATTAATAACTACCCTGCGGTAAATGGAACTGACACAAAACAAGTCACGTGACCGGTCCCCAGGTGGTAGGGACCAGTCCGAGTTCTAACACTTCCTATGAAGCGGACCAGCCACTTTTACATGCGGATGGCCTAGGATGGGGTTGATTGATACTTTGTATGCACCTTGTAACTTGTACTTGAACTATCTTATGGAGTCCTACTCGATGTAGAATAATATAGATTATATATAAATATTATTCCAAAATTCAGCTGTAATTATCGATTAATTAATTTTTTTATTATTACAAATCCAAGTAGAAATTGTGTTTTATTTTTAAGCGGTGTCTTTGATACGATTCGAACCTACAACCTCCGGCATGACAGGCTAGTACACTACCCACTCGACCACAGGGGAACTTAGATTTCGATGGTATAAATACCATTTAAGCTGGAGTTAATATCTGAATATAGTTACGGAAGAAGTTCCTGAATGGCATGCCAGTCTCATTGAAGGGAGACAATTAATATTATATAGATACTATGTGATAGGCCTTAGATCTAGGTGCATTGAATTTGTTCAGTGCCGTTTACTACAATACTAGCCGGAGTACCAACTAAATTGACTTAAAATGGTTAATATGTGACCATTTATATAATGTGTCTTTTTTTACCATTCACTACTCCTTATTTTTGGTACCAGTCTCATTTTCTCAAGTCATAGGACGAGTACTTTTGGATCATTTGACACCAAATTTTCTGCAGGGTAGTTACGTTTTGGGACGATCATATTACTAGTTGTAATGAGACTAGTAACGATACTAGTCAAAAAATGAGGTTTTGGGACAGTCATATCACTAGTTGTAATGACACTAGTTGTAATGATACTAGTAATTTAAATTATTTTTTCAAACTGGAATATTTTCAGCTGTAGGTACATAACACAAAATTTTAGCTCTCAAAATAATAAGTAGAAAGTGGCTCAGTGGATAGAGCAGGGACTGAAACCAAACCCGAACCTGTTTACGAAGACTTTGAACCCGAACCCGCTGAATCCTAAAATTCATCAAGGTTCGGGTTCAAAAATATAAAAAATAGAGAAATATTTAATACAAGAATAATAAAAAACATTACATTTCTTGCATGCAAAAAAAATTAAAAACAAAATCGAAATAAAATAGCGAACAAGGCAAATTCATACCAGGTGGCTGCATTCCGACAGCTGACTATTTTTTGCAATTTTTCAAAGTGCCGAACGGTTGCCAAAATTTTTGCTTTTTCTTGTTCTGGGTATTTCTAATATTTCTAATTTTAAGTATATTTGTTTACATCAATGCGATACGTACGTTACCAAGGCGAATTGATACTAGGTGGTCGCAAGAGCCCAGCTGTTTACGTAAATATTTACACATTTGGCCCGTCAGCAGTGTTAATGTATCAGCTGTTTTGACAGCCCAAATGTAAATTCGCCACGGCGACTACCTGGTGTTGATCTACCCTGTACGTTACAAAGTTGGAAAAAGTTTTTTTGAGAGATAAATAAGTTAAATTTAATTAAATTAAAAAACAAGAATATATTGTTTAAACGTATAAACGTGAATGTAAAATTGATTTATATATTTTATTACTAAACAAAATAGTTGCGCGTGTTTAAATTTTTGGTTTTAAACCCAAATCCGAACCCTGAACCGAACCTGAACTTTTTATTTTGATTAACCCGAACCTGAACCCATTTTTTTCATGGTTTCAGTCGCTGAGATAGAGTATATGCCTTGAAATATGAGGACTGTGTGCTCACACCCTGGTTGATATAAATAAAGAAACTAGTAAGCCCACTAGTATATAATAACTAGTATTTTAACAAGTATATAAGTATATACAAATGAACTAGTTGGGCTCCTATGACAACCTAATATTAAAATCGATAGTATGATATATGAAAAAAGGACAGATATGAATTAAAAAGCCACTAGTATACATATTTCTAGCCACATACTAGTCATTTTGCCTGCAGGGTAAATACACATCGCACAGTGGGGCAGAATCAAAAGATTTTGAAAATATATTATCTATCAGCAAAGTTGTATTCCTATTTAACTTAAGAATATAAACATCTCAGATTGCTCAGGAGCGGATCTCTGAAATCGAGAAGGAGGACACTTCGGGCATGCTAAACTTTTCAACGCTTGTAAATTTTTTGTTTCTTACCCGATTAAAAAAATATGTGTATCTTTATGAGGGCTATCACATGGTTCTAAGAAAACCATGTTTGGTTAAGCACTTATCTTTTATAGTTAGAGAGGTATACTCATTTGAAATTTAAATTTCTCAATTTTACAAAAATCTCTATGAAATCGCAAATGGAATGTTTTATGGTTTTATCCATATAGTCCACATTAGGTCCAAGGCCCATAAAATGCTTTTACGAATAAATGGATACAGCTAAGAAAATGGTATTTCTTTTTGAATCCAAGTTTTAGAATTTTAGACCATAAGGGCTAAAATCAAAAAAAGAATTCGGAAAGGGAGAGGGCCAAAAAGAATTGTTAATTGTATTATATTTTCTTATTTTTAATCTTGTCTTTGCATATACCTTTTAGAGACATATGTGGCTGATTCTCATTCTAAAGTTTAGAATCTAAATGTACACTTTGCATTTTTTTTTGTTTACCGATGTAACAAATATAAATGTATATGAGAAGTTAGGATTCTTACAGCCTTATTCTGGCAATTTGGTTATAATAAATTTGTAACTGAATTTTTGTTACCTTATTGCAAGATAGATCAACACCAGGTAGTCGCAAGAGAATTCGCCGTGGAGAATTTATGTTTGGGCTGTCAAAAAAACTAATACATTAAGGGCTAATATTACAACTTGACAATAGCTAAAAGCAGACTTTTGTCGGACGGATAAACAGTTTATCATTATTACAAATTTACTTTAACCTACCAGGTAGGACGCACCTGACTTTAACTTATCGCTCACTTTCATTTAAAGTGAAATTTTAATAAAGGTAAACCTTTTGTTCGTCCGACAAAATCCTGCCTTTAACTATTGCCTAGTTGTAATAATGGCCCTAACACTGTTAACAGGCCAAATGTGTAAACATTTACGTAAACAGCTGGGCTCTTGCGGCCACCTAGTATGAATTCGCCTTGCCTTATTGTAACTCTTATTTGTTCCGATATTCCGGCAATATGGCAATAAAAAAATAATTCAACAAATTTACACATTTTTGTAATAAAATTAATTATTTTAAATTATTTTTTTAAATAAAAAAATATTTTGTAATGCCAAAAAGTAAATTTATAAAAATTTTGGCTTCTACACGAACAATCGCCCAAGAGAAAATCGCACAAAGCCCTAATTTCTTTTGTTCATATTGCAAAATAAAAATAGTTGCAAATCACACAAAAGCTTTGGGTAGAACAATCTTAGTGGCACAATGAGTAATTGTTCGTCCATATTTTTGAATCATTACTGATTATACCAAATTGCGAAAATTCGCAAAAACTTGCTGACTTTAAATAGATAGAGAAGTCTGATAGTGTTTAAAAAGCGGAAAAACTGTAAAAAACCAAGAACTAGCAAAACAATCACGTTTACCGTAAAAATAGCGAAAGTTTGCGAAAAATTGCAAAATTGCAAACGAACCTTAAAATTGCTTTAAAATACATAAAATTATAAGGAATGCAAAAACTTGGAAAAAATCGCGAAAATGACGATAATTCGCTAAAACTTGTTAATATTAAAAAGATAGAAAATTCTGATAGTGATTAAAATTCGGTAAAACTGTAAAAAAGCAAAGAATTAGCTAAAAAATCACTTTTATCGCGAAAATAGCGAAAATATGCGAAAAATTGCAAAATTGCAAACAAGCTCTAAATTGCTTAAAAATAGCTAAAATTAAAAAAAACCCAAAAGCTCGCAAAAAAATTTGAAAATTACGCAAATTCGCACTTTTCGCGGTAAAAGTGATTTCTTTTTGCCAGTTTTTTAATTATTTACAGTTTTAACGACGTCTAATCAATATCAGACTTCGCCATATTTTTAATCTTGGCAAGTTTTTGCGAATCTTCGTCATTTTCGCGAGTTTTTCCAAATTATTGGCATTCCTCACAATTTTAGCTACTCTTAAGCAAATCGTTTGCAATTTATGCAATTTCTCGCGAATTTTCGCAATAAAATTTATGTTTAATGAACTTAAGGGCTTGTTTCCAATTTTTTACCAACTTTAATGACAAATTGAATAAAAAATGATTAAAATAAATTCTTGTTACCTACTTTTTTGTAGGTAATAGTTTTATTGATTTTTGTTACGATATAAAATTATCAGAATACCAATTTCCAATTTTTATAACTTTGGTTACAAATTATAACCATGGTGACTATTATTACTGTGTCAGAATAGGTCCGTTATTATAGTTTTTGCCTCATTCAATGGATCCTGAAAGAATATATGTGTATATTTAAAAATTTTTCAAAATTTTTGTATCTTGAGCGTTACATTTGCTTTCGCGGTTGTAAGAATGATTTTTGCGAAAAAATTCACCTCAAAAAATTAGTATAGTGTTTGAAAGGACTATACATCTATTTTCTAAAAACAAAATAATATAATAATCGCAGGACGAAATTAAAAGTTATGACCACTTCTTAAATTTTGAATTGGGTTCACATGGAAAAATAAAAAAATTTTATGTTTTAAAGTAATTCTTTACAAATAATTTTACATAAGCAAAAAGTAGGCTTTTTCTTTCAAATAAGACTTATTTTAATAAAATCCACCAACAATGTCAAAAGTTATGTCAATTTCAAATATGTATATTTTTTTGTAGCTAAATACGACCTATCTACTACATTCTTCCAAAATATAACAACCCACAGTGCGAAACAGCAAACTTTTTTTTTAAGAAAATCAGAAATTTGTAAGCAGATAATGTTCTTTATATTGTTTCTACCCTTCAGCTGCTATTAGCTTTTTTAACGTCCTAAAATTTATAAATATATTATATTAAAAAAAAATTTTTACGTAACGCTCAATACATTTTTATTCGAACTGAATTTTGTTTTCAGAACGCGCACTTTATTTTGAATTCAATACATTTCAGATGTATAATCTTCGATGTATTTTTACATGACTTCGTTAGGTATTCACTAGGAAATTTCAATTATATTAAAAATATATGAATAACAATCAACACATTTTTTTGAATACAAACGATGATTGATTGATGAAACGTCTTGCAATGTAATACTATTTAACAAAGTTCACAAAACTTTAAAATATTTAGAAGCACAAACCTACACTATTATTTTAGCGTATATTGTTAATCAAATTTTAATAATTAAACTGAATAATGAAGCGTACTAAAAAAGCGTAACGCTCAATACGCAAGACTGCGTCCATCAACAATTTTTTAAAATAAAAATTATAATTTTTAATATTTTTCAAAAATTTCATGTGTAAAAAAGAGAAGAAAATGCAAATACTCTAAAACCGTTATAAATTTAATCTCGCTTTTGGAAAAATTAATAGTTTCCTAGTGGTAAAAATACCCAGTACGTAATCGCTGATGTAAGCAATATTTAGTAGCAGCTAGTGATTACGCTTTGGCTTATTTTTCCACATAGATTTAACATCATAAGCGTGTCATCATAAGCTGTTTAGTCGGTGTGCTCTCGCTTAAAAAGTAAGCTACGATATCAGTACGTGCCGCTACTGTGCGTTTATATAATAAGTGGAACTGTAAGTGAGCTTGTTGTTGAAATATAGCCCAAAAGTAGGCCATAATTTTTTACTTTGTGCATGCGAGGGATAAGCTCTATGACATTCAACGAAATTCTTACAGAATGCAAAATAGTCGAAGCTATTATTAGCAAATGACATTTTAGATTACGCGTACATTACAACCTAAGTACTTAGATTGCTCGCTTAGAACGTCATCCTGACATCATTGTTTATTACCTAGCTACTTCGTTTCATTTACCACTGGGTTCTTAATGTGGAATATCAGCAGCATGCATTACGGACACGCCATTTTGTATAAAGAGAGTAAAAGTAGTATTATCGTTCTTCGTTTCTAGCACATAATTAGGGTTTGGGAATCGAGAATTCCCGGGAACTCCCGATTAGCTAATATTCCCGCAAATTTTTGAGATTTTCCCGGGAAAACGGGAAATTAAAAGTACACATTATTTCATAAATATATGGACTTTATTTTACATATTTATAAAATGCTGTAAGTGACAGCAAAATTTATTTTGATTCATATAAGAAATTGGTATTATTCAGCCATGTCA
Organism: Panzeria rudis; assembly: GCA_956483635.1. NCBI lineage: Eukaryota > Metazoa > Arthropoda > Insecta > Diptera > Tachinidae > Panzeria > Panzeria rudis. Next base: position 134,516,336 of record OY101447.1, on the reverse strand, counting down.
CAGATTCCGTTCGGATTGGTTTTGATTCCGAAGTTTTCATTCCGAAAAAGTACATTTTTTGTGCTTCAGATTCCGTTTATTTTGTATTTCATTTTTAAAATGATAAAGTTCTTATAACTTGAGGCGTTTGTTTACTCTTTTTTTTAGATGCAAAGCTCGCATTAAGCTTTCTATTAACATGGAAAGCTCATGACCAAATATTTATTTGACGCTCCTAAAAGTATGCACGTTTTTTTAGTATTTACTGCAAATGAAGTCAGTAGAAAAGTGTTTTTCAATTCCACTTTGAAATTTAAAAGTGGTTTGATTTCGAAAAAAAATTTCGTTTTTCGTTTTCTGAAGAAGCAACTTACGGAATGGAAACCACTTCCGATCCGAATGGTATTCTGTATTATGCTTGGCCAATATATTTTTAAGATCCTTCGAAGGCACCGGTTAACGAATACTTGGATGGCGTTTATGTCGTGTGGTCTTCCAAGCTTCGCAAGCATATAGCAGAACCGATTTCACGCAAGAGTTGAATATCCTGATGTTAATTCGTTTCGAAATAGCAGAAGACTTCCATACAGGCCGTAGTATATAGAAGGGCTGGTTAGCTTTTATAAATCTGTGATCTACATCGTCACTGCAACCACCTGTATGCGTTAAAATACTACCAAGATAGCAAAAGGATTTTACTTCTTCTAACTCAACACAATGTATTTTGAATTTGGTGTTATTGATAGTGTTACCGCGCATCACCTTGCTCTTCCGTGTGTTTATTTTCAGACAAGCTTTTGCAGCTTCGGTCTCGAGGGATTTGAGCTTAGCTGACATATGGCGGTGGTTATGCGATCAGAGGCAGATATCGTCTGCGTATTCCAGGCTCTCGAGCTGTTGGTTGAGCCCCCATCGTATACCTTTGTTTGATTGAGTAGCATTACCGACTACAACATCAAGCACGATCTTAAATAGAAGAGGGGAAAGAATGCATTCCTACCGGACACCAGTTAAGTCAAAACTATTGCGCGTTATCGTGCAAATCTCGACACTTAACATCTGTATAGAGCTTGGATAAGCATAATAATTTTAGGTGGAACACCTTTGCAAGCGAGAGCGCTCCAAATTGCATTGTGGTTCAGGGTATCGAAAGCTTTTTCGAAGTCTATAAAGACCATGTAGAGGGTAGATTGCCACTCTGCTGATTGCTCTGTAGTTATGCGCAGGCTATTTATATGGTCGACGCAATCCTTTTGTGGACGGAAGCCATCCTGCTCAGGTCTGAGATCTTTCATTATAGATTCTGAATTTCTCTTGTTTATAAATGCGCTATTAACTTATTTACCGCGCTAAGGATTGTGATACCTCTCCACTTCCTGCAATCAGTAAGGTCTACTTTTTTGAGGATATTTGCTATGATATCTTCCTTAAGCTGAGAGTCGAGTTGGAGGGGGAGCCAGAATTTTTCAATGAGAGGTTGCAGGAGGTCTGCCGTTATTTAATTCTCGTAGATGGCACAAAAATATATGCACGTGTATCACCGCTTTGAAACTTTACATGTGGGATTCACTTTGGGGTAAGTTAAAGTGAAAAATTTTACATGGACGAAATGCCCCATTTTGGGACTTCATTGATCCGCTTCTGGGAAGTTTATCTAATAAATTTAAATAGGAATACTATTCTATGTTCGTGTGAAATGTTCGGATTATCCGTTTCGAAATGGGTGATTTACCTCTAAAATATTTTGATTCTGTCCCACTGTGCATTGAGCCCTAGCCGCGAAATACGCATAACCCACAGAAAATAAATTTTACAAGAGAAGGTTTAAATTTTTTTTCAAATTTGTTCACAGCTTTTTTGAAGAATATTTTAATGTAGCCAACAAATGCACGTTAGAGATAAGTTTCAAGTTCTTCAGGTGGGAGGTAAACTATACCAAGTTACATTTTCGAAATTTTACAGGAGACCGAAAAAATATGTTGAAAATCACAAATGATTCTGCCTCTGTAGTATTAACAATTTGACTTAACCCGAATATTTTATATAAGTATAACATTATTTTTTTATATCGAAGATATCTTTAATAAAATCGTATAAAATATTAGCGTTACTTATTATAAAGGTAAATCAAATTCGCGTGAAATAATGTTCATTCAGGGTTGGTACAAAATCTTTTTTGGGACCAGAAATTTAATATATCATTACACACAAAGTTTAATTTTGGGCCCTAAAACTATTAGCCGGGTGTCGCAGGTTCGATTCCTGCCAAGACCCTGGGTGTTTCTGCAGAAAAGCCGAAAAAGGCTTAAGCAGTATGTGTCTTCGTTTTTTCCATTTTTCTCAACAATTGGGCTATCTACAATGACCACTTGTAGAATTTCGCATGATTTGGCTTTAAAGCCTTACAAGGATTTGCCTTAGAAGCCTTGAAGGCGGTCAACCATTCACTTCGCCGTAGATTCGATGAAATCCTTCAAGAGCGCGCTGGTTTTTCTAAAAAAATACATTTTTTCAAGTGGATACCATTTTGAATTGTCTGGATACGTTAACAAGCAAAATTGTCACATTTGGGCTTCTGAAAATTCAAAAGCAATTGTTGAGAAGCCGTTGCATGCTGAGCGTGTCACTGCCCTATGTGACCTAAATGCGTGAAAATTCGGCTGGAATGCGGTTATGCTGAATGGATGGTTTCTTATAACTTCTTTGTTTTATTTTGTTGTTATTGAAAACCCCTGTACTTTTGCTTTCTTTTTTACCCCGCAGCTGATGATTTATCAGAAATTATAGTGCTGCATTTCGCGTAAAACGAGGTTTGTCATAATTTTTTAAGCGTGTTATATGAAATTTGCATAAAAATGAAACGAGTAATTAACAAAATGGTTACGTGTTATATCGAAATCGCGTGCTGGAGGCTGTAGAATAACTCTGCGTCAATTTAAAAAAATGTATCGGTTACGCTATTTTCGAGGTAAGGGCTACAAATGTGTGTATGTATGTCAGTTTTTATGAAAGCGTGTATGCAGGTTACTTTTATGTGTACTATGAAGTCATCTTCAAGACAATTAATTATACATATCGTTACTTTAATTTACAAAAGGCGTATCTAACTTACAGAAAAATATAAAAGGAGGCCAAAAATCTTAATAAAATGATAACAAAACAGCATTATATATATTTTAAGAACTATGAAATATAAAAGCTGTATCTTTTCCTACAACTCTTTTAGTTCTAAAACTTACATAAGTTTGTTTGTAATTTTTAAAATTAAGTTTTATGTTCCATACTTAAACATTTTTTAAATGTTAGATACGCCTTTTGTAAAATAAAATAGCGATATGTATCTTTGCATTCTTTTTTCTTTATCAAGATATAAAAGTCAATAAATTTTTCTGCATTATTTGTTTTAGCTGTTAAAATGTGTTTGTTTAATATCGGAAAATTTTAATACTGATACGAGATTTCGAGACATTTTGAAATTAAGTTGATAATTTTTATATCTGCATACATACATATTGTATATAAACCTTGCGGGAAATGTTGTACCAATTGTCTTGCAAGTACTTGTCCTATGACTAGTGAAAATGGAAATGATATAAAATGTTCCTGAATCATGCCCGTGAAAAGAGAACATATCACAAAACTAGAGCAAAAATGTTATCAAAATGCTCCCACTGTACAAGCAGATTTTTTCCAAATCAAAAATATTTGACAATTAAGTTATCAGTTTTAGTCGAACTGTATGGGTTTATATCCAAAGAAATTTAATTATTTTGGCTTGAGTTTGGTTTTAATTTAATTTTTCAATTAAATTATATTTTTATTTAGAGATAAATGTGAAGCATGTAGACAAAGAAAACCACCGACTTTGGTCTAGTGGTCTAAGCGGAAAACAATTCTGAAGAGATGTCAGTTCAACCCTCCGTGCAGTCAAAATTTTCTTTGTCTACATGCTTCACATTTATTTCTAAATAAAAATATAGTTTAATTGAAAAATTAAATTAAAACCGAACTCAAGCCAAAACAATGAAATTTTTTTTTCAAAAATATTTGTTAACAGTTCAGTAATTTAACCACCACAGGACAAATACCTTAAGTTTGGGTGTCATCCAATGACAACGCCATGTAAAAGTTACCGGTCCATTACATATAAAGTTCCGGATCTCGAACCGGTTGCTAGTCCTTCGGAACCAGTCACGTGATCCATCTTGTGACAGGTTCTCTTCCCTCTAGGGAAATTTCTCGATTAAGCGTTTCCCAAAATTTATTGAATTAAAGAAGTAAGGATGCAATTGGAGTAAAGAAGTAAGGATGCAATTGGGCAGACATATACCTTCGGTCAAAAATCCCAAAATCTTAGGTGTAATCTTTGACAGCATCCTTTATAGCCGCACGAAATTCCTGAAAGCTCTATCAGGCACTTATTGGGACATGAAGGAGGTAATTTTACCTACATACAGGGCAATCGGTCGCTCCGTTACAAATTACGCAGCACCAATATGGACCTCATTCCTTAGTAGGCGTGGATACAAGGGGGGGTGAAAGGGGATATTCCCCCCGCCCCAAACGAGTAAATTTCTATAGAGTTTCGAAGTTTGGAAAAATAGTATGTTTTACTTAGAAGTTTTTGGTATGTTGTACAACACTGTCGCAACGTTTGTGTACCTGTCGTATACTATTTTATGTAGTCGTATTATACGTGCTTATTAGGGCTTGCCGAACGGGAAATCCCGAATCCCGAAATTCCGGGATATTTCGGGATTTCTTCTATACCAATATTTATGTAAAAAATACGTATATATTTTAATTTTCATTAATTTTATACCATTTTTTTTAATATTTAAAATTTCCCAATATATATTTAAATTAGGGATGTAACGAATACCGATACCGATATATCGGCGATACTTCAGATTTTCCGATACATCGGTATCGGCGATATTTTACTGTCGATACGACGATACTTTTAAAATTTTTTTCAGAGTTTTTTTAAACAAATAATTTATTTTTGTCCAATTTCACCATGAATTAAATTCACTTCGTCTTTTTTTAAATCTTATTAATATCAATTTTAGAAATTAATAATCTTTTATGCTGCTATTTTGTAAAAAAAAAATATTTATTTTTTGTTAATTTTACCATGAATTCAAATTCAAGTCGTTGTTTTTTAAATCTTATTCCAGCAAAAAAAGACACTCCAAAGAAGTCATTAAAATGTAGAATTCGCGATCCAGAAGCGTTGCAAATTTGGATAATTTCTAATTAGTTTTACATATCCTTGCCATTGCAAGAAGTTCTGTTTTTCGATTACCAATCACCGAATTGGAAGCGATGCTAGGACAAATTTCTTTTTCGATGTTCTATAATGGTTTTTCCTCAAGGAAAAAGGATAAAAAATTATCCATTTTCACAATTTTTTTTACGCGAATTTAAACTCAAAACTTTATTTTCATGTAAATTTAAGTGAATAAATATAAACTTTTTGAAGACTTTTAATAATTAAGCTTTTAAGTTATTTAGAAGAATATTAGTTGATAAATGTTCTTTAAAAATCGATTTTTTAAAAAGCATGGCGAGTATTTTTTAAAATTACAAAGGAATTAAAAAAATTTTCTTGGTTTTCTACTAATTCTCTGCATATTTTTAATATAGATTTTTTTTGAAGCAAAGAAAATGTAGCTCCTTAAAAATTACTTCAAATTTTGTATACTGGGTTAAAATCAATTTTATATATTCTCTCTTACAATGTAATTTTGTATAATAAAAAAATTGGACTTGAGTTTTGTTAATCTAAACTTGAACTCAATTTCAATATTCGTATCGGTATCGGAATCGGTATCGGCGATATTTATTTTTAAATGTCGGTATCGGTATCGGATCGGCAAAACGGCGTATCGTTACATCCCTAATTTAAATGCTTATTTTTTAACAATTTAATGATTATTCGTGACAAACTGCTTATAAATCAACAACAAGAGCAAATAAATTAGGTACTTTCTTACGATTATTTTCATCAAGTCTTCTGCCAATATACAACTGAGAGTTATTTTGAAAAGAAAAAGAAGTAATATGAAAAGAAAAATAGTATGTATTTGGAAAATTCATCAGTTTGAAAAATTCGATCCCTTATTCTATAACTGTGTATATGCCGACGTTAGTTTAATCCCACACCATAAAATGGTCACTTCTGTTCTCGTTGTAATTGAGTACTATTGACAGATCCTTACAATCAAGCTCCTTACGGTTAAGCTATTTTTAGACTAGCTGTTCGACTTCTGCACAAAATGCAACCCTGATATAATGCGTTTTATTGCTTTTTTTCAATTTTCCATAAACTCATAAGATCAGGGTTGCATTTCCCACAGAAGTTAAATGGCTTGTGAGATAGTGTAAAACAGCTATTACGAGTAGACAAGTGAAAATTTGTTGTTGTTGGGTTGAAAAAAAACTATTCGAGTTTGTATGTTATTTACATTGCGGCTCGAAAATGTTTTTTTATTTTTATTGGAGTTACAGAGTAGAAAGCCGGCAAACAAGTGACTATGTATTACTGCCATTAGCGAGGGAACACATATATGCAGACTTTTGACATAACAACTTAAGTATCATTTTCAAATTTTTGAGTAGAGCTAAAATGCTCAACAATCTGATAATTAAACATAATTATTTGAGTTTGATTAGAATTTTGTGTAGATTTTATTTTGTCCTTTTTCGACACATTTAAAAATCGTTGTTGATCTATCAGTCGCAAATTAAGAAAAAAATTTAACAAATAAATTTTAAAACACTAATATTTTAGGAATATTGTGACAACAAATTCGGTTTTATTCGAATTTAGTGTGTCTACAAAACTGATAAAATTTATATAAATTACAAGTTTTCCTGTTTACTTAACTCAAATGCCATACATCAGTCAGTAGTGGGCAAAATCTCAATTTCGTTTGCACTCGTGCATAGGTTGTTCTTTTTTCAACACAATCTCACGTACACTGTACGTGAGACTCATAGCCTATCTACCCAGTTGGCCTTACTGCCTTGCACGACATTGTCATCTAAGATTCTTCTACGAATTGTCCTCTGTCAATTAGGTTTTCTAATCTACAATTTAAGTGCATCGTCGTTCACAACAATCTAAATGAAACATTCTTACATGTTGTCCTCTATTAAACACTTTTGACGACAATATGAAGACAATCAGGTATGTGATAGAAATCGATTTTGAAAACGAAGCACTTTTGAAAGTCCCTTTTAACGCACTTTTCATCAAATTTTTATAATTTTTGTGATACAACTCTTTTGTAATAAAGAAATATGTTTATAATATTTGTGATAAAATTGTTTTTAATAAAGAAATATTATTAAAAAATACTTTTCAAAATAGCTTCGTTTTCGGAATCGATTTCCATCACATACCTGAATGTCTTTCGTTACGTCCTCAATCCAACTTTTTTGAGGTCAAAATTTGCTACAATGTCTTACATTTTGTCTTCAGTAACATTGCGGAGGGCAAGATGAGCGACAGTGTCTTAATTGCTGCCCTCAATCCAACTATGTTGAGGACAATATGAGCGACAATGTCTTACATTTTGTCTTCAGTATCATACATAGTCATTGACGAAATAATGGGCAACATTGTCGCATTTTTAATCATTGACAACAAGACAGGCGACGTTTTCACTTATATAATCATTGACGATGAAATAGGTTGCAATATCGCCCACATAGTCACAGTAGTATCCAAGCATGATTGTGGCTATTGAATCGGACACGATTTTTGCGACACTTGTTCGAAAACTTCCTTGATGATTTGTTCCGCCTGTGCGACATTTGGAGGATTTAACATTGTCGTGCACCAGTCATTGATGATGTCTTAAAAACGTAGCCAACTGGGTATTGAGACGCGAAGCATATACATAAACAAGGAATGTGATAGTGTATATGTGGGCACCACTGCTATATATTCATATGTCTATAATGGTATAATCTCTACACAAAACCTTTTACATATAATTCATAAATAAAATAAAAATTTGTTATTAAAGTATTGTTTATTAAAAAAAAATGGATTTTACCAAAGTGCCGAAATCCCGAAAAGCCCGGGATTCCCGGAATTTCTAAAAATCAATCCCGATTGGCATCCCTACACAGAAAAAAATAGACAAGAATTGTATTCAATAAAACCTTGTTATTAAAAAAAATATGAATTTCAATAACATTTATCTTCAACATAATAAAATATTTCGTTGTAAGTATTTCTTTTCTATGCCGGTTATTTCTTTTCTTTTTATACATAAGTACTTAAAACAAGTTGTATCCCATAAAAAAATAAATGGGATATGGCTCAGCTATAGAGTGTATGCTTTACGTCCGGAAAGCCCGGGTTCGCATTCCAGCCATGTCAACATTTTTTTTAATTTATATATATATTTTTATTTTGAAATAATTTTGTTATCAATATAGGGGAATTCTTTATCACAGGAAATTTGAAAAAAAATTATTGAATACCGGGATTTTTGTTATCAAAGACGAAACTTATTTTTTCTGTGTAGTGCTTATTCTTGTTGTAACCACCTTGCAGTAAACATTCAACGGTCGCAAAGTGTGTGGATTGCATTATAAAGCCACTTATAGTATAAATAAAATAAGCTTTATTTCATGAAAATCGATGGATAAATATTGATTTTATTCATAATAAGGTGAAAGCAGTTAATTTTCGCAAAAATTGCGAATATTTACACTGTACAAAAAAATTAATTTTTTTAAATAACAAGGTTTTTACAACTGATTCTGGTAGAAGTCCCCAACAAAATTACATATGTGGATCGTCGTTTTGAAAGTTAACATCGGTGATTTGTATTAGGGGTAGTTAAATTTTGACCCCTTTTGCAGATAATTATACTGATTCGGCATTGTATATCTTGTAGGCCTTACTTTTAACGTATAAAATGTGTTCAGCTTTTCTATATAAAATATCACGGTTAAAATTTTTGTGGAACATTTTAGCCCTCTAGCTCTTCGAAATATGGCTGTTTTTAGCCCCTAAATAAATAAGGGGCAAAAAACTCCCAATCAGGGCGATATAGCGGGGTTAATTGTTCCCCAAAACTGTTCCTCGTGGAGTTTTACATAAAATTGTTAAACACATCCTACACCTTAAACGTAATCCCTACAAGATATTCTATGCCGAGTCAGTATAGCAATGTGCAAAAGAAAAGGAAATTTAACTCCCCCTAAGATGTAAACTTTCATGGTACAATCAAACCCTTTCAAACAAAAAAATTTTTTTTTGAAAATCATTTGACAAATGATAGAGATATGCGTGGGGGAGCAAATTTCGCCATCGGTTTCCGATTTGTTATGGAGCCAACTGCAAGCAAACCCTTTCAAACAAAATAAAAAGAAATTTGAAAATCGGTTCACATAATATGTGACAGAGTTAGTTATGCGTGTACAAACATAAAAAAGTAAAAAAATACACACGAATTGATAACCTCCTTCTTTTTTTGAAGTCGGTTAAAAAATCGAGTAGGGATTGGCTGTTCGTTGACATATTACGAACGTCATTGTAATTTTTAGAATAAACTATTCACATCGTAACAATTTCTCAAACCTCTCCCCGTTTCCTTCGTGCGTTATATAATATGTGAACAATGCCTAGACTTATACATATCCATACTTACTTATATATATTTATGTAGATACAGAATTAAAACGGAAACGTGAAGCAACAAAAAAAATTTTGGTATCTAAAAATAATAGAAATTCCTTTTCCGTTTAAATGCTTTTGTTGTTTCCCATTCTATGAGGTTTGGTCGAAGCAACAAAATTTATTATATTTTTTTATTTTTAAGTACGTTTTATTAGCATTTGTTTGATGTACACTATGTAATACGAATTACAAAACAATCTAACTAAAACAATAAAAACAACAACATTAAGATATCCATGTTCATATATACGTATACATTAGTGTGGTCGTAAAAATTAAATTTTCCTGGACGCACCAAAAACGTTTTATTTTGATTAAAACAGAAATGTAAAGAAATGAAAGTGGCACTACTCTGTTCTGCAGTGTACTTTGAAAAATTAAGTTAATGTTAATTTTTCCCTTACTCCTTGGAATATTAATCAAGCCCAATTCTTTCTGAATATAACGTTACGAACCTTAGCCTAATAATCAATTTGGACTCACGAAATTTAAGTTGTTTTTTTTTTCTTTTTTTTAACAAAAAGAACTGAAATTCTCTACAAAAAAGGTCTTATATGATTTTTTGTAAAGTTTATATTTATGTGCTTCGCTACGCCATAGTTGTGAAAATACTAACTGAACCAAAAGTGGTAGGTAAATAGCGCAAAATGGCATGTACATTTGAAGAAAAGTAGATCAATCTTGAAATTCCTCAGAAGATTAGCTCTAGATGAGGTGCGTTAGCACCTGGCAATGCATACAATAGATCTTCTTCTGTCGCAGTGTCCTGTGTTTCCCGTTTAATTTAAATTCATTCATTCATAGGACTTTAAGAATGATGAAAAAAATAACTTTTTAAATCTAAATTGATTATTAGGCTAAGGTTCGTAACGTTATATTCAGAAAGAATTGGGTATGATTAATATTCCAAGGAACAATGGAAAAATTAACATCAACTTAATTTTTCAACGTACACAGCAGAACAGAGTAGCGCCACTTTCGGAAGCCGCTACACTTCCATCGTCAGTGCTCACGTGTATTTGCTATCACCACTTGTCAGGTGGCTCTGTTGAATGTGATTTTAATTCTTATATATACAACTTTTTCGCGAAAATTGAATACGAGAATTAAATCACTCTTAAGCTGATATTAAAGTGCACTTTCCCAGCGTTGCCATCGGTTTATTTTTCTTCATTCCCATTTTGCTGATTTTTGTTCTACTCAAGACAAACTTTTTTGGTTTGATTTTATACTTAAGTATATATGAACATGTGAAAAGCTCAAGCCAGTAGCTAATTGTTTTATTAATATGATTATTTCGAATATTAATCATACCCAATTCTTTCTGAATATAACGTTACGAACCTTAGCCTAATAATCAATTTAGATTCACAAAGCAAATACGTTCGAAATAATCATATTAATAAAACAATTAGCTACTGGCTTGAGCTTTTCACATGTTCATATATACTTAAGTATAAAATCAAACCAAAAAAGTTTGTCTTGAGTAGAACAAAAATCAGAAAAATGGGAATGAAGAAAAATAAACCGATGGCAACGCTGGGAAAGTGCACTTTAATATCAGCTTAAGAGTGATTTAATTCTCGTATTCAATTTTCGCGAAAAAGTTGTATATATAAGAATTAAAATCACATTCAACAGAGCCACCTGACAAGTGGTGATAGCAAATACACGTGAGCACTGACGATGGAAGTGTAGCGGCTTCCGAAAGTGGCGCTACTCTGTTCTGCTGTGTACGTTGAAAAATTAAGTTGATGTTAATTTTTCCATTGTTCCTTGGAATATTAATCATACCCAATTCTTTCTGAATATAACGTTACGAACCTTAGCCTAATAATCAATTTAGATTCACAAAGCAAATACGTTCGAAATAATCATATTAATATAACTTTTTTTATATTAAAAAATAAAACTTTTTACAAATGTTTTTTATTGAACTTTGGCGTTTATGCACAACTGCTGACAACTTTGACACTAAAATAAAAATAATACCAAGTTTTCCAACTGGGCATCACTTGCTTTTATCCGTTTTTGTACATATGCAACTCAGCATTACTTACGAACGTATTGTATAATACCATTTTACTTTCGAAACGGAAATTAGTTTCGAAAGGTTTTGATTTTCGAATCGAAATACATAATAACCCCCCTGGACTAATATAAACAATATAAACAATGATGATTGTTGAATTTTGCACACGTTTTTTTTTTATCAAAAATATTTACAAAAACTGTTGGATTTTTGCGCCACACATAACAAAAAATTTAATTAATTCAATTTGTTGAAAACATTTTCTGTGTTTGTTGTATCAACATCCGTATTTGTTATATTAATTAAATATATTTTTGAATTTAAATTATACATTAATGACTCGATTTGTTAGTGGCTGTTTGATGAAATTTTTTTCTGTGTAGCTGAGCCTGGCAAACATTGTCTTACCCACAAATGTATCGTGTTTTAACTTCAAATAGTTTCTTTGAAATAATGCCACCGCGTGGGTCAAAAACAAAACAGAAACCTAACGTGGATTGAGTTAAAAATTTTACCTCGACAGCTTTTATAGTTCCGAAAATCATGCGTTACTAACAAACACAGAGAGAGAGAGAGAGAGAGTTTTTTTAATTTTTCATTAAAAAACATTATTTTTCGATTCAAATTTGTGAATTACTAAGAAACCACTGATTTTTTTACCTAATTGTATTAAGTGTTGCGAAAAAAAGTGACTACATAGTATTTTTTAACGCTGCAAACTGATTAGAAAAATGCTAGTTTTGCTCAAAACGTATGTAAAAAGTATCAATTTGTAAGTCTGTCTAAATTTTTCATTAACTTTTCTTTATATGAGAACTTCGTAGTAAAGTATGATTATTTTTTTATTCCATGGAGTTCCCACTCCAACTTTTGGATATGGTATGCATAACGCTATGCCCTATCAACAGAAATTCTATTAAAAAAATTTAAGATGAAGTTTTTGAGATATTTGCAAATTTGTTTTATTTTTACATTTTTGCAATAGGTACTTCTGTAAAGAAACTGTATATTTTTAGTATTAGTTTTTGAAACCTTACGGCTTAAGCTTTTCATACATATTTTATTTTTTCAAATCGCAATATCGGTTGTAAAGCTATATTAATTTCAATATGAGGTAGTTTATTAAATTTTTCTAAAAAATCTAACTTTGACCCACGATAATTCGAAAACTGCAGCGAAATTGAAAAAAAAACTTAAAACGACACATAGCACGCAGGTACGTGAAATATTGGTCTACAAAGACTTATTCAGCTCCGTTGACATGCATAGGACAACCGATTCGAAAATTTTTGGAATTAGTCAGCAATCCTCTTATGTTTAAAAATTTCTACAACATATTAAACGGGAATTTTTTTATGAATTTTCAAATCCAAAAATTATAAGACCAACAAGGTTTCTCATGACCGATGTAGTCAACTTTGACACTCTGCAGCTCACCGTGGTTCAAGCTTCAACATTCTTAAAGCTTAGGTCCTCCTCTATGATTTTTATATACACCGTTATACCTATAATCGGATTGGAAGTTTCAAAGATACAGATTTATTACCATTTTTTTTAAATTGGAGCCACTGTGCGCCGTTAGTTTGTAGCCTGCACATATTTGCAAACAATATTGTGCAAACATATCCCCTCGTCTATGGATTTATTAAGCTTCAAATGAATCTAACTAGTAGCTTAAAAGCAATATTGTTTTTACCAGTTTTTTGTGAATATCTTCATAATGCAGTGTACTATTTTATATTGACATTTTCTTTAAAATAAATTCAATTTTGCGAGTTCCCAACCGATTTTTATAATTCTTTTAAGCGGTGTAAGATACACTTCTTAAGAAAATAAAAAAAACAATGTGTAGGGTTTCAAACAAAGTATTGCAAAACAAAAAGCGAAACTTGAAAAAATCTAAAAAAATAAAAGCATGGTTTTCTTTTGATAATATTTCCATGAAATATTAGTCAAACTAAAATATTTTAAGTTCACATGAAATGCTTAAGTTCTTCTCTATTCGACACCGTTTAAAAATTGAAAATTGGTGCAGAAATAACGCAGTAAAAATTTTTTTGTCCGTGAAGTACCAAAAAATTGTATTTTATCGATAAGTTTAGATATTGACGGTGTAATCGAATTTCAAAAATGGCAAAATGATCTAGTCAAGTCGTCTTATAAATATGTCGTCTTATAAATAACAAAAATTTTTCAAACAAAAGTTTGTCTAAAAATAAAATTAATTTTCAGTAAATGTTCTTTACATAATCAATGAATTGTTTGTTTGACTCTTATTTAGGACGGAAACACCAAAAACTACAAGAAAAACTGTGTCATAAAAAAACAAGCCAGATAACGACATACACACAAATAACAACAACAAGGAATACGATTGTACCAAGTTTGTTTACTGAAGATTTTTGAGTGAATCAATTCATTAATGTCGTTGCATTAATTCTCATTCATTTTTTTAGAGTCTTTAAATAAACATTCAGACTTGAACACATTTAACAAAGTGAAATTTCATAAATGCTTAATGGATGATGATGATGACCCGACTAAAATTTTGTTATATTACAAAAAATCCAGTGAATATTTTTGTTTGATTAAGTAAAGAATTTTGTTTATTATTTGTTAGTATTTTTAGACCAATTTTTTTATAAATTCAGACAAAAATATTGTTTGATATTTTTCAGAAAATCCAGTAAATCGTTTTGTTTGATTTAGTAAATTGTTGTGTTTACAATTTGTAAATATTTTCAGACAAATTGTTTTATAGATTTAAACAATTTGTTCCACTGAAAAAACACGTTTTTTCAATGAAATTGTGTAGATATTTTTGTCTATATTTACAAATTTGTTTGTAGGTCCGTTCCTAGACAAAATATTTACTATTTCATTGAATTCCTTTACAGAAAATGAAATTTAGTTTTTTCTGTGTAGTGTTGTCAATTATTCGGGTTTTATAATCGTACCGAATAAAATTTCATAATTTTTTCCTTGTTCCAACAGCCGAATAATTTAAAAATTTTATTCGAATATTCGAGCGAATAACGAATAAACATTTTCATTCCAATTCTCTTGAACGTACTTATCCTATGATTGGTGAAAATGGGAATGGTACAAAATGTTCCTGAGGAGTGTCCGGTAAAAAGAGATCAAATATATTTGATTAAAGTACAGTAATTTAATTAGTATTAAAGAAACCAACACAGGACAAGTACCTTAAGTTTGGGTCTACAACCTATCACTGAGTATCTAAATTATGTCAGTCGACCCCCTTCAAATGACGTCATGTAAAAGTTACCGGTCCCTTTCATATAAAGTTCTGGAACTCGAACCGCTTGCTAGTCCTTGGGAACCAGTCACGTGACTTGTCTTGTGACAAGTTATCTTTCCTCTAGGGTAGTTTCGACTTTTTAAAGGCGTTAGTGGACAGTCGAACTGTTCCGTTTATTAATGCAAAGAAATTTTAGTTAAATTTTTTAAATTAAAATATACTTTTATTTAGTGAAAATTGTGCAGCATCAAACACAATACTATAGGAAATTTATCTCTTCATAGGAAAGTTTTTTTTAGAACGAAATTTATTTCTATCAAAGAGCCAAAGTCTTGTCTTTCTTATTTTATTTTTTATTTGATTTTGTATTTTTATCGCTGCCATTATATAATTTTTTTTTATATTTTCCATGGGTTCTTGTCATAATGCGAGGTCCTAAGATAAGACAAACTGCAGCTATCTGCCAACCGAATGAAAAAATAGGCAAACCAACGTTATTTTTGTTCCTTATGGAATGATTTTGTTTCATTACCAAATAAGTGCAAAGTTAAAAAGGATAAGCCAAAATATAATTGATTAGGTCGTTTTATGAGTGCTACAAAAGATGTTTTGTGCGGTCGGCAGATGGTGCAACTTTTTCTTACGTGGGATCTTAGACTATAAGCTGTTTAATTTGATCGCAATATGTTCTGAACGTTTAGATAATATGTATATATTTTATATATTTTATATATTTTATATATTTTATATTTAAACTTTAAATTTAAAATTGTTATGGGTTAAACTTGCCCTCTATGCAATGAAACAGTTTAAATGAATCTTTGATTAGAAAAACGTTTATTGGCGAAGTCGTTTGACATAACTTCTTTGCTTGTAAAAGGGCAAATTTTTTAATCGTAATCGAGCGATTAATGGCTTCGATTACGATTAAGATTAAAAGGTGCCGTTAATTGCGATTTCGATTACGATTATAATTGCTGTGCAAACCCTAATCATATTGTTAACAACTTAGAAGAGTAATTAATTTAAAACGCTATTACACATTCGTAATTGTAAGCTAGTTTTTACATAAAGTAGCTTAAAAAAGTTGTACGAATATTCGAATATTCGGCAAAAACTGTTCGAATAATGAACTCTTTATTCTAAATTTAAAAATTTTGTCCATTCGAATAAAAAGAAATGAATGACAACACTAATTATAACCTACATACAACACATCATTTCAGAAGTATATTTGAACTGTCACATAGTGTAATTAAAATATTAATTGTATGTACTAAAAAATTAGTTGTATTTACAAATTCTGTGTACTTTAGAAGTTATAGTTAATTTTTTTCGGGACACTGCC
Organism: Panzeria rudis; assembly: GCA_956483635.1. Classification (NCBI taxonomy): domain Eukaryota; kingdom Metazoa; phylum Arthropoda; class Insecta; order Diptera; family Tachinidae; genus Panzeria; species Panzeria rudis. The sequence goes on along the minus strand of OY101447.1, from coordinate 134,500,009 downwards.
GTAATTTTTCTGTTATCTGCTTGAAAAAATCCGAAAAGTACCTCTACATTTAATATATTCGTTCACTTGCATATTTATCAAGTTTGTTTTTTGTTTCAATTAAACTTTGTGTATGTATCTGTATCTGAAAGATTAGTGCGAGTGCTGATAGTATTATTTTTGTTTTTACGAATCTTACAAAGTAACAGTTGGTTGTGTCTGTTACTCGTGATTTCTTTATAACACGTTATTTATTATACATATTTGAGTTTTTCTTTTAATTTATTAGAAAAATCTTGGGCAGAACAAACAGCTCTACAGTAACACATACCAGCCTCCCCCCCCCCCCCCTTTATTCAGATTAAAATTTAACTACCAAATAAATGCAACAGTAGAAATAATTTTTGTTTGTTTTCGCTTTACTCTTACTGCGAATTTCTTTGCATTTGTGTTATTTGCTTTTTCTTTTTCCATACAGAAATCGAGTTAAAAATAAAATATTTACATTCCACTCCTTAAGTGGCTGAGTTTGAACAGTAACCCGAAAAAGTATTTCTACCCACAAATTTTGATTATCTATTAACATATTATTAATAAGGGGCTGTTCACATAATACGTAATGCTATTATCGCTGTTTTTAGACCGTGCCAATTCTGACAGAAGTGGTACTAAAATGGTCGTTTATACTGATGACGTAGCGCTGCTGGTCCGTGGCAATTTCTCGGCAAGTAGTGGAGAGATCATTGAAAGGTTAATGAAAAGATTATCAAGATGTGTAATGGAATATAGGCAAGGTGTTAACACAAGAAAGTCAGAACTAATTCTGTTTACTATTAGAGGATATAAAATTCCAGACTTTACACTCCCTAAGCTAAACGATGACATTTTGCAGCTATTAAAGGAGGGGAAGTATCTTGGAGTAGTCATCGACTCCAAATTTCCTTTCCTGAAAGCGGAATACAGAGAAGAGAGGAAAGAACACACTATGTGCTTTGTATAGCTATAAGAAAATGTTTGGAAAGATATGGGGCATAAAATCAAAAATAATATACGGGATTTACACAGAAATAATAAGGGTATGATGGAATGCTGTCAACAAAAAGACGTACCTATCAAGCGTGTGTTAGCATTACCGGTAGCTGCGCAGCTCAAGGTGCACTATGCCTAAGAGAACTTGCCATGCTTAGAAGCAACACGATTCTGAAAACAGTGGACATATATGTAAAGCTAGAACAAGTCCCAGACTATCTGACTCCGCAAGTTGGCATCTCTTCATTTTCATTCCTAATGATTTTGTTCGGTAAAGCTACTCTGTAATCATTCCAATGCTTAGGCTAGTGTAGAACATTAATATAATCTAAAGAAAACCATGGTTTTACAGACATGGCGTATTTGTCGGTTCATTGTTCTAAGCAAAAATTTAATTTAAAGAAATTTAATTTAACTTTTATTTAATTAAATTTTTCCATTAAATTATATGTATTTTTAATCGACTTCAAAAAAAAGGAAAAAGGTTATCAATTCGTCATGTATACTTCTTTTTTTAATGTAACGAGTGATTTTTTTGCTATTATCTTTTTGGCTACACTAGTTTTGACAGCTCACGCACGTTTTGTATCTTGTGTCACTGTCAAACATCTTCAGTTTGGTCTATAATTTAATCATGAATCGTCTTACAAACGAACAACGCTTGCAAATTATTGAATTTTATTACCAAAATGCGTGCTCTGTTAAGAAAGTTCATCGCGCGCTTCTTCCATTTTATGGTCAGTTTAATCGACCTACTGAGGCTTCTATTCGGGCTATTGTAAAAAAATTTCGCACCAAATTTACATTGTTGGACATTAAACCACCAACACGTTTACGTAGAGTGCGAACTGAAGAAAATATCGCAGCCGTATCGGCCAGTGTTGGTGATGACCGTGAATTATCGATTCGGCGCCGTTCGCAGCAATTGGGCCTCTGTTACTCCACTACGTGGAAAATTTTGCGGAAGGATTTGGGTGTGAAGCCTTATAAGATACAGCTGGTGCAAGAATTGAAGCCAAACGACCTACCACAACGCCAAATTTTTGGTGAATGGGCTCTTGAAAAGTTAGATGAAGATCCACTTTTTTATCGAAGAATTGTGTTCAGCGACGAGGCTCATTTCTGGTTGAATGGATACGTGAACAAGCAAAACTGCCGTATTTGGAGTGAAGAGCAGCCAGAAGCATTGCAAGAGCTACCAATGCATCCACAAAAAACAACCGTTTGGTGCGGATTATGGGCTGGCGGCATCATTGGGCCGTATTTCTTCAAAGATGATGCGAATCACAACGTTACTGTGAATGGTGAGCGCTACCGTGCGATGATAACAAACTTTTTTCTGCCCAAAATGGAAGAGCTTGACTTGCCACATGCCACATGCCACACAGCACGCGAAACAATGGACCAATTGAGAGGCGAGTTCGGTGAACAGTTTATTTCACGCTTCGGACCAGTCAATTGGCCGCCCAGATCGTGCGATTTAACGCCTCTAGACTATTTTTTGTGGGGCTATGTTAAGGCCAATGTCTATAGCGACAAGCCCGCTTCGATTGACTGGAAGCCAACATTGCCAACATTATTCGTGAGATACCGGCCGAAATGTTGGAAAGAGTATGCCAAAATTGGACTAAGCGGATGGACCATTTGAGGCGCAGCCGCGGCCAACATTTGCATGAAATAATCTTCAAACATTAAATTATATCGACCCAACTATCGATCCAAATAAATATTTCATGCATTTTTCTGAATTTTATGTGTTTTTTTTTTACTTTCCGATAGTTCTTATAAAATCACCCATTATGTTCCCTCAAAACTCCGCCATTTATGAACGAATTTCGGATTTTTTTTCTCCATTCAAAAGGATGTACTTCCAGATTGGTCCGGTTGAAAAGTGGGCGGGGTCACGCCCATACAAAGTAAATACACGTTCCGTTTCAACTACTTCTACTCAACCAATTCTTATAAAACTTTATACACATATTAAGCTTCTGTCTAAATACTACATCAGGATCACGAAAGTGGGCTGTGCCATGCCCATGCAAAGTAAGTATACTTTTTCAACAACTTCTATTAAACCTATTGCTATGAAACTTTGCATACATCTTTAGTTATCGTTACAATACAACATTATGTTTAGAAAAGTGGGCAGTGCCACACCCATGAAAATTAAATAAGCATTTTAACTACTTCTATTTATCCGATTCTTATGAGACTTCGCGCACACAATTAATTCTCGTAAAAGTACATGATAAAATATGGGGGCGGTACCACGCCTATTCTCTAGTCGGTTTTTTTGCAAGAATTATTATTAATAAATATATTTCTATAAATTTTTGGTCTGTTTTCTTTGTGAATTATTTATATTCAAATTCCACTCAAAATTTAAATTTTGAAATGACTGGTCTACATGCTTCACATTTTTCTCTAAATAAAAATATACAGCCGTGTCACAGATTTCGTTCGTTTTTACAATGATAACGTTTTTATACCTTCAGGCGTTTGTTTACTTTTGTTTTTAGATGCAAAGCTCATATTAAGCTTTTTATTAACATGGAAAGCTCATGACCAAATATTTATTTGGCGCTGCTAAAAGTATGCACGCTTTTAGAATTTACTGCAAATGAAGTCAGTAGAAAAGTGTTTTTCAATTCCACTTTGAAATTTAAAAGTGGTTTGATTACGAAGAAAATTTTCGTTTTTTGTTTTCTGAAGAAGTAACTTATGGGATTGAAACCACTTCCGATCGGAATGGCATTCTGTGACATGGTGATAGTGTAATAGAAAAATTAAATTAAAACCGAACTATTGCCAAACTAATTAAATTTCTTTGGACCCATATAGATCGACTAAAATTCATAACCTAATTCTTAAAAAAAATTTTACATCTTTTGATTCGCATAAAATTTACTTGTATTAAATAGAAGGTTCATTTATAAGACAAATGCGACACACGCAGTACCATCAAAATGCCGCACAAAACAATAACGTTCCATTTTAGCTTTGATATTTAGTGAAGGGTGGGCTCTTGTTGTCGCTCATAAGTTTTGGGATCCAAGAAGAATAACTTAAATTTGAGTTCATGGAACCAGAGTATTTTTTCGAAAAACCCAGCGAGTCTTATAAATTCACATATTTTGGGACATACTCTTGTGCCTAAATATGTGGCCATCACTGTAAATTAAAAGAGAACGAATGAACAAAAAATCATTAAGCATTCGTAAAGGAGATCTAATGAGACCCTATGTAATAGGTCCCACATCTGGGAGTCCCACGCGAAGACTACTATAGGAGTCGAAGGGGGATCAATTAACTCTAAGCATGCTTGCGAAAAGTATCGTAAGCGCCATTATACCTTTAAATATTATTAAATGCAAAATATGAATAGTCTTATTAAAAAGCTATCATTTAATATGATTTTTGTCCATTTAAATCAAAATAAAGTATTGTACTGCTTGAGGAAAAATAAATAAAAACCCTCTCCCGTAAAATTTACCTTTTTTCGCTGACGATATAATCGCAAATAGGGATCGATATAATAGTTTGTACTAGATATAAGAAAAATATTTTGAATTTATTTGCATTAAGAAAGTATGCATATATCAAATTTTAATTGAAATATTACTTTTAATCTGAAGAATTTATTCTTTGTATGCATACTTTTTAAACACACTGTTTAATTTAATTTCACGTTTCTGACAGTGTGTAGCCACATTTGCGATTGTCTGTGTGCTTGCAAAGTTGTACACATTTTATACGTTTTTTTTTTACACGAAATAAAAATTCATTTAAACTGACGTAATGCCTCACGCGATTCCAACATGTCAGCGATATTCAAATATCAACAACAAAAACGTTCATTTTTCTCATTGAATAGTCACGTGTTGTTGTTTTAATTTTATAAATGTTAATTAATATGAAAAACAGCAAAATCATGAATTAGTTATACGGTATACGAATACGAATCGAACTGAAACTAATACATTTGTATACCGGAGATACTTAAATAACCTTTAACAAAAAATAAAAATAAAAAACAGGTTGTTTAGAAACGTTTTAATGACTGAATCGCCGTAGTGAAATAAACAGAAAAATTTCCATTTGTTAAGTATCGTGACGAGAGATGTTTTTATGAATTTCTGTACTCATGGAGATGATATTGATGAGATTATTTGTTCAGTTTGTTAAATTTAACATATTGTCTTGCAATGAAAATTCAATAGATAAAACGGTTTTTTTCTTTGTAATGAAAATTTATTTTTTGGAGCGGTACTCGGCATTTTATCTCACTATTGATTTACAAAGACTCTGGTCTGCTTCGATACAATGATTAAAAGTCTCTGTTGCTATGCTGTTTAAATTAAGTTACAATATAATTGCGTTTGTAATATTTAATTAATTAGTTAATGAAAGGTGTAATGTAATGAATGGCAAGTGTATAAATATTATAGTTATTATAAGTTATTTCAACTTTTAACATACCATCATAACTGTTATAAAGTTTTACAATATTCATAACTCGATTGTTTTACAGTATTTTAAAGTCTAAATTTTCCATATCCGGCAAGACTACGTTATAGTGTTCATTGTCAGTGCGCCCAATTTCCGTTCTATGTACTTACATATTTATTGTATGGCAATAACTATTAACATAAATTACATACTTTTATGTTATTAATATTTTTTTATTCCACACAAATGTCAATCTGTCAAGATTTAAAGAGTTTGACATTGCTAGCGTCCAATTTAATTAATAAAGAGTTTCATGTGGTGTTATTCTCCAATATGGAAATTTTTTTGTTCATTTTAATATTTGTCACTTAAAGTGAATTAGTAATAATAATAGTGTTGCATACAACTGCAGAGAAATGTGATTTAAAAGCACTGTAGCTGATTTTACAATAACCTTCAAATAAAATGTTTCCTTTTAAAATTACTATATTTCATGTTAGTTTAATATTCCAGTACAGTTAAATCAAAATGAAGTTGATATCGAAATAATACGAAGAATCATGTTGAATCAAAGTTATTTCATGTTGAAACAACGTGAATTTGATAGTGAAATAACACGAATAATCATGTGGAATAAAGGTTATTTCAAGTTCAAACAACGTGAATTTGATATTGAAAGAACACGAAGAACTATGTTAAATCAAAGTTATTTTAAGTTGAAACAACATGAATTTAATGTATCTATTTTATTAATTAGTTTAGTTACATGACGTGCATTCGCATAGACAGGAGAACAATTTGTTTTGTAGTTGGTTGCCCTAGCCAAGATTTGAACTCGGGCCACTTGCTTGGTAGTCAACGCGCTAACCACTGCAGCCAGAACAGCTCCAAACTTCATTTAGGTACACACTAAATAAATACCATCACAAGAAACATTAGAAATTCATGAAACATGAATTTCTAACCAATAAAAATATATATTTGAAAAAATTAAAATTAATCCTTTGTTAACTAACAGTTGTTCTGTTAAAGTTTGTACAAAGAATGGTTTTTTATGTTTAAAACTTTCTTGTAAAATATATGAAATGACGAAATCCCAGACATTTCAAAGTATCCAGTCATCTTTAACTTCATTTTAATTTCTTCGAAAGTTAATACATGAAAATACTGTTGCATTTTTTGGAAAAAAAAAAATACAAAGTTGTTCTTTCTCGTTTTTATATCGAAAATTTTTAAACATTATTGCATGTGATAATCTACAGGAAAGGGGCTCTTATCTTCCCAGGCCAAATTTTACAGGAGGCCTAAAAGCATACGGTTAGGCAAATTTGAGGTTAAGGTTGATAACGCTGCTGAGACATATACTGAGCATTCTACAACAGATTCAAAGTCGATTATTAAATGGGAATTATAAAAAAACAGAAAGCTTTGTATCATGACGGAAATTTGTTCCAAACTTTGTATCATAGCTTAGGAAAAGTTTGAAAAATATACACATAAACTTTCAACCTCAATATTCCAAAACTGAAGATTTCCAGTTTTTTAAATTTTCTGGTTATTGAGTTGTAATTTTGTTAGCAATAATGTGGCATGTGATGGAAATCGTTCGATTTGAAATTGGCGCCGCTTTCAAAAACAAATTTATTACCACCCTTTTTAAATTATTTACCCCTTTTATGTTTTCAAGGCTTAGAATATTTTATTCGATACAAAACAATAAAAAACGTATCTTTCATCAGAATTTGTTTTTGAAATCGGCACCGATTTAAATCGATCGATTTCCATCACATACTAGAATGTGTAATTTTATAAATTGCTAAAAAATAGATTTTGATTTTAGGAATATAAGGTCCCTTTTCCTGTGGAACATCACATTTAGATATTTGTACATCCAGTAAAGCTACAAATTAAAGTAAAACACAAATTTATTTAATTAGTTTGGCTTAAGTTCATTTTCAATTTAATCTTTCGATTAAATTATTCCCAAAAAAATCACGAATTTAAATTATTTTTTATTTAAGAAAGAAATTCTAAAGCATGTAAATATTGAACACTCAAAGAAAAATTTGGATGTACGGAAGGTTGAACTGACAGCTGTTTCGAGACTACCACAGTCTACTCATCAGAGCCCTTTATCCACACTACCAGCGGCGGCAGACCAGTCTTTTCTTAGCATGTTCAACCATTTTAAGCTTTTTCATTTCGGTCTTACCAGCGTGGAATATCATCGATATTTTCAATGCTGGGATTTTTATGAATGTTTATTTTGGCCAAGTTTTTTGGAACAGTAACCATTCATGTTTTTAGCTAAGTGCCTTTAAAGTTTTAATAATTGAGTTATGAATTTTTAGTCGAACTGTATGGTTTTTATCCAAAGTTATTTACATGCTTTAGAATTTCTTTCTTAAATAAAAAATAATTTGATCGAAAGATTAAGTTTAAAATGAACTTAAGCCAAAATAATTAAATAACTTTGGATAAAAACCATACAGTTCGAGTAAAAATTCATAACTCAATTATTAAATTGAAATTTCAGGTATTTAAAATGATTGTGACGAGAAATATTTTACTTAAAACAATTGAATTCGAAAATAGCACTGTAAATCAAAGAGATTTAAGGTAAGATTAATAATTTTTCGTTTAAAATTAATATGAAGCAATTGTAATTTTAAATCAGCAGCAGGAAATTTTCGCTGGTACATAATGCGAAGTTTATCGGCTATTTACATTATAGATGTGCACGAGTATATTCGAAGATACTCGTATGTATGTTTGTGTGTACATGTGTGTATGTTTTCTTATATATATATATATATATGGATGTATATATATATATATATATATATATATATATATATATATATATATATATATATATATATATATATATATATATATATATATATATATATATATATATATATATATATATATATATATATATATATATATATATATATATATATATATATATATATATATATATATATATATATATATATATATATATATATATATATATATATATATATATGCCCAGTTGGCCAGACGACATTGTCATATACGATTCTTGTACGAATTGTCCTCTGTCGATTGGTTTTCTAATCAACAATTTAAAGGAAATCTTCGACTCTTGTAATAGATTAAAGAAATATACAACATTTTTCTTTAACCCACTACAAACTCTCGAGTCGATTCGAGAACCGTAATTAGTCCCAATGTCTTTCGTTTTGTCCTTAATCCAACTTTGTGGAGGACAATATGAGCGACAATGTGTTAAATTTTGTCCCCATTAACATTATGGAGGACAAGATGGGCGATAATTTCTTAATTGTTGTCCTCAAACGAACTTTGTTGAGGATAATATGATCGACAATGTCTTACATTTTGTCTCCATTATGATGAGTGATAATGTCTTAATTGCTGTCCTCAATCCAACTTTGTTGAGGACAATATGAGCGATAATGTCTTAAATTTTGTCTCCATTAACATTGCGGATGGCAAGATGAGCGACAGTGTCTTAATTGCTGTCCTCAATTCAACCTTGCTGAGGACAATATGAGCAACAATGTCTTACATTTTATCTTCAATCAAGCAAATGAATATGTGTGCCTCTTGTTGTCGATATTTTAGGTGGTGTAGCAGCAGTGTGGTAAGCGCGAAAATTTATAAACATGCAGCCTCAGTTCGAACCCCAGCTAAGTCAGTCAATAATTTAAATGAAATGGAAAAAACAAGTAAGCAAAAATATTAAATAATTAAGTCGGTGACATTGTCGCTATGTAATCGTTGACGACAAGGTAAATGACATTGTAGTCCATGTAATCATTGACGCCATAACAGGCGACATTTTTGCTTATGTGATCATTGATGACAAAATAGGCGAGACTGTCGCTTATTTAATCATTGACGAGAACGCAAGCGACATTGTCACTTATATAATCATTGCCGACAAAATAGGCGACAATGTCGCTCTCGTAATCACCTTGTGTTACGTGAACGACAATCTGAGCGACATTGTCGCTCAATGAATCGTATACGATTTTCGCGACACTTGCTCGAAAAATTCATTGACGATTTGTTTCGGCTGTCCGACATTTGTCGTCGAGGATTTAACATTGTCGCGCACCCGTCATTAATGATGTCTTAAAGACGTGGCCAACTGGGTGTATGTATATATGGTTGTGTGTACATTCACGTACATACAGAAAAACAAACAAATGTATTACTTAAGTTATTTTATTTGTTTTTTAATATATTTTTGTTAAAAGCAAATTTCAATTAAGTACTTCATAATTGTAATTTATCATGAATTTAGCCAGCCACACCCGAACATTGTGCTTGAAATAAAAAAGTAAATATGTAAGTGTATCACGTGCACAGCACAGTGAGCAACTGGTTTCATTAAATAATAAAAAAAAGACAATTTGTACAACACAATTACTGGGAAAGGGGGGAAGTTATACATATTTTGCAGTTAATTTTTTTATGCACATCATGTCCGCAAACCACTCTTATAGAACTGTCTCTTATGAGGAGTGGAAACCGCACGGGAAATAAGTTACATATATTTTGAGGGTGTTTTTAGTAAAAAATCAGAGACCCAAAATAACTAATAAAATTATTTTTGAATTGAAAAAATTTCAATAAATCAACAAATATTTTGCTGAAAATAATTATTTATAAAATTTAAGAAATTTATTATTTGACATATTGTCATAATTTAATTTTGAATGAAATTTATTTGCTGATTGATGTTTAAGCATTGTCTATATGCATTTCATTGATGCTTTACCAAATCGTCAGTAGACTTCAAACACACTTTTGAACAGTTACAAGCCCCTTATCTTATTTACAGACTTTCAAAAACCATTTGAGAATTTACAAATAAATGATTTTCAAAAATAACCTTAGTAGCCTTTGAAACGTATACAAAGCCCAATACATACGTTTCAAATAGGGATGTAACCGATAACGATACCGATATATTGGCGATACTTCAGAACTTCCGATACATCGGTATCGGCGATATTTTACTGTCGATACAACGATACTTTTTAGATTTTTTCAGAGTTTATTTTTTAACAAATAATTTATTTTTGTTAATTTTACCATGAATTAAATTCAATTCGTTGTTTTTGAAATTTTTTAATATCAATTTTAAATATTAATAATATTTTACGCAGTTATTTTGTAAAAAACATAATTTATTTCTTGTTAATTTTACCATGAATTCGAATTCAATTCGTTGTTTTTTAAATCTTATTCCCAGAAAAAAGAGACACTCCAAAGAAGTCATGAACATGTAGATCCGGAGGTATTCCAAATTTGGATCATTTCTAATTAGTTTTACATATCCTTGTCATTGCAAGAAGTTCTCTTTTTCGATTACCAATCACCGAATTTGAAGCGATGTTAGGAAAACTTTCTTTTTCGGTGTTCTACAATAGCTTTTCCTCAAGGAAAAAGGATGCAAAATAACCCATTTCGTAACTTGCTTCTTTTTATGCGAATTAAGCTTTTAAGTTATTTAGAAGAATATTAGTTGATAAATAAATGTCCTTTAAAAAAATGAATTTTTATTTTTTACGTTATGTGATAATAGTTATTTTTGAAAAATATTTTTTTCCGTTGCTCATAACTTTTATTTTCAACGTTTTTTTACGTTACCTCATAATAGTCAGGTGGGGATCCAGATAAAGCTTTTGGGAGGGGAACTTTCATAAGAAACATGTCATTTTGAAAAATTTCTTTTAGAAACTCCATAGAAATGAGCTATATTTTATTCGTTTTGGGAGGGGAAATATCCCCTTTTCCCCTCCCCTGGATCCGCGCCTATAATAGTTATTGTTGGAAAACTATTTTTTACGTTGCTCATGAAATTTATTTTCAACATTTATGTATCTTTTTATGTATTTAATAATCATTGCGAGCTGCAAAGCAAAATCCTGCATTTCTAAGCAACGCCGCGGAAATGATAAAGGCAAAATAAATATCTTACAGCGGTAAAATTCGTAAAAAAAATTTGCAAAAATTGGAAACAATCTCTAAAATTTAATAAAAACCACTAAAATGTAAGGAACCAAAAACCTTGAAAAAAATCGCGAAAATTATTTGATATTGATTAGGAATCGGTAAAACTGTAAAGAAGACAAAAACTGGCAAAAATTACTTACATCGCGTAAGTTTGCGAAAATTTTAAACCTCCTCAAAACTGATTAAAAATCAATAAAAATTTAAGGAATACTGAAGATTCTGAAAAAATTACGAAAATGGCAAAAAAATTTGATAAAATCGGAAAGATAGCAAAAGTCTGACATTGATTAAAAATAGGTAAGCTGTAAAAAAAACCCATAAAATGGCAAAATATCACTTCTATCGCAAAAATGGCGAAATTTCGCGAAACATTTTGATATTGGAATCAAGCTCTAAAATTGATTAAAATTCGCTAAAATTTTAAGGAATGCCAAAATTAAATAAATGTTGAAAATAAAATTCATGAGCAACGTAAAAAAATTGTTCAAACAATAACTATTATTAGAAGAGCTGTAAAAAATTGCAATCAATTTTGATTGCAATCAAAATGATTTCAATCAAATTGCTTTCAATCTTTGATTTCAAAATGATTTCAGATTTCAAAGTGAAATCATGTCAAGATTGCAATCTTTTGTGATGGCTATCATTTTTTGTGATGGCTATCATTGATTGCAGTTTTGTACAGAAAAATTAATACATCGATAAGTTTTATATAGAAAACTAAAGATATGGAGCAATTTTATATAGAAAACTTAAGATATCGACTAGTTTTTTATAGAAAACTATAGATATTGATAAGTTTTTTTTTATAGAAAATGTAAAATATCAATACACTTTATATAGAAATCTTAAGATACCAACAAGTTTTATATAGTAAATATCTATAGTAGATATCGATAAGTTTTCTATAGCAAACTTAAGATACCGAAAAGTTTCTTATAGAAAATTTATGATATCGAAAATTTTCTTTAGAAATGTTGAGATATCGAGAAGTTTTCTATAGAAAACTTAAGATATCGATAATTTTCCATAGAAAACTTAAAATATTGAAAAGTTTTCTATGGAAATATTAAAATATTTAAAAATGTTCTCAGATAATATTTATTATTAAAACTATTGAAACCAATTCATCGTCTTTGCACACAATCAGTCTCAGATCCAGGGGAAGGAAAATGGAATATTTACACTCTCCCCCCCCCCCTCAACGGATAAAATATACCTTATTGCTATTGAGTTTCTAAAAGAAGTTTTACGTTTCATTTAGAATTTTGTGTAAATACAATTGAAAGACGTTTTGTTTACGTAAAACCTTTAAGATATCTAAAAATAATATAAAGATTACCGAAGGCTCATTTATTATTAAAACATTTATAATAAAAACGTTCTGAAATTCCCACTTTTATCATTAATATGTACATATTTATGTTATCAAATACTACGATAATACATTCATAAAAACGTTCTGAAGTTGCCACTCATACATGAGATGGAAAATTTTCAGGTTTTTTATTTTTATATTTTAATTTTAATTCATTCCCAATTTTTATCTGATAATTTCATTTTATCAGTTGAGTTCTTATGATTATTTCTACAATAAATATTTACATTAATTATACAAATATATATACGTACATATTATGTGGATGATTCTCATTTCAAATGTTTTTTCGTGTCCGTTAAAAGCATATTAAAATATTTCCTGAAATAAACGCATAAATTTTAAAATGACAACTACTTTAGCATGATTTAATAGATTATAAATATATGTATATAACCAAGTTTTTTTGTGTGTAAGACTGACTGTCCACTATCTGTCAAAAACGAAGAACGAAAATACTGTTTATACTCTCTTCATACATAATGGCGTGTCCGTAAAGCATGCTGTTGATTTTCCACATTAGAAAAGTATGAATTTTCAACAAACGAGATTAAGTTTATAACGATTTTGGAATACTTGCATTTGTTTCTCTTATTTCACACATCAAATCTTTTACAAATATTAGAAATTGTTTTTTTTTTAATCGAACTAAAATTTCATTAGAAATTGTATTTTTTAATTGTTCTTGTCCGCAGTCTTGTGCATTGAGCATTACGCTTCTTTATGCTGGCTTTATCGTATGTTTTTACATCTGAATTGTCAGATTTCCCACTGAAAAGGCTATACATGCCGTGTGAAACATTGTCAGATGACATTTACAGAATTAAAGTCATATGAAAAATTTTCAATTAGAGCGTGTTCTATTTTCATCTACCAAAGTATATGACATCAGCTGTTTTTAATTAACAAAAGTGTGGTTTGGTTGAAAAAAAAAACATTAAAAAGCATAGAGCGCTTTATATATTTATGAAAGTTGTGCAATAATGTCAGCTGTTGTGAACACTCAGACGCTATGTCAGATGTAATTGCACATGTACGTGCGAAAGCAAAAAATTATAAATCATCTGTAAAAATTTAATGAGTCCTTTAAAAAATGTTTTTTTCAATTTTTTTTTAAAAATTTATTTTTTTTTGATAAAACTCTTTGAATATCTCCGAATCTATGACTGTTAAAAATTAATAAGGCGTTAATTTAAAGGATATTTTGTTTTCGGTCCTTTCTAATTTTCTAAACAATCACATTTTTCATTTTATCAGGGTTGCCTTTTGCACAAACAAACATACATAGAAAAAACTAAATTTCATTTTCTGTACAGGAATTCAATGAAATAGTAAATATTTTGTCTATGAACGGACCTAAAAACTAATTTGTAAATATAGACAAAAATACCTCAACAATTTCATTGAAAAAACGTGTTTTTTTCAGTGAACAAATTGTTTAAATCTATAAAGCAATTTGTATAAAAATATTTACAAATTGTAGACAAAACAATTTACTAAATCAAACAATAACATTTACTGGATTTTCTGAAAAATATCAAACAATATTTCTGTCTGAATTTAATAAACAATTAAGCAAAATAATTTGCTTAATCAAACAAAAATACAAACGAAATTTTTGTCTGTGTCATCATCATCATCATGCATTAAGCATTTATGAGATTTCACTTTGTTATATGTGTTCAAGTCCGAATGTTTATCCAAATACTTTTAAACAAAATGAATGAGAATTAATGCAACGACATTAACTAAGCGATTCACTCAAAAATGTTTTGTAAACAAACTTAGTACAATTGCATTCCTCTTGCTATGATTGTTGTTGTTGTTATTTGTGTGTATATCGTCATCGGGGTGGTTTTTTACGGCACAGTTTTTATTGTTGTTTTTGGTGTTTGCGTTCTACATAAAAGTCAAACAAACAATTCATAGATTATGGTCAGAACATTTACTGAAAATTAAATTTATTTTTAGACAAACTTTTGTTTGAAAATTTTTTGGTGATAATTTTTTCTGTGTAGGAATATTAAAAACAGCTGTGAATTTGTTTGCCGCTATAAATAAATAAATAGAACGGAAGAAATTGATGTAATGAGAAGATTTTTTGACAGTCAGATTGATTTTGATTTTATTTTCGTTTTACAAAATCTAATAAAAATCCCAAAGTTTGTATTACAGTGTGAAAAGGCCTTAAACAGTGTTTTCGTTCTTTGTCTTTAAAACATAATGGACAGTCTTACACTAAAAAACTTATGCACATTTATTTATTATATTTTAAATCGCACTATAGGAGATTTTAAGCTTCTGCGTTAATTTTATGCAATATTTTGCTATACTTTCAACGGACACGAAAAAAGCATTGTAGATGAGAATCACCAATGTACGATTATCACACAGTTCAAGAACGTTATACATTGCTATATTTTAGATTGTAGATTAACTTGCTAGCAGATAGTTATATAAATACAGACATACAAACATATCTAACTACATATAACTACGTATATATCTTTGTGTGTGATTCTCATTTCAAATGCTTTTTTTCGTGTCCGTTAAAAGTATAGTAAAATATTTTATAAAATAAACGCATAAGTTTTTAAATGAAAATTGCTTTAGCATGATTTAATAGATTATAAATAATAATAGATTATAAAATTTTTTTTGTGTAAGAATGTCCTTTATGTGTTAAAAACGAAGAACGAAAATAGTGTTCATACTCTCTTTATACAAAATGGCGTGTCCGTAATGCATGCTGTTGATTTTCCGCATTAAGAAAGTATGAATTTTTCCAAAAACCAGATTAAATTTATAACGGTTTTAGAATATTTGCATTTGATTCTCTGGCCTTCGCAGCCAGTGCTAGGCAATATATATTAATTTTATATTTACTTTGAATATCAAGTAAATAAATAATTTTTTTTTTTAATTTTTGTTGTCCGCAGTCTTGTGTATTGAGCATTACGATATTTTAGTACGCTTCATTATTCATTATATACACTAAAATAATAGCGTAGTTTTATTCTTCTAAATATTTAAAAGTTTTGTGAACTTTGTTCAATAGTATTATGTTGAAGAAAGTTTTCATCAATCAATCATGGTTTCACAAGAATTTGTATAATTCAACTTCAGTTTATATTAGGGTATTCATTGGGTTAACCGTTAATCGGTTAATTTAAAATTGGCTATTTTCGATTAACGGTTAAATCGACTAATATCAGACGATTAACCGATTAAACGACGTAACAAAATTTTTCATTTTTTGTAGTAACGGGTGTTTTTTTTAGAGGTATAGAACTTCGAATTGAAATAAATCACAAGAAAATCGTTTTAATGTCCATCAATTTGGCTTTATTGGAAGGATAATTCTATGCCATTAATGTTTAAATATGATTTTGGGCATGTGGCCGCCGCGGCTGGCTCGAATAAAGCCAATTCTACAGGTCCAATTTTCAACCACTTTTTCGAGCATATGGGGCCGTATGTTGGCAATAACGCCACGAATGTTGGCTTCTAAGTCCCCTAACGTTTCTGGTTTGTTGGCGTAGACGAGCGACTTCACATATCCCCAAAGAAAATAATCCAATGGTGTCAAATCACACGATCTTGGTGGCCAATTGACAGGTCCATTCCGCGAAATTATGCGCTCATCGAATGTTTCCTTCAATAAATCGATTGTGACGTGCGCTGTGTGGCATGTAGCGCCGTCTTGTTGGAACCACAACTCATCCACACTCATGCCATCCAATTCGGGAACAAAATAGTCGGTTATCATGGCTCTATTGCTGTGCACGGTGGCGAATCGATTCATGCGGGTCCTCTTCAACACTTTGCTCTACAGCGGCAATTGTTTCTTCAGTGCGCACTGTTCGACGTCTCTGCGGATGCGTATTATCACATAGAGTAAACGTAGTGCGAAAACGATCCATGGTTACCCGAATTAATTGCTCTGATGGACGATTATGTCGACCATAAAATGGACGGAGCTTGCGGTAAACTTCGCGAACTGAACCATTATTTTCGAAATAAATTTGCACGATTTGCAAGCGTTGTTCTTTTGTCAACCTGTTCATGATGAAATGGCAAACTAAACTAAATATTAATCACTTGACAGCTGACAAAATGGCCGCCAGTTAAAAAAGTGATGCCAACTTAAAGTTCTATACCTCAATAAAAAACACCCATTATTATAAATTTTTTTTGGATGCTTAATTACACTGTACAACAGTCCGAAAATCCCTTGGGGTTTCATGACCTTTTTTATGTTTTCGAGGTCGCTGAATCCGAAACAGAGGGGGCAAGTCCTGACCCACCATGGTCGGATAGGGCTAATATACATGACCAACCCCATTACTTATTCAAGAGGAACATTTTTTCTTTGGGACCTATCCCTCAGACCCCCTCAAAGGAAAAATGTTCCTCTCGAATAAATAATGGGGGTTGGTCATATATATTAACCCTCTCCGTCAGTGGTGGGTTAGGACTTGCCCCCTCTGTAGCACAAAAATCTGACGTGACAAAAAAAAATAACTTCAGATTCGGATTCAGCGATCTGGACAACATAAAAAACCGTCATGAAAACCTACGGGATTTTTAATTTTTTGAAAACTGTTGTACAAATTTATTTGTTTCATCTCATATACAAAAAGTTATGTTTTTAGAAATTATTTTTCATGCAAACAAAGAAGTGTGTTCAGTGATCTTAACTTAAGTAAAACTTTAAAACCTTTGGACGTGGCTATAAAAGAGCTTAGTACAGACTCGGCTACTCTAAATAAACTTGAGGGAAGTACTAAGTTTTTTTTATAATAGTTTAATAAAAGCCAATAATTAAATTAATTAAAAATCTAAGGATTAGATTTACTGAGAGACGAATTCAGTTAGTTTATACCTCCAGTCAGGAAAATTTCCTTCAACAGTGTTTTAAAATACATTACAAAAACGGAAACTAATGAATTCGGAAATAAACTTGTTTGCAGAATGTTCGGTGCTGAGCTCTGCCAGTATGAGTCAGATGATCAACTGACAACAGAAGAAACTTTCGATAGTAATACAAGGAATCTTTTAACCGAATTAGCCGAAACAATTAGAAGTTTTAAGAAATTAAAGAAATTAAAACAGGATATAATGGAAAAATTTTATGTTTAGAGAAATCCAGGAAAAGGACTGAGAAACTAGATATTCTGTATTATGGACTGCTTTCGATTTCTGCAATATTTACGATAAATGAAAGGATTTTTTTCAAGTCAAGTTTTATCAAAACTAAAGAACTGACCATTTTAACCAAATTATTTTTCTGAAAGATTGTTTTAGAAGATCTCCTTAAACTATTGAAATAACTAATAAAATAATCTCGCAAACTTGTTAATTTTTTAATTAATTTTTGTTTTTGCTTGATTTAGTTCAAGAATTGTTCTTTGTTATGTTCTCGTTTTTTTACTAATAAACTCAAAATAATAAATAATTTATACATTTTTGTTTGTTGAACTTACTTGATTTATGAATAAACTTTATTAATCGTTAACCGATTAATACCGAAATTAACCGATTATTAACCGATTAAGCCAAAACCTCGATTAATTAATCGAGCTATTAGCCGATTATAGCAAAAGCCCGATTAAATGAATACCCTAGTTTATATGTTAGATGACTTATCAATTACGATTTGTTTCAACGGTTAATTGAGGGCATGATATTTTAATAAGGATTTTTGATGTTTATTTTTAAGGTAAAATATAAAAAAAGTGTTGCCATATAATGGAAAAGATATCTAAACTCCTAGAGTAATTTTGCACAAATGTGTAATTGTACATAGTAAAAGTAAACTAAGAAAAATTGAGCAAATCACAAGCCCCGCTTATATAGTTTATCCTAAGATTGCGTTGAAAAGCCCTTTTGTTTTATTACTTGAGACGAATTCTACTTGTATCGATTATGTTTGTTGAATTCGAAAACATCAAAAATATTCATTGTAGTGTAATGTTCATTGCTGCTTTATTCAGGCGCGGATACAGCTTGAGACTTTAAGGGGGGAGGAACTCCTAACTAATACAAGGTAGGCCAAAAGAAATCACCCTATTGGAAGATGCTCTTATTTTTGTAAATGGCGGCCAATGTCAAATCTGTTTTGACATTTGTGAATAATTATGTCTATTTTTTGCGTAACAATTCGTCTGTGGTGTTGGCGCAAAATCATAATGAGCGATGAGGCTCATATCCACCTCAGCGGGTACGTGGACAAACAAAACTATCGCTTCTGGGGCACCGAAAATCCACGAGTGATGCACGAGGAGCCATTACACCCGCTCAAAGTGACTGCATGGTACGCCGTTCACGCTGTAGGAGTCATCGGGCCATTTTTTTTCGGAGACGCCACTGGTCAAACGACAACAGTGGACGGTGCGCACTATAGGGCCATGTTAACGGAGTTTTTTCTGCCGCAATTGAACGAATTAGGACTGGAGGACATGTGGTTCCAACAGGACGGAGCAACGGCACACTAGGGAAGTGAATATATAATCGATTTTTATTTTAATCGATTTTTTTTCATTGTCGATTTTTTGTAATCGATTTTATTAAAGGTAAACATCGATTTTTAATAAATCGATTATAAGAATTACCAATTTTAATCGATTTTTGTAAATAGTGACATCTGTGCGATGGATAAAAAAGAGTAAGTTTACTGTACAAGTGGATAAAAAAAAATCAGCGCCATCTGTACGGACTAATATATAATTAGTTGTCAAGGCGAATTCAGTACCAGGTAAACTCGTCATTAAAACAAGTACAACAATACAAAAATAATATTCAGTTCGGCCATTTTTAATAAACCTAATCTGTCAAAAACAGCAGACTAAAACTGGGATGGGAAAGTTGGTACAATTGACCAATTTTGGTACACTTCGGATTTTAAAAGTACAATGGTACACCAATGGCATATTTAGTACAAGTAATAATATTTCAATATTTTTTAGAAAACCTCATTATTGCAGTTCTTTTATTGTGATAAAATATTTTATCCTTTTCGTCCGCTCGTACATATGCCACTTTTATCTGAATTAAATGTAGATTTTGCGAAGTATTGAAAACAAAGTTCGGCTTAAAAGTGTTCAAATAAGGCTAGCTCACAAAACGTCTCTACAATAGGTCCGTTTGTTTACTTATACAGTAAAATGCAGAAAATTAGTAATTACTGAGTAAGCTAAAAAATTTATTCTCAAAAAATCGATTTTAAAAAAATCGAATTTTTTTTTAATCGATTTTTCACAAATCGACTTATTTCTACACAAAAAAAATCGATTATTTAGTAATCGATTTTTCCGACTCGAGGTCACATCGCTACGGGACACACTGCGCTAGCCACAACCGATATTCTGAAGGCGGCGTTCCCGGGTCGCCTCATCTCTCGCTTTGGCGATTAACACTGGCCCGCAAGATCGCCCGATTTAACCGTTCCAGACTTTTTTGTGGGGTTTTTTGAAGTCCCGTGTTCACGTGAGCAAGCCCGAGACCCTGGAAGCCCTCAAGGACAACATTCGACACGAGTGCAAGAATCTGTCCCCCGAAGTTCTCGCAGAAGTGATGATAAATGCCATAAAACGAGCCCGTATAGCAATCGATTGTGACGGCGCCCATTTGGCCGATATCATCTTCTCGACTTGACCAATAAAATTCTAAAGGTTCAAATAAACATAATCAAAAAACAGAATCGAAGTTTTTCATTTTGAAAAAAATTGAGATCCAAACAACATCGGATGACTTCTTTTGGCTCACCTGTACATACTATTTTGCAAAACTTCTTTTAGAAACTCAATAGAAATTGGGTATATTTTTGTCGTTGGGGGGGAATATCCCGATACCGATTTTGGAGCTTTAGGCGAATTTTCGCTATAAAAGCGACTTATTGCAAGTTGTCAACTTCTTTAAAGTTTTCGTGCATATTGTACAATATTAGACTTTGCTACCATATAGGTGTTGACAAGTTTTTGACGAATTTTCGTAGTTTTCCCGATATTTTCCCGAATTCTTCACAGTTACAGGTTTAGCGAGTTTTATTTTATTTTTGGGCTTGTTTAAAGTTTTGCTATTTTTCGCGAATTTTTGCAATATTGGCATCCATTCTTCTTCTAAATTTTGCGAGTTTTCAATATTTTTACTGTAGAAGTGAGTTTTTCCTTTATACGCATGGACAACTTTATTAATATATTTTGCGGCGTGTAACATTGTTAAAATTTAATTGTATGGTTGAGTATAGAAACGCGTATTGGAACTTAGCCTATATTATATTTTTTTCATATTATTTTCATACAAATCATAATTTAAGAATAATGAAAAAAACAGAAATAGAGGGGACATATAAAACAAGTACGGTAGCACGATTTTAAGGAAAATGTCACAATCCTTAAGGTGAAAGTCCATAGCACGCGTTTCGTGCGTTGCGCGTTTTGTGTGTTTCGTACTTTAGACGCCTTTGTAAATTCAAGTTACATGCAACGCTTTTTGTGCGCCAATGTTTATGTTTTGATCAGCTGTAGTGTAAATATTTTTATCAAATAAAAATAATTTTTGCAAAAATGTTAATTGAAATTGAAATGTTAAAAGAATTTGTGGAATTTATTGAGTTTATACATATAATATTTTGTGCAGCAAGGGCATACTCAAAGCTCCAAAATAAAACGAGACGGTTTTTGGTGCTTCCCTTGTATTTGGAACGGGAAGTGAGTGGTTTTTTGAACTCAGCGAGAGCTATTCCAACAGATTGTCGGCTCTTCTTGACTTTAATGTAAATCTAATTGTGTCAGTACAATATTGAATAAAGTATAAAGATAAATTGATAAAATTAATAAACATAACAGAGATGAAACTTATTACATAAAATTAATCGATAAATAAAACGAAAATTTTGTTGATGAAAGAATTGTGTTAAAAAATTAATTTTAATGTATTTTATTATTGAAAACATTTGTAAACTCTATTGCGATAGGGTTTTTTTTATTAAAGACTTCTTTTTTGTAAAAAAAATTTTAAATAATAATCCACCATACAAACATATTTATCGATTACATTGAAAATATAATATAATTTGTCATCTCTGGCTATCAAAAACAGCTGTAATTTTTTCATGGCGCATGCGACGCATACAAAAGTAGAAAGTAAACCTACTTTTCGCGTCAAGCGTTTTACGCTTTGTGCTATGTAACTCGTCACATACATATACACTGATTACCGTATGTAACGCGTGTTATGGACTTTCAGATTTAAGGTGGAGGTACATAGCACGCGTTACGCGGCAACGCTTTTCTTACTTTTCGAACTTTTAACGCTTTAAGAATGGCAAGTTACACACCACGCTTTTGATGCTCTTCTGCTTATACAATTTCAAGCATTTGCCGGCTATATTTTATCTTGCCTTGTCTTTATATATTTAATGCAGTTTTCATCCATTTTTTAATAAAAAAAATTAGTTTCTTATAATTTATTTCCATTAAACAAACATTTTAGCATATGAATCTGGCAGCACTACCTGTCATTTTGTATACGACGCGTGAAAGTTGAAGAATGTTCAACTTTTTGCGAGTTACGCGCGTCGCAAACTTCTCTTTGTATCTTGCCTTATGGAAACACACTATTTTAACTTTTTTGACTGAAGTCTGTAACGCATTAGCGTATTTAACGCATGCTATGTACCTTCACCTTTATTCTTGTCAGGTAGTGAAAGTGCAGAAAAATTGAGAGAATGGAACTAAATACCTTCTATTTATTATATCATGGTTGAGGGTGTTGTTGACTGAGATGATTCGCGCGTTGACTACAAACCCTGAGGTCTTGAGAGTTCAAGAATAGTTTCAGCAAGCCAAGAACATCATGAATTTTTCTGATGTGCGTTAGTGTGATTGTTTTAATTGTTATTGGACTGTTAAAGTGATGAACGCATAGCACTAATCACTTTGGCATTACCAGCAGAAATTAATACTGACATATCCTAATGCACATCAGAGTACCCTCCTTCGTCGGTACTCTGTAACTTGTGAGAATTTCTTACATCGAGAAAAAATTAATAATTATACTTGTCATCCGCTCTTTTGTAGGACGATTCATAGAATATCATAAAAAATACAAACATATATACATTCTTTTTCAATCATCCTGTTTTTCACAGAATGATACAAAATTGTTCGATGCGAAAAACTCCCAAAAAAAATTATTTGTGTCCAAAAAATGTATTGAGTGTTATCCATATTTTTTTAGTTTAATAGAAATTTTTAGTGAATAACTAAGGAGTTTATGTTAAAATACAACGAAGATTATACATCTTAATTGTTTTAAATCTTAAATATAGTGTGCGATTTGAAAAAAATATTAAATTCGTATAAAAATGTATTGAGCGTTACGTAAAAACATTTTTAAATATAATTTAACAGCAGCTGAAGGGCAGAAACTATATAAAGAACATTATCTGTTTACAAATTTCTGATTTTCTTTAAAAAAAATTTTGCTTCTACCGCACTGTGGGTTCTTATATTTTCGAAGAATGCATTAGATAGGTCGTATTTTGCTACAAAAAAATTATTGGAAATTGACATAACTTTTAACATTGTTGGTCGATTTTATTAAAATTCCTCTTATTTGAAAGAAGAGTTAGCCTATTTCTTGCTCATGTATAAATGTTTATAAAGAATTATTTTAAAAGATAAAAATATTTTATTTTTCCATGTCAAGCCAAGTCAAATTTGAAAATGTGGGTATAACTTTTAATTTCGTCCTGCAATTATTATAATTTTTTTTAGAAAATAGATGTATAGTGATTTAAAACCCTATACTTATTTTTTGGGGTGTATTTTTTCGCTAAAATCATTCCCAGAACAAACGTTCAATAAAATTAAATGAAACGTTCAATATACAAAAATGTTAAAAATCGAAATATGTACATAATTCTTTTCAAGATCCATTGAATGAGACGAAAACTATAATATGAATCCTACATTGGAAAAAAGCACTAATTTTAGGTTTAGAATGAGAATCATCCACATGTGTTAATACGTCAGTGTATTAATTGTAATAAATAATAACAATAATAATAATTTTGATACGAAAGAGTAGCTAGCGAAAAAATGAGTTTTATCAACAAAGTGTTATCACGAGTTAAAAAAAAATACCTACAATAAAGATATAAAAAAGATGATGCAATAACTAAAAACCGAAAGAGTTTTACCTAAATTTTATATTATTTGTTAGATAAACAAGAACATAAATTAAAGTAAACAAAAATTAATAATATACTAAAAAATTAATTTAACCGACTTAAAAAACTAGGAACTAAAAAGTTAAAAATAACTTAAGTATTAATACAAACGTTAACCAGCAACAACTTTGTTTAATAGCAAGGAAAAAGTATATCAGAAGCTAAGTCCTAACTACTTATAATTTGACCCGGTAACTACTTCTTTTTGTTTGAATACTCTTTCTTTGAAATGCGAAATGGAAATCTGTTGGCAAATTTTCTGCGATAAATTCTATGCCCACAAGGAATAACAGCTAAACTCGATTTCGTTAAATTCTTCAGGAGAGCATTTTTAAATTAGAGATCGTTGCCTGAAATCATGGAATTTAGATTAAGCTAACCTTTGTGTGCTCGCTGTTAGCAATTTTATAATATTTTAATTTGTAATTTAATTTGTTTTTGTTCGGGGGTTAAAAATTACGTCGATTGTTGAAAATTCATAGTCGAAAAACTTCGAATAAATATTTTATGTTCTAATTACACATAACTGTCAAAACGGAATCTATTGATTCTACTTGAATGCTTGTGCGTAACAGGCAGCCACGTAAACCAATTACACATAAATTCGTGTCAAATCGATTTTTTATATTGAGACATTTTTTAGGACTTGTTAAATGCGCCAAAGTCTGAAAATTCGATCTAAATCACTTAAGTAGCTCGAGAGATATAGTTGTTAAAATTTTTTAAGAAAGGCATTTTTAAATAACTCCATAAATCTATGGACTTTCCAGATCATTGGCGGGAATTCAGTCAGACATGGCTCACGAGGTCAATCGTATCCCATATTTTTTTATGTGAAAACATTTCGAAAATGGTCAGACTTTTCTGATTAATATCGAAAGAAATTTGAGGGTGTAATTGCTTAAAACTTCGCAAAAAGTGATAGTCTACATAGAAAATGGAAACAAAGGAGTTGCAATTTTTGTATTTTCCATACAAAAGCCTAACTTACGGGCCTATTCTGACACAGTAATAATAGTCTGATAATTCTTAATCGCAACAAAAGTCAGTAAAACTATTACCTACAAAAAAGTAGGTAACAAGAATTTATTTTAAAATTTTTTTATTCAATTTGTTATTATTATTAAAGTAGGCAAGAAATTGGAAACAAGCCCTTAAATTCATTAAACAACGCTCAAATCAATTTTACCGCGAAAATTCGCGAGAAATTGCAAAATTGCAAACGAGCACTAAATTTCCTTAAGAGTAGCTAAAATTGTGAGGAATGCCAATAATTTGGAAAAACTCGCGAAAATGACGAAAATTCGCAAAAACTTGCTAAGATTAAAAATATGGCGAAGTCTGATATTGATTAGACGTCGTTAAAACTGTAAATAATGGCAAAAGGAAATCACTTTTACCGCGAAAATTAAGAATTTGCATAATTTTCACAATTTTTTTTGCGAGCTTTTGGCATTTTTTAAATTTTAGCTATTTTTAAACAATTTAGAGGTTGTTTGCAATTTTGCAATTTTTCGCCTATTTTCGCGATAAAAGTGATTTTTAGCTCATTCTTTGCTTTTTTACAGTTTTACCGAATTTTAATCACTATCAGAATTTTCTATCTTTTTAATGTTAACAAGTTTTTGCGAATTATTGTCATTTTCGCGATTTTTTCCGAGTTTTTGCATTCCTTATAATTTAAGGTATTTTAAAACAATTTTAATGTTTGTTTGCAATTTTGCAATTTTTCGCAAATTTTCGCTATTTCTACGGGAAACGTGATTGTTTTGCTAGTTCTTGGTGTTTTACAGTTTTGCCGCTTTTTAAACACTGTCAGACTTATCTATTTATTTAAAGTCAGCAAGTTTTTGCGAATTTTCGCAATTTGGTATAATCAGTAATGATCCAAAAATATGGACGAACGATTGATTACTCGTTTTGACACTAAGATTGTTCTACCCAAAGCTTTTGTGTGATTTGTAACTATTTTTATTTTGCAATATGAATAAAATCTCCAAGAAATTAGGGCTTTGGACAATTTTCTCTTGGGCGATTGTTCGTGTAGAAGCCAAATTTTTCATAAATTTACTTTTTGGCATTCCACAATACTTTTTTATTCAAAAAATAATTTAAAATAATTAAATTTTATAACAAAAATGTGTAAATTTTTTTCACCACATTTGTTCAATTATTTTTTTATTACCATATTGCCGGAATATCGGAACAAATAAGAGTTACAATAACATAGCGTCTTCACGAGCCATTGATTTGTCTTGACAAAAGTCAAAATTGATATGAAAAAATAGCACTAACATTATTCTGATGTTTTTATGTATGAAGTTTGACAAATGTTAGAACAAAATTATGTCTCGTGAAGACGGGGTGTAAGGTAACAAAAATTCAGTTACAAATTTATTATTACGAAATTGCCAGAATAAGGCTGTTAATGTCCACACCTGATGAATTTTCATCATAACACCTAATGTAACACAGCGTCTTCACGAGACATTAACTTTGAGATAACATGTGAAAAAACGTCGGCAGAATACTAAAAACAAAATGTCGAATTTTCTCTTAATCTCATACTAGGGGAAGACGTAATTTTACTTTTCCGATAAGATTTCATTTTATGCAAATGCTCATCGAGCTAACATGTACTACTTTTGCATAATTAGCTATTTAATTTTTAATTTTTCACACAAATTAAAATTTATGAATCAATTAAACACATTTATTCATTTCTTCAACACAGAAAACTATAAAAAAGCATCGCTTTTCATTTATTTTAATAAACACTCACACATGCACACTATTTTATTTTCATATACATGTGTTTTTTGACAGTTCATGTCATAAGATTGTTGTTATAAGAATTCTTATAACAACGCTCTCATAAAAATTCTTATAACATTGAGATAACAATAATTTGAAGTCTACACGTAACATAATTCTCTCTGCGATTGAATTTGATAATCTCACTTGAGGTCTACACGTAACATAATATGTAAGATGAGATTGTCAAATTCAATCGCAGAGAGAATTATGTTACGTGTAGACTTCAAATTAGTGTTATCTCAATGTTATAGGAATTTTTATGAGAGCGTTGTTATAAGAATTCTTATAACAACAATCTTATGAGATGAACTGTCCAAAAACACATGTACATGAAAATAAACTAGTGTGCATGTGTGAGTGTTTATTAAAATAAATGAAAAGCGAGGTTTTTAATAAAATTTCTGTGTTAAATAAATGAATAAATGTGTTTAATTGATTCATAAATTTAAATTTGTGTGAAAAATTAAAAATTAAATAGCTAATTATGCAAAAGTAGTACATGTTAACTCGATGCGCATTTGCATAAAATGAAATCTTATCGGAAAAGTTAAATTACGTCTTCCCCTAGTGTGAGATTAAGAGAAAATTCGACATTTTGTTTTTAGTATTCTGCCGACGTTTTTTCTCATGTTACCTCAAAGTTAATGTCTCGTGAAGACGCTGTGTTATAAAATTAATAAATTGAGTCTATACGTGATGAATTTTTATCATGATATCAATTTGACATTCATCATGATATAAATTCATCAGGTGTGGACACTATGTAAGGGAAACTCTGAAAGGTCGTTATCGGATGAGAAATACATAAATTCAAGCAAAAAAAACTTATTTATTTTTACAATGTAGAAAAAGTCTTTTTAATAAATTATACTTTTCAAAACAAAATATTGGTCATCGAATGAACATTAGGGCGATAACCAAATTTTTGGCATAGTACCACGGAGTGGCCAAGAATGTTTTAGTAGTGAAAATACCTGTCGCCCGTCGTTTTGCTAAAAAAAACCTCATGCAGGGAAGCAAATTTCTAAAACCTTCCAACGATTTTTGAACCACGATGAATTGTAAGCCGTAGGAAAATTTTTAAATCTAAAGCAGTGGATAAATTCCAAAACAGCATTTAAGTGATACGTATAGGAATATATACAAATATCAGGTGTATATTTTTTAAAATTTCCGTGAGATAAAAATGGTTGTTTTCAAACTACAACCCAAACCCTGCGTGACCTTTTTTAACGATCCGAAAAAATTATCATATTTTTTAGTAATAACTTTTAATGTTCTACACGACTATACTATGCCGTTTTTGATACTCGCAAAAAGTGTGAAAAAGTTATTGCCCTACTGGACATGTGATCACATGCTATTTTATCAACTTTTATCGGCCAAGTTTTTACGACCACACACATACAAAGCGTTCGGATCGCTTGATAACTTCAGCAAAACTTATTATTTTAAATTTAATTAAATGGCCAATTTAAAAACAACTACATACAAGTAAAGCGTGGTAATGTGTGAATATTTAATAAAATATAATCTTTCTGTTTGTTGTTAATATTAATTTGTTGGTGTTTATTTGTGGTAATTTATTTTATTGTCATAACAGACTGGTTTTTTGAAATTCGTGACCGTAAATTCCTAATAATTTTTTTTATATTAAATAATACAATTCATTTGGCTGTATTTTATAGATCCTGGACAATATACATACATATACATAAAGCAAATGAACAGCTAATCTAATTTACAATTTTAAATTAAGTCACGTTTTATTGTTATTGCCGGTATAAATTGGTTTTTTTTTATTGTATTTTATTTTTCATGTCAAAAGTGTGTCTTATTATAATTTAATTTGAAATATTATACTTTTCTGTAAATTCACAACTAGTTTTTCCTAATCTGTGAAAATTAAATTACTTTCAACAAATAATTAAGTATTTTAGATAACAAAACAATTATATGTATATACATAAATGTAATAATAAGATGGCTACGAATTCAGCAAATTGTGAGTCTAAAGGGTTCAGCGTATATTTTCGGGCATTCTTTAATTTTTAACCTAAACGTTTCTGACTCTGTTATAGAAAATATCTTAACAAAACAGCCCCACTATATAAACAGAAAAAACTAAATTTCATTTTCTGTAAAGTAATTCGATGAAATAGTAAATATTTTGTCTAGGAACGGACCTACAAACAAATTTGTAAATATAGACAAAAATATCTCAACAATTCATTGAAGAAAAAAATTGTTTTTTTCAGTGAACAAATTGTTTAAATATATAAAACAATTTGTCTAAAACTATTTACAAATTGTAAACAAAACAATTTACTAAATCAAACAAAAAGATTTACTGGATTTGCTGAAAAATATCAAACAATATTTTTGTCTGAGTTTATAAAACAATTAGTCTAAAAATACTAACAAATAATAAACATAATAGTTTACTTAATTAAACAAAAATATTTACTGAATTTTTTTTGTAATATATCAAACAAAATTTTTGTCTGGGTCATTTATCATCACCATCCATTAAGCATTTATGAAATTTCACTTTGTTAAACGTGTTCAAGTATGAATGTTTAACTAACGAATTGTTGCACTCAAAACTCTCCAGTAAACAAACTTGGTACAATAGCATTCCTTTCGCTATTATTGTTGTTATTTGTGTGTATGGCGTTATCGGGGTTGTTTTTTACGACACAGTTTTTCTTGTTGTTTTTGGTGTTTGCGTCCTAAATAAGAGTCAAACAAACAACTCATTGATTATGTAAACAACATTTACTGAAAATGAAATTTATTTTTAGACAAACTTTTGTTTGAAAATTTTTTGATAATAATTTTTTCTGTGTACGTCAAGGTGGTTCGAAAAAAAGTTGAGCCAGTCTCGCCTAGGATTAAACGTTAGTTGAAAACAATTCCTGGCTTGAGCTTTTCACATGTTTACATGTTCATATATACTTAAGTATAAAATCAAACCAAAAAAGTTTGTCTTGAGTAGAACAAAAATCAGAAAAATGGGAATGAAGAAAAATAAACCGATGGCAACGCTGGGAAAGTGCACTTTAATATCAGCTTGAGAGTGATTTAATTCTCGTATTCAATTTTCAAGCAAAAGTTGTATATATAAGAATTAAAATCACATTCAACAGCGCCACCTGACAAGTGGTGATAAGCAAATACACGTGAGCACTGACGATGGAAGTGTAGCGGCTTCCGAAAGTGGCGCTACTCTGTTCTGCTGTGTACGTTGAACAATTAAGTTGATGTTAATTTTTCCCTTGTTCCTTGGAATATTAATCATGCCCAATTCTTTCTGAATATAACGTTACGAACCTTAGCCTAATAATCAATTTGGATTCACAATTCCAAAAATATTTTTTTTTGCAACCCCCCTGGATACCGGTCTTTTAATTTTTTGTACTCTGCGTTGCCATTTCTAGTCCGATCATAAAATAATGCATGGCTTGACTATGCCTACATTTTTGGTGTGATAAATTGTTTAATCCGACATCAAATTCAGTGCGTCACTTACGACATCTTGAAATCTTCCCCCATAATGTAAAATTATTTGCACGTGGCAAGACAGCCCTCCTGAATCTTAACTTAGTATGTTTAAATTTTTAATATTCTCACTTTTATGCCACGCCCCAAAGGTAAGCCCCTTTTATTATACATTAGAGTGACTCGCCATGTATGAAGATGTAAAACTTGGTTTTTGTTACCCATCTGAAATTAAAGATATGTCTTCTTAATGAGGTTTCCGAAAACATTAAAAGAGGTATATTTTTGTAGTTTATGCATATTTTCGTATTTTCTCCTAAGACAATATATAAAAAAAAATACATCGTTTGAAGGATCTTTCAAGCTGCATTCAATGGTGTATTAAACTTTACTATTCATACCATCAACAATGCGTTATTCTACGATTTTTAAGCGTTTTTATTGCATGTGCTACTTATGAGTGATTCCACGTAAAACGGCCCTATGCAAGGAAAAAATAATTTTCTCATTTTTAATAAAAATCTCTCAATTGATGTTCTTTTGAGAGAATGACAATTATAGAAAAAATATAAATATATACTATTGAATATTTTTGTAATCAATTTGAGGCACTTTTAAATGATCATGTTTAATATTTATTTCAGATTTTCTTTTATTCCCTTTCTCATTATTAATAAAAACCGTTATCTCTGAAAATAATATACTTTTTTTGCTTTTTATTGAATTTAAAAATAGATTCAGCTAGAGTATTCTGCTGTCTATAATAGAACGGATAGCAAATAATTTAATGTCTTATTATTTTCTTATGAGTTTATCTCTATATTTTCGTACTAGGTTACAACCGTCGGTCACACCCGGCTCATTTTATAAATAGTTTTTTTTTATAAGAAAAATAATTTTTTGTCAAACAATAAATACATAATACAATTAAAAACAGTTGTATCAAAATTATTGTGTACCTTATAGTCAAAATTTTTACAGAATTTATACTTTAAAACTAAGATTTGTCCATGGACATTATGACACTTTTGAAAGTCTCCTAATATCCATGGGCTTTATGACATTATTATTATTATGGACTGCATTGGCACTTTTAAATATGCCATAATGTCCATACTTTTAAAAATGAAAACAAATTGAAACATACATATTTATATGCTTATATGTGTTTTAGAGTCCGACCGAATATTCGGTTTCGGATTCGGCCAAAATTGTGGTTTCGGCTGATATTCGGTTTAGGCAAACTTTTTGGGCGAATACCGGAACCGAAACTTTTTATTCTCTATAAATAAGAAAGTTAATCGAAATAGTATTTTCCAAATTTAAAATGTGTCACCGCCATGAATCTGTTTTTTCCCGTCCCATATCTTTTCAAATTGAATGACAATTTTACTTAGTTTTATAAAGCGAAGCAAAAGATATACATAGTAACATAAAGTATTCAACTATGTATTTGTTGCCAAAATAAAAAGCATAAACTAGGGAATGGTAAACCGATTTCGATTCCAATCGAAAATCTATTTTATGTTATAACAAATCGATTTTTCGCAATCGAATTTACTTCTGCAATTTTTTACTGAAATTGATTATTTGTTTTTTTTTTATTGATTTTTTTAAATAATTTCAAAATATGAAAAAAGCTCATTTTCAATCTTCACGATAAATTCAATACCGCCGAGAAAAATTATTTATTGTGTATATCATCGATGAAACGCGGGCATAAACAAAAAACTTCATTTTAGTAGAAATAAATGAAATCGTATAAATTAGTGTCAAAAATAGGTAAATATTCCACTTTATATCTTTTTAGTTATTCCGACTCAACTTCTTGATTGGCGCTCTTGTCACGTCATCAATAGAGCGATAAAACACTCCTTAATGTATGTGTACCGAACCCAATATTCCAGTTCTATTCATCATTTAAGCTAATTTCAAGCCAAGTTTTATTAGTCATATGCTCGTAAATGGCTAAGTTTTATATTTGCTCGATGGAATGAAATATATTCAATTTCTACTATTATTTTGACTGACACTGTATGTATGTAGAAATACTCGTACGCCCTTTTTCACAGTATATAGTTAAAAGTTAACGTATACTTTAACGGAGAGTTTTGTAAGCCGAATTTGCCGTTAAAGACCACGTTAACTTTTAATCACATTGTGAAAAGGGACGTTAATAAAATAAATGACTTTTCAGTTCTGTTAAGTTTTTAAAATGTCAATATCAGTTAATGCTAAAAAAGTTTCGGCAAGTTTCGGATTCGGCCGAATATTCGGCCTTTTTGCCGAATATTAGGTTCGGTTCGGGTTCGGCCTCAAAAAACTAGTTTCGGTCGGACTCTAATGTTTTTATATCCTTGAGACCGGTTACAATGGTGGGAAATAAAGTCAATTGACGCCAAAAAAAATTTTTTAAATAGCGCCACCAACGCTTAAAGTATGTCGACTTAAAGAAATATTTAGAAATAAATTGAAGATTTTAAGAAGTTTTACTTTTATTACTAAAAGATTTTTTGCGTAGCCGGCCTTTGGCCGGGCTTAAGGATAGTGCGGGAACTTTTTTGACAACAGCATAGAAGTAAGATGGAGTTTCTTTATATTTTTATGGCCATTTTAGTAAGGGCATATAAAATTTGATATTTGCAAAAATAGCAAGTCATAACCCTAGTGTTCATATTAATTTATGAGTAAGTAGGGGCATTAAGGGCGCAGTTATAGCTATCTTTTCCGACAGTCAGGCAGCTCTTAAGTCCCTTCTCTCTTGGGAGTTCCGTTCTAAGCTAATTTTAGAGTGCTTTGAATCGCTACAGGAGCTATCGGTACGGAACAAGGTTTCCATTTACTGGATACCTGGCCACAGTGGTCATACGGGTAACGAGGAGGAGAACGAATTGGCCAGAAGGGCCTCTGCTGCTCCTCTTATGGGCCCAGAGCTCTTTTGTGGTGTGAACTGGTCGCCTGTCTAGTCCTTAATCAAGGGAAATGATAAATCGAGCGCAAAGGAAGTTTGGATGGCTTCTTCTGGTTTAAGGCAAGCCAAATCATTGATGCAGCCATCTTCATATAGTGGCATCCTGAATTTCAACAGGAATGATTTACGGCTTGTTACAGGCTTTCTCTCTGGTCACTTTGGACTGAACTATCCTCTGTGGAAAAGTAACTAAGTTCGTCGTGTCGTTTATGCTTGGAAGAGGACGAGACAACGGAACACATTCTGTGTGAATGTATTGTCTTATGTAATAGTGGAAGGCGTGTTTTCTATTCTGAGTTTCTGTGTTCGGATGATATTAGGCGGGCTTCTCCAACCTCTGTGCTAACTTTCATAAGGAGAGTCATGCAGAGCTTGATTTAATTTATAGATCCATGGCACAAAAGATGCACTAGGTGTCGCGGTGCCGGTCTTTGAACCAGATATTTCCCCTATTTTATCTATGCTCTGAAATTAGAACCGTTAGTTCTAATTTCAGAGCGTTTTAATTTCTTGTTTGTTTTTAACACTGAAAAATTATCTTTTATCTTTATTTGGCTTCCACATAATAAAAAAAGGGGAGTCCCATGTTACTTACATATGTAATTTTTATTCTACGTGCATTTTTGATCATTAGTGTATGAATTTTGAAATGCGTAGTCATATTTTGGCCAAGGCGAATTACTTTTACAGGTGGTGGTAATAATACAACAAACACAATATCAATTCGCCTGGTTGGCCATAACTGTCAAAAACAGAAGAACATTTATTTAAAATGTACTTTTAACAACTGTGATTATTACAACTAATGTGCCTAATATAAATACCTTCTTTTGTTTATTGCCACATATAAGGGTCTATGCCATCATTTAAAAACACATGATTGAAAAACATGATTAAAAATAAAATAAAACCTTCGGATATTAGAACTTTTCGAAAATTAGAACTAACCCAGGAACAAATTGGTTCTAATTTACGAGCGTCTACTGTATTTTATATTTAAAACTTTAAATTTAAAATTTTTATGAGTTGAACTTACCCTGTATGAAAATTGAAACAGTTTAAATGAATCTTAGATTAGAAAAAACTCCAATTTGATTAATAGGCTAAGGTTCGTAACGTTTAATTCCGAAAGAATTGGGCATGATTAATATTCCAAGGAACAAGGAAAAAATTAACATCAACTTAATTTTTCAAAGTAGACAGCAGAACAGAGTAGCGCCACTTAAAAAAAAACTTCTTTTGCGAGGCGTTTGACATAAAATCTTTGCTTGAAAAAGGCAACATTTTTAATCGTAATCGAGCGATTAATTGGTTCGATTACGATTAAAAGGTGCGATTAATCACGATTTCGATTACGATTATAATCGCTGTGCAAACTCTAGTAATCGTCCTCTCACGGCTGTTGGATTTCATAGCTAAGAGCAGAATTTTAAACAACTGCAATATTGAAAGTTTGTACTTTAAATATTGTGTTTTTTATGTATTCATGCGAAATAGTGTTTTCAATATTTATTTAGGTTTGTGACTTTAATAAAATAAAATGTTTAAATATTTTCAATTTCATTCACAATAACTAACTACCTGTTCCACAATGTCGACAAACAAAAACCAATTTAGATTTTTTATTATTGTTTTCAATATAAATATGAGAAGGACATCGACTTGTCGACATTGTGGAACAGGCAGTAAGTTTTTATTTATTAGTAATGCTGTGATATTCAGTCCTTTGTATCGAATTCGTTCAGTAATTATAGTTGAATTGTATGGTAAGTACGCATAACCGACAAAACTCGATTGGCCACAAATTCGGTCATCACAATGAACCTGTCTTCTCTGTGTAAGTATGAAGAGATAAACTTATCATTATTTTAACAAACAATCATACATTCATATAACAGAAATTAAATTCTACTCAAAATTTTCAAAGTCGAGGTAAATGAGCTGATAAGCAAAAATAAAATTATAAAAGAAAAATACAATAATGCTTTTTTTCTATGAAATGAAGCAAAATATCAATTCATTCCTGGTACGGGTATTCAATTATTTACTTGTTTGCTATCTACTAGTAGAACTTGTGCCATATTTGTACGTGACACGTTTTGTATTGATAATATTAATAGTTTATTTGAAAATAAAACCTCCGTTTTTATTGAGCAAACTAATATAAACTTTTAACATTTTAAAATTAGAAAACGAGTTGGCTTGAAAGTAGTCGTAAAAGGTAATATGCAAAAAAAAATTATTAAAATTTTTTTTTATTATTGTATGTAACGTTGCTAACTCAGCGTTTACACTAGACAATGCTGTCTTGACAATAACATTTTTTCACTAATACATACAAACTTTTTCAATTGTCTTCACTACTGTCTTGAATATTTTGAAGACAGTAAATCGGACAATGATTTGACGTATGCTGATATAATTTGAATTTTTGTGAATAAAAAAGAAATATTCAAAAAGAAAAGCTTATAATATTTACAATTATGATATTTTCTTTACTTTTTTTAAGCTTTTTTTAAGTTCGCGAAAAATGCGGAATTTCTGGAATTTTAAATTAATTGTCTTAATTATTGTCTGGACACCTATGTCACGAAGACAATTATCAGCGTTTTTGACAACTAATACGTATTCTTTATTGTCAAGACAGCATTGTCTGTTGTAAACGTAGTGTAAGGTAATGATTGAAAATACAGTAGTTTTCCGGTTTAACGACCCAGTACTTTGTCAGGCCCGTTCGTTAAACTGAAAAGTACGTTATACGCAGTACTTATGTAAAATAACCAGTTTATGGATAAATAAATAACTAGAATTGTATTTTTTATTGTAAGATAGCGGTACTTTTTTCTACTCGCTTTGTTTTTAGTTATTTGTATAAGAAATTTCTTAAAATAAGTTTTTTAACTAATATTATGAATCTTATTTGTTCGTTAAACTGAGCACAAAAAAATATTTTTGTTCGTTATATAAGATAATCAATGGAGCGAATTGATCTTGAACTGTTCGTTAAAAGCGATGTTCGCAGAATCGAATGTTCGTTAAACCGGAAAACTACTGTACTTTTAATTACACTATACAACAAGAAAAATGCCGGGGAGTCCGCACTAGCAGAACGTATTAGTACTATTAAAGGAATAGATCGTTTTAAAATAAGAATAATATAAAAATAACAAAAGCATGTCTTCAGAATAAAATTTTGAATTTTTGGATTAAGATTTTCTTGCGGTTTAGGGTCGATATAATATCTTGAATAGCTTTTTAAAGGTCTAAATCGTCTAAATATTATCTTACAGATGGTGCAATTGGACTAATTTTATGCACAATTTAACCCAGCATTATAAGGTTCTCAAAACGCTGACTATGTTTTATCTTTTGTTAGAGAAAATATAAAAATATATCATAAATAATAAATTAAGTAAAGTGCGATTTTGGCTCGCACACGAAGGTTTCCGTACGAATACACATATGTATATCCCTTTTCGTTTTGCCCCTTTTTTCATTTTGGCAGTTTTTTCGTTGTGCTTTTTTTGTCTAATTTTAGTTTTGTTAAGTATTTTTCGTTGTTTTTGGCAGCTTTTTCAGTTTTGGCGCTTTTTTAATTTTCGTGATTTTTTCGTTTTTTTCTGGCTATTATTCGATTTTTAAAATTTTTTTTTACCCGATTTTTTTCTGTTTTGGCGCTTTTTTCGGTTTTGGGGATTTTTTCGGTTTTTAGTTTTAGCGATTTTTTGGTTGGTTATGACACTTTTTTCGTTCTGGCGATTTTTTCGTTTTTTTTGGTGATTTTTGGTTTTTTAAAGTTTTTTTTTATTTTTTGCCGATTTTTTTAGTTTTGACGTTTTTTTGGTTTTGGTTTTTTTGTTTTAACGTTTTTTCGTTTTTTAGTTTTAGCGATTTTTTTAGTTCTAGCGCTTTTTTCGGTTTTGCGGATTTTTTTCGGTTTTTTGCTATTTTTTAGTTTTTTTTTGTTTTGACATTTTTTCGTTTTGCCAATTTTTTTTGGGTTTTGACGAATTTTTTAGTTTTGGCGCTTTTTTTTTTTGGTTTTGCGTTCTTTTCGTGTTGGTAATTTTTTTCACTTTTTGGCGATTTTTGCATTTTTTGATGATATATTTAGTTTTAGCAATATTTTTATATTCTTTTTTCGGTTTTTGACGTTTTTTTGTGATCTTTTTAGTTTTGGTGATATTTTGCGTTTTAGCGATTTTTTTTTATTTTGGTGCTTTTTTCCTTTAAGCGCTTTTTTTTCGTTTTGAAATTTTTTTAATTTTGGATTTTTTTAGTTTTAGCGTTTTTTTAAATTTCAAGATGTTACTTCTTACTGTTTCCAAGATACAGCAAATGTCTAAATTACATAGTCAAAATTACATTAACTGGTAGAATACCCTCTAATTTTTATTGTTTTAAGTATCGGTGTTAATTGGTGTAGTCTATTCTACAGATTACACCAATTAACACGAACTTTGAAAATTTAAAGAGTCTATATATAAGTGTCTGCATATTACATTAGTATTTCAACATTTTTCGTTGCTCGCTTTAGAACACCCTTTAATTTTTAACTGTCATATATTTGTTGTTGTAGCGGCAAAAGCTCTACATATCCTGTGAAAATTTCAGGTCCGTAGCTCTTACGGTTCCCGAGAAAACAGCCTGTGTCAGACAGACGGACAGACGGACGGACAGCGTAGCGAAAACAATAGGGTTCCTTACACTTTTGATGCATCGGAACCCTAAAAAAGACGACCGTATATATTTACGTTTTCATTAAAGGTTTTTACTTAATAAACAAATAATTAACAATTATTGGAAATGAAATTTTTATAAAAATTCTGGTGATTCTGTGAGTAAATGGAATGCATTTACGTTATTTATGGAGATTTGAATAATAATATGAATATCTTTTCACACATAAAGTTCTTCATGATTTTTTTGTAATTTGCAATAACTCTGGGGGGAATAAAGTTTGGGGGGGGGGGGGCAAAATCAAGTCTGCGGGCATTCTCCAAGGTTCCTAGCTACGCCATATAGCACAAATAGAATAAGCTTTATTTCACGAAAATCGATAGATATATATTGATTTTATTCACAATAAAGTGAAATCACCTGATTTTTGCAAAAAATCGGGTTTTGGAGACGCTGTTCCACCGCTTTTACCATTACTTGGAAAAGGTTATCCAATTTCCTTACAAAAACACTAAGAAACTTAGAATAAAATTACCTTTAAGCCATTATAACATTATTTTTTTTATACACTCAATGGTTTCGGAATTATTCATACAGCATTTATGAAAAATACATATTTTTTATAGGCAAAATTGGAAAATTTAAATTTTTTAAAATATATATTAAAAATTGATAATAGCAAAATCTTAATAATTTTATTAAAAAATCATAAAGCCATTTATATTACAAATAAATTAAGCTTTATTTCATGAAAATCGATGGATAAATATTGATTTTATTCATAATAAAGTGAAAGCAACTGATTTTTGTAAAAATTGCGAATTACTTTTATTAATTACTAAGTATTAGTTCTAATTTGGATCATAGTAATAAGATAAGTAAGTGCCACTCATTAATTTGTAGCCCCATTAAAAGAGTACTACCGATTATAAAAATGCCAATAGTTTTTGCTGGGAAGGCTTTTCGTGCACGCTCTTTTCGAATTTCAATTTACACTTTAAAAGTGTTAACTTGTCGCAATTTAATTTTTATTTACTATTAAATGGTTTTTTTTTTTCTTTTCTTTTAACCCATTAGTTTACATATGAAAATTGCATGTGTTTCAAATGTTGTTACAAAATTCACATGTAAAATTTTTTTAAATTTTTGCACAAGTAACAGACAAAACGGGTTAGTTGAAACTGATGGGAATCGAATTACATCTAAGTACATACATCACAAATGGAAACTTCAGTACACTATAGTTTTTGATCTGCGAAACAGAGCAGTATTTCACTATAGTATTTTACTATATTAAATGTTAAAAAACGTGAACAAAAAAATTTTCGGGAAAAGGACGAAAGTGCTTTATAATTTCTAGAAAAACAGCTGTTAAGGTTTTTGAGCATTGGACTAACATCTAGACACCACTAGGAGTTTTCCCCGAGAAAAAAAATTTTGTCCAAGTAAGTAAATTTTAATTGTTAAAAATATTAAAATAACTCTCTCACATGAATAAATAAGTATAAATAACCCACCAGGTGACACTTGGTTATATACAAATATGAACGAAAAAGTTTCATTTTAATTATGCCATTTTTGTAATAATGAAGCATTTTTCATACCAGGTAGTAAACTACCAAGCAAGTGGCCTTCAGCTGGGGCATCCAACTACAACACAAAATTTTCTGATGCCTACACTCTAAATAAAATAGTAGGTAAATCTAACCAATTTAAATAGTTAAGTTACTGTTAATGTAAATTGTTGTTGAAATTTTTATGAAATAACAATTTTCGTTGGTAACTTTTTAAATTTGTTAGTCATTTCGTGTCTATGGTTACTTTGTGCTATCGTTATTTAACAAGACGCCTTAGATGAAAAGGTAAAGGCGTCCGGTTCATAAACATGCGAATGCGTTCGCCGCAAATTTTAGTTAGCGCATTTTAGTTAGTGTGGACGTGTGCGGCGCACAGAAACGTCGCAAGAATTTTCGTCACATTCAACGCGCACGAACCATGGCTTGTTGCTTTTTGACGAACAACGTAAAAATTTGCGCCGCATGCTGTTCTGGTGTGGACGCATTTGTAGAAATAGTGCTAATTCTATTGCTTTATCATTTGCTTGAGCGGGTGGACGTACAAATTTTCGTGAATAAATATTTGTGTCATAAATATTTAAAAACTCGTCCACATCTACAAGCTAAAATTTGTGTCGCAAATATTTTCGGCGAACACGTTCGGCGCAAATATTTTTAGATGTGGACCCACCTTTATGTATTTTTTACACTTTACGTATATTTTATTTTTTTGGAACGTATTCGGGAAATATTCGCTTCAATGTGGCGAATACGAATGCGAATGTCATAAAATAGGTGAATATTCGGTGATGCGAATACGAATATTCGTAACATCACTACTGTGTACATATACTATATCAGTGATCTGCATTATTACGAACAGAGTTCGGATTTGCGCACTCCTTTTGCTCATTACGCATTGCGGATTTCTTACAAGCGTATTAAAAATGAGCACAAGCGCAAGGAGCGGAGCGAAAAATAAGGAGCAATTGGTTAACGCAGCGCAAGCACATTGGATTTATTTGCGCCGCTCTTTGCGCAATGCACATTTTTTGTCTAGTGCTTTGCGCTGCGCATTCCGCATATTGAGCGGCGCATTGCGCATGCTATTTTTTATGCCAACAGTGGTTAGTTTGAGTTTATTCAGTGCTGCAAAATACATACATCTTTCGTAGTGACGCAATTTTAAGACATTTGGATTTGTAGCATTATGTCGTTCTTCTTTACTTTTTATTCTTGATCCCATACAAATATGATGCCCCTAGACGGGTCAAACTTCCGGTCCAAACCGGAACCAGAAATATGAACTGCACTACTGACCCGATTTCCGGTCCATCCCCTAAACCGGAAGTGTGAGCTGCTCTATCGACCCAACTTCCGGTCTAGACCTAAACCGGAAATATTAACTGCACTACCGACCCAATTTCCGCGCCAGCCCCTAAACCGGAAGTGTGAACTGCACTACCGACCCAACTTCCGGTCCAGATCTGAGCCGGATATATGAACTGCATAATCAAACAGCATAATTTTACATTTTCTAAAATCATTATTGAGGCAGCACTTAACATTAAAAAAATTAATGATGCTAAAAGCTGTTTTACAATATCTCACAAGTCGTTCGACTTTATAGTTTATAGAAATTTTTAAAAAAGCAATAACAACACGTGCACCTAGCAAAAGGATGCACATGTTCAAATAAAACTGAACAAACAAACATTCACACATACTAGTACTTGTAATTATCAATGATAATTCGTACTAGCCTAGAGAAATAATAAAAAGAAGCTTAACACAAGACAAAGAAAATAACTGAATATCAATAACTATCAAATGAAATACAGCTCTAACAGTGACAGTATGAATTGATTAAAAGTAGATGATATTCAACTCTTGACTGCAAACACCCGACTTTGGTCGAGTGGTCTAAGCGGTAAAGAACTCTATTGAGATTAGCGGGAGCTATCGAAACGTCAGTTCAACCCTCCGCACATTTATCTCTGAATAAAAATATAATTTAATTGAAAAATTAAATTAAAACCGAACTCAAGCCAAAATAATTAAAACTTCTTTGGATATAAACCATACAGTTCGACTTAACTCATAACTTAATTGTTTAGAAGTTATAGTTGGTTTTTTATGGCCACTTTAGTAAAATTTTTACAATT
This sequence comes from Panzeria rudis, assembly GCA_956483635.1. NCBI lineage: Eukaryota > Metazoa > Arthropoda > Insecta > Diptera > Tachinidae > Panzeria > Panzeria rudis. The sequence goes on along the minus strand of OY101447.1, from coordinate 134,458,212 downwards.
TGTCCAATTATCATGATGGTATATTTCAGAAACGGGAGGGCTGAAAATTAAAATTTTTTTAATACCTTTAAGGATAAGATTTGTAGCGAATATCATCGAAATCGGAGTTGGTATTTCCGCTCCAGGGGGCGAGGTTAAAGATTTGTTACGGACTAGATACTTTATACGGAAATTTTGTGAAAAGCGTTAGGAAGGGAGGGGTACAAAACCTCCGAAAATAGCGTTACGTAATATGTGAATAGGCCCTTAGGGTAATTTGTTTAGAATTTCGTCTAGAGTTCGTTTGTAATAGACGCCTTTCGCTTTTTTCTCACCCGAACAAATTGACTCACCCTAACTTGCATACATAGTATATATACTATGTAAGTATATGCTATTGAACGTTAGTTTATATGCAACTAAATATACACAGATACTTTGGTTTCGCATATCAGTACATGTAATTACGTAATTGCTTATAAACACTTGTATCACGTTATATTACAGCGGGAATAGGAAAAAATATAAGATGGAAAGCAAAAAAACAATAAAATAATAAAAAAATACAAACAATTTCTTTGTGGTGACAATGTACACGTTTTTACAAATGCCTTTACAAAAGTGTACAAAAAACGGGGTAAATAAAAAAAGGTGCAGTGGGTATGAGTAAATAAATATGTAAATATATATTACAAAGAATTGCGACTACGATAAAAATACATGCATATGTAAGTACGTAAATATAATTAATTTATGAAAATTAAAAACATAAAGCGAATTTTGAGTATGTATGCGTAAGGGGCTATTCACATATTACGTAACGCCCCAGGGTTGGTGGGGAAGGGGGGGGGGTGCTAAAATATCTTATGGATTAGATAATTTATACTAAAATTTTTGTAAAAAGCGTTACGTAATATGTGAATAGCCCCTAGTCACACAGTAAAATATATTGCTCCCTAGTAAGCAGATGCGTAAGAAATAGATGCTTACAAGTTCATTGGCAAGAGAATGGGGATGGATGATTTCATAAAGTTTGCTATTTCTGAAAGTTTTTATACGAGGGCGGATCAATAAGTCAGTCCGTGACTTTTCGAACTTCCCTCGTAGTTATATGAAATGCAACACTGATCCCATCAAGTACCACCTGTTAATAGACTACTGTCAAATTTTAACGTGCGCCAAGATAGCGTCGATTTCTAGCGTCGAAATCGTCAGAATGATTTAGCGATTTCCGGGATTTGCACGAAAATGGGAATTTAGAAGAGAAATAATGTGGCCGGATTTCATACAAAACAGAATAGAATAAATGGATTAATTTATTCCATGGAAACTAGAACACTTCAAGCAACTAGCTAAGCGGGGTATGAAACAAGACACCTTCGAAGACTAAAAAAGCATTCTGTGCGAAAAATCGGAAGAGCCGTTTTCCAGAAAAATGGGTTCATCCATTTTGGCCACAAAAAAATGGAATCATTTATTACATGGAAACTAGGCAACGTCAAGCAACTAGCTACGTGGAATATTAAACTAGACCACTTGGACCTCCAAAAAAGCTTTCCGTGCAAAAAATCAGAAGAGCCGTTTTCCAGAAAAATGGATTCATCCATTTTGGCCACAAAAAATGGAATCATTTATTACATGAAAACTAGGCAATGTCACAATTTTTTCAGTATGTCATCAGAACTTGAGGGTAATTCAGTTTGTCAAAAATTGCGCCTTTTTTGGTGTAAATCTATTTCGGCGCTCTTTTTTGGCGTCATCGTAAAAAAGATGTATATTGCGCCATGTCGTGATAAATGTCAAAATCAATATGAAGAATATTGCGTTTATGCTGGTTTTTTAATAAGGACTTCGACATTTACTATGGTATAATAGTTTGCTTGGTTTGGCGCTTTTATCGTGCTGAAGGAACTACAGAGAAATAAGTGTTGCATACACATTAGTTTGAAAAACTTACTTATAATTGGCATAATTAGTACAACTATTCCTTTTTTATACTATGTTTTTTTAAATGTACAAACCATGATATAAAAAAACAAGGTAGTTTCACTCATGGTAGAATAATATAACAGGTAGCCGCATAACTAATCCAAATGTACATTTTGGGATAGCAAATGTCAAACATTAATAGAGAGAGTATGTGTGTGTTTTTATAACAGAAGCATCAAACATACGTGTGGTATTGTGTGTGCAACGCAGTTATTTCACATATACACAACATTTGACACTTATGGTACGAACGAAAAAAGCAAATAAAAAAATAATCAGCTGGCGTTCCAGGGCTACCTTGTATATTATTCTACCATGGTTTCACTTAAAATTGTTTGACAAGAATGGAGATTTTTGAAGTTTAGTTTATATGTAAATATTTAAAATAGCCTTGCCACACATGGAAAAATGGAAAATATTCCTAGAAATTTTAAGCAAGTATGTGTAGTATTAATTTTGTGATTATGTAATGGAATTTTGTGCTGATTTCATATAGAGTCGATGAAAATTTCTTAATCGTTTATTGCAAAATTACAAAAATACAAAAAAATAGAAACAACCCCTAAAATTGATTAATCTTTTATTGCGAATATGCCGAAAATTCGTGAAACTTTTTACATACGGAAACAAGTTCCAAAGTTGATTAAAATTGCTAAAACTGCCAAGAATACAAAAAACTCAACAAAATATTTGTAAATAATTGCTGATAATTTCACTATTATTGCATACTAAACAAATATTGCGGAAATAAAGAAAACGGAAAATTCCAAAAATTCAAAAAACTTTAAAAAGTGCAAAAACTTGTAATAATCATGCCTATAACGAAAATGTCGGAAATTCGCAACAAATCGCAATATTGCCAACAAGCCCTAAAATTGATTAAAACTCGCTAAAAATGAAACGAAAGTCAATATATCGGATAAAATCGCGAAAATTATGACTATTGGCTAAAACTTGCTCAATTTTTAAAGATTACAAAGCGTAATAAAAACGTAAGAAAGAAAAATCTAGAAAAATTACGCTTGTCGTGAAAATAGCGAAAATTTGCGAAAAATTGCAAAATTTTAAACCAGCCCTAATTTTGATTAAATATCGCTAAAACCGCAAAGAGCACCAAAAATTCGGTAAAAATCGGGAAAATGACGAAAATTCGCAAAAAATTGCTAACAGCGGCATAATACCAAACTCGAATATTGCTTAAAACTCGCAAAAACTGCAAAGAAGATGAAACGTTTCAAAAAGTCGCTTTTATCGCGAACATTGCGAAAATTCGCAACAAATTGCGAAACCCGAAACAAGCCTTAAAATATATTAGAACGCCAAAACTGTTAAAAATATAAAAAAAAAATCCGAAAAAAGCGAAAAAATAGCAAATTTCGCGAAAATTTGCTAAATGTATTGAAAAAATTACTAAAACTGTAAAGAACAACACAATCTCGTAAAATCAGATATATCGCGAAAATTCCTCTGAAATTGTTAACATCGCGGATATTGTTGCAATTATCTCTTCTACAGACTGCAAAAACTCACAACTCTGAACACAATTCCTATTTTCTTTTGAAAATTAATAACGTTTAATTTTTTTAATATTAAAAAAATCGGATTTTGTAAAGCAAGAATGGTAGCACGATTTTTAGTTTAAACGTCAGATCTCCTTTCTTGTCAAATCATAATATGCATGGTGAAATAAGTATACAGGTGACCGCATAAGGGAAACAAATACAACAATACAACAAAAAAATAGATGATGCTTGTCAAAAATATATACGTGCTGGACGTGGATTATGCACAAAACTAGCAGAGCAAAAAATACTCAGCAGACGTTATGCTGCCACCTGTATACTTATTTCACCATATAATATGTCAGAAAAAAAGGAGAAAGTGGAACTACCATATATACTTATACCATGGTACAAACCATAGATTATATGTCGGTCGATGACACTGCTAGTCTAGCTTCTCAGGAGGACACCAACTCCAACTCAGGTTGGGTTGGAGAATTCTTTGACCAGCTAGACGAGGCATTTGACGAGGATGACCTTCTGGACTCTGACCAGGAGGACATCAACGTCACCATCAAGCCGTTACACCATGGCGGTGAGGGTCACTCAGGTGAACCTTCACCACTCTAAAACAGCATCCGCCACAATGCTCCTCCGGCTCATAGAAAGAGGGGAGGAGATCGCATTAGTCCAAGAACCCTGGCTTCACAAAGGCAGGGTTTGCGGACTAGGTACGAAAGGCTTCAGACTATTGCATGCGAATGAGACAGGTAGGATCAGAGCATGCATAGCCAGGGGCAACCTAAATATCTTTTTGTTATCTGATTTCAGTGACGAAGATACCACCACAGCAGCCTGGGAGACGACTATGGGCACGATAATAGTCATCTCGAGCTACATGGCGCACGAATGCGAATCCCCGCCCGCAAAGGTTCGCGATGCAATTAAAATGGCAAACCAACGTAACTTGCCAGTCCTTCTCTGATTGATTAGGGAATGGAAGGTATCAAATGACTGTTCTTTCTCTGATCATCGCTATATTGAATTCTCTATAGGGATTCTGACTGATCGGGCTACGCCCATAATAAATAGGAAGAAAACAAATTGGGAAGAGCAAAAGCTTATTCTCTCTGACTTTCTTACACAATCGCCAATCATAAACGATAGGCACGACATTGACATCGCGGTTGACAATTTAACAAATGCTTTCAACTTAGCGACGGCCGAATCATGCAGACCTAGTATACTGCGTGGGAAGAAAAAGCCACCATGGTGGAGTCTTGAAATAGCGAACGCTCGCAAGGAGAGTCGCAGACTATTCAATGAGGCCAAAAGACTGCGTAACTGGTCAGCCTACAAAGCCTCTGTAAACAGGTTCAAGAACCTCGTCAGGGATGCGAAACGAACGTCATGGAGGTCCTTCTACAGCAATGTTGAGGGAGCCTCTGAGACTAGTCGCCTTCGCAAAATCTTGGCTACTCTTCCAACTGTCCCCAGTTTCATTAAGAAATCAGGTGGCGGATGGACCACCAGTAGTCAGGAGACCCTAGAGGTACTAATGAACACGCACTTTCCCGGTTGCACTCCCTACACGGGAGAGATTGCAGCCATACAATCAATACATTCTAACATGGCCACGATTACCCTAAATAGGGAAAAAATAATGTGGGCCATCAACAGCTTTGACCCGTTCAAATCACCGGGTCCCGATGGCATTATTACAGCTGACCTACAGCGTAATGCAGACGTTATCACTCCATGGCTCATTCGGATAAACTCGGCCTGTCTAACTTGGTCGTATATTCCGATAGCATGGACCAAATGTTCCGTGGTCTTTATTCCCAAAGGGGGTAAAACTACACACGTAAACCCGAAATATTTTAGACCCATCAGCCTATCATCTTTTCTCCTTAAAACTCTGGAACGGATAATTGATCTACACCTTAGATCAACAATTTCTCCGAACCTCCTATCAACCTCCCAACATGCCTATACGAAGGGCAAATCTGTTGAGACGGCACTTCACTCGCTTGTAGGATTCATTGAAAAATTCCTGGCAAACAAAGAATATACATTCGTGGCCTTTCTTGATATAGAGGGTGCCTTTAACAATGTACGACCTGAATCCATCATTATGGAACTAGAAAGACTGAACATTGATCGGTCAACAATTAGCTTCATACGAGGACTCTTAAGAAATAGGGTAATTTCCTCCACGATGGGACAAACGACTATTCAAAAAACGGTTAGGCGAGGTACTCCCCAGGGAAGTGTTCTGTCACCTATCCTATGGAATATCGCCATAAATTCGGTACTGGTGGAACTAGACTCTATGAGGTTTAAATCAGTAGCCTACGCGGATGACGTAGCAGTAGCAATATCTGGTAAATTTCTAGATACTCTATCTCAACGTCTTCAATCGGCATTAGGTATCATAAGTAAATGGAACGTTGAAAGGGGTCTTAATGCTAACCCTCAAAAGACGGATATTGTTCTCTTTACGAGAAAATACAAGACACCGACTTTCACGTTACCGACTCTCAACGGAGTCACCCTTAGGTTATCAGATAGCGTGAAGTATCTCGGTATTATACTGGACTCTACTTTCATGGTACCCCAATGTTCAAGCTAGGGCAGCCAAGGCTGCTATTGCTCTATACACCTGCAAAAGGGCGATTGGCAACAGGTGGGGCGTAAGTCCCAAAAACGTCAATTGGCTTTTTGAAATGGTGGTTAAGCCCATACTAATGTATGGGTCTGTCGTCTAGTGGACTTCCTTAAATAAAGCCACATACTCTAAAATAATAGGAAAGGTTCTTCGAACATCTGTTTTACTGATCACGGGTGCACCTCGCACTACTCCATCCAAAGCACTGTTCACCATGCTGCATTGGCTTCCTGCTGAACTCATGATCAAACAACTGGCCATGAACTCGGCGGTTAGACTAGATGCCTCAGGTGCATGGAAGCGGGGTAACGTAGGCCATACGACGATATTAGGGCAAATCTCAGATCTTCCCGACCACACTGACTACTGCTCGCCTACTCTGATGCCCGACAAAAGATTCCTGGTGGACTTCTCGGGCACATCCTCTGAGGCAAACTACATACAACAATATGAGGATGTGCTCGAGATCTACACCGATGTGTCAAAGTCGGGCATCGGAGTGGGTGGGGGTTTCTACATCCCACAAATGCAACGTAGGATAAACTTTAGGCTACCAAACCAATGTAGCATCACTCAGGCTGAAATATCGGCAATCAAAAGGGCAGCCAACTGGTTAAGGTACTACAGGATATTCGATCAGGACATCCGAATTTGTACCGATAGTAAGGCGGCACTACATGCTCTATCTGGTGTTTACACAACATCGGAATTGGTTAAAGAATGCCGGGCATCTCTGAATGAGATGGCGAGACATGCGAACCTAGGGCTCTTCTGGGTACCGGGCCACGCGGGGGTGCCCGGTAACATTATCGCGGACGGTCTAGCCAAGGCCGGTGCCCACCTACATGAAAATGACATCGACTGGTTAGTAGGTGTCCCACTAAAAAGCTGTAAAATAATAATTCAGCACCAACTATTTAGAGAAGCGCAAACCAGATGGACAAATGAAATAACTTGTGAGGTTTCCAGATCCATCTGGCACCAGTATAACTTCGCAAGATCTGCAACAATACTGGGGCTCCCTCGTCAACAGCTGCGTATACTCGTAGCGGTCATAACAGGGCACTGTCTTATTGGTGTCCATGCCAGAAGATTAAATCTTCCTTTTAACGATTTCTGTTGTCAGAATGAGGAGGAGGAAGAAACTGTCAAACACCTCCTCTGTCGATGTCCAGCACTATATAGAAATAGGGCGTCATACTTGGGAAATCCGTCACTACCCGAACTAGCAGACCTGGGGGAATGCGACGTTAGGGGAATAAATTCATTCATAAGATACTCGGGTTGGTTTAACACCGACCCAACCTCTGGGATAGGAGGGACACCTCTCTGAACTTCCCTACTATCCATCCCAGGCATCACAAAGGGACCAAAGGACCCGAGTGGGCCGGTTGTTAGAAACCGGCAGCCTGTTCAACCTAACCTAACCTAACCTAGTTTGTGGTTGAAAAGTATGTTGTTTGGTAATGACAACTCATTGCCAAGCTTTTGCTGGCTGACGATAAATTTATTTGTCTGAAAAATTTTTTTTTATTATTTCGGCTTTCTAGTTCAATAATTGAATTAATGTAAATTCAAATTATTTTTATTAAGAGTGGAGTGCTGGAATATTCAAATCAGATTAGCAGAACGGATCAGTACTACTGATTTCGACGGCCGCTACGCTCGTCATCATCAGCGTTCTTGTTCGCTTTTACCACTTATGAAGGTGGATGCTTTTTTCAATGAAACATCAGCTATTTAACTAATTTTTGTAATGTTAAATCGACCATGTTTTCTTTTTAAGGTTTTGTTTTATTTCAAAGGTTTGACTTCGTGTTTGCTGGGCTATCATACACACGATAAGCAGTTCAACCCCTGTGAAAGGAAAATGGATTTTTTTAATTGTGTTCATGTTTGTGAAAACTAGTTTTAAGCACATAACAAAAGAGTTGTGCGGTAGCATAGTGAGCAACACACTTGGCATAAAATAAAAACATTTTTTCTTGAGTAACAAAACGACAAAAATCCGCTAAAAAAATATAAATTCCATAAACGCATTGTCGGCTTAGTAATGATTATTATCATTGTGATAAAAATTTATCGGTTTTAAAATTATCGAGAGAGCACTAGGGACTCCAAACGGGAAATCCCGGAATTTTTCGGGATTGGCAAATCTCGAATCCCGGGATTTGTGAAAATAAATCCCGGGATTTTTCGGGATTTCTTGTATAACAATTTTTATGTAAAAAATATGTATATACTTTAATTTTCATTAATTTTATGCCATTTTTTATAATATTTAAAATTCCCAATAAATTTTTACATGTCTGTTTTAACAATTTAATGATTATTCGTGAGAAAGTGTTTACGATTATTTTCATCAAGTCTTCTGCCAATATACAACTGATAATTATTTTGAAAAGATAAAGTAGTAATATGAAAAGAAAAATAATAATACCTGTGGGTTGGTGCTAAAAGGGCCAATGTCAAAATATTTACTTGTGAGAAAAAAAGAATTTATGTTTAAGTTTTCTATATGAGTTCATAGTAACATTGGCTAGCAAAACCCTTATTAAGATGTTCTGGGTTACATTAGACATTGGCTGTTTCAGCAAAATAAACGAGAGTAAGAACAGAAACCTAATGCAATTATTAACTCAAAACAGCAAAATATTGACATTGGCCCTTTTAGCACCAAGCCACAGATATGTATTTCGAAAATGTATCATTTTGAAAAATTCAATCCTTCTTATTCTATACTATGTATATGCCGACTGTTGCCGCCGCCCACAAATAGTTAAATTAATAATCTCTTATTGTATGTATGTATATAACAACGTATTTTATTTATCTCTTCATCCTTTTAAAATCTCATTAAATGTACATACATATTGTTATATATTTTGCCGTGATCAAATGCAGACACACACACATTTATATATGTATATATAACAAGCACATAGGCACATTTTAAATACTGCTTTAACTGTTAATTAAAATATAAAAAAAAAATTTTTTAATACATAATTACATGCATACATATGTACGTGCCAGGCTGAATAAAAGAACTTTTTGTCAACTACAGTCAGAATCAGTTAGAAGTCAAACAGCAGTATTCGTAAACGTGCAATTAAGATCGCGGCAAAAATATTAATAAAATTTTAAAGCTTTTTCAAAACATTAATAATACCTTTCTTTGTAAAATTTAATCAATAATTAATCATTGAATAAAGAATTTTTTATTAAAATAAATAGCTCTTAAAATTCACATTTGCCGCCCCAGACTCTAACAGTTCTTTAAAATTTTATTATACATATTTGCTGAGTTCTTTAAAATTTCCTTAACAATTTAAACACATTCACCATGGAAAAGGAAAATAGTCTCCTTGGCTACAGCTGTGGAAAATGCAACAATTTAGACAACTCGCAAATGGTAATGTGCGACAGATGTGACAAATGGTTTCACTTCACCTGTGTGGGAGTTGACAGTACTGTGGCTGATCGTAGCTTTAACTGCGATTTTTGCGAGCAATTACTATCCGCCACAAATGCAGCGGTTGATGAAGCTGGCCTAGGTGCCCACCCAAACTCAACTTCATCACCAGCATCAACTCCACCAACAATTGTCACATCAATTACAGTAACCGCGAAGAGTAATAGCCTACCTAGCGCTACATTACCAGTATATGCAACGACTGCAGCATTCGCACCAGTTTCAACATCAAGCGCTACAGGTTTCCAACAACATAGTTATGCCGCCGCAAACGCATTTATGGCGCCGTCAACTGCAATGGGTTCAGTCAATTCGTACCCTTATAAAACACAGCAAACGACAAAGCCGGCTAACATACAGCAGCATTTATCAAGAAACATGCAAAATGATCCTGAAAGGCAAAAAGTTTTGAAGCTACAGCATTTAGAGGAAGAAAGGAAAATACAGCAAGAGTATCTGGAACAAAAATATAAAATATTAATGCAAGGCGATATGCACTGCGAGGAACAAATTAGTTTACACCAAAACAATTATAATTATCAAACTATTGAGTGTATACCGACAGCCTTCGGCACTGAAAGTAATCAACGCGCATTCAATACGCAAGGTATTTACCCAACGACTTCACAAATGGCGGCCAGACGCTCGATACCTAGTGAACTCCCGCATTTTAATGGCGACCCAGAGGATTGGCCAATGTTTATAAACAGTTTTGAAACAAGCACATCAATCGCCGGATTTTCTAATGCCGAAAACCTCATGCGCCTCCAACATTGCCTAAAAGGTAAAGCAAGAGAGCTAGTCAAGAGTAAGTTGCTGTTACCCGCACTCGTGCCGGACATAATCCAAACTCTGCGTCTTTGTTTCGGCCGTCCAGAACACATTCTGGAGCGGGTAATAAATAAAGCCAGAGCGATGCCATCTCCTAGGGACAAGCTTGAGGCAATAATTGAATTTGCCGTAAATGTGCAAAATATATGTGCCACCATGGAGTCGTGTGGGTTGCAGTCACACCTTAACAACCCGATGTTGGTGAAAGAGCTTGTTGATAAGCTCCCGAATCAGCACAAACTTAGCTGGGCAATGTGTCAAAAAGACGAAAGTACCCCCATCATAAAATTATTCAGCACATGGCTTTATCGAATTGCTGAAGCCGCTAGCCAAGTTGTAACGCCTAGTTTTGGTAAAGGCAGTGCGTGTTTAAACACTCACGTGCAGATCAACACAAATGAAAACAAGATGTGCGTCGTTTGCAAAACAGCCACCCACAAGGTTCATCAGTGTGAGCAATTTAAGGGCTTACAACTAAATCAAAAATGGGATGTCGTGAAGTCTCAGTATTTATGCCGTCAATGCCTAAACCAGCACAAGGGTAAATGCCATAAGAGCCAGGCATGTGGAGTATCCGGATGTAAAATTAAACATCACCCGTTACTACACAAAGCGGTAAGAGATCAACCGACCTCACAAACTGTAAGTACAAGTGATATCAATAATCTACGGCGGAATGCACAAATAAACGCACACCATAGCGATCTCAACCCGTTTTTTCGTATTTTGCCAATTCGCATTTATTTAGAAAGTGCTGTTGTTAATACGTTTGCCTTTTTAGACGAAGGGTCATCAGTCACCCTTGTTGATGAAAGCATTTTTGATAGTTCGCCGATAAATGGTGTTACCGAATCGTTATGTCTACAGTGGACAGGCGGTACCACACGCGTAGAAAATGGTTCAGTCAAAACATCTTTGACTATTTCTGGCGTCAACAACAACACGAAGTTTGCGCTTTCAAATGTCTATACCGTAAAAAATTTGGATTTACCACTCCAGTCACTCGATATGCCAGAGATAGTTAAAAGATATCCACATCTGAAAAATTTGCCGATACAGTCCTACGAAAGGGCAAAACCACTGGTTTTAATCGGCGTAAATAATTGGAAACTGGCAGTTCCGATAAAAATTCGTGAAGGTGGCTGGCAACAACCAATGGCAACTAAAACACGGCTCGGATGGGCAATACAAGGTGGCAAATCAGAAAGTTCAGGGCAACATATGTTAAACATACACACGTGCGCATGTCAGAAACGTGACGAAGTTCTTCACGAGATAGTGAAAGATTGTTTCAACATAGAGAAGCCTACATCGTCTACTATAGACTCAAAAATTTATGCTGATGCAATTGACATATTGAAATCAACGTGTAGACACATAGACGGGCGTTACGAAGTTGGCTTAATTTGGAAAAACTCGGAGATACAACTGCCTGAAAGTTACGATAACGCAATACGTAGATTAATGTGTTTGCACAAAAAAATGATGAAAGATCCGTCGCTTCGTCACAAAATGCAATCCCAAATTGACAATTTATTACAAAAAGGTTATGCCACCAAAATTTCTTCAGAAGCAATGCTTGGCAACACAAATAAGGTGTGGTACCTACCAATTTTTATAGCTTTAAATCCCAATAAGCCAGACAAAATTCGCTTGGTATGGGACGCAGCGGCGCAGTCACGTGGCGCCTCTTTGAATGATTTTTTGCTAAGTGGCCCTGATTTGCTCATCCCTCTTATAGACGTTCTTCTGGCCTTCCGAATAGGAAAAATTGCGATTTGTGGAGACATCGAAGAGATGTTCCACCGGATAAATGTCCAGGAGAGTGACATGCACGCCCAGCGTTTTTTATGGTGGGATAAAGGTGACGAGCTACATCGGCCAAGTAAATTTGTAATGCGTGCACTTACGTTTGGGTTAAACTGTGCACCGTGTATCGCTCACCACGTGCGAAATGTGAACGCAGAAAAATTCAAGTCTAAATACCCACGTGCTGTAAAATCGATTCAAAAACACCATTATGTCGATGACTTAATTGACAGCGAAGACACCGAAGAGGGAGCCATCAATTTAGCAAAACAAGTCACAAAGATTCACGCTGCCGCTGGTTTCCATATACGCAACTGGGTGTCAAATTCCAAAGCTGTCTTAAACCAACTGTCGGACACATCAACAGAGTCCCAATGTGCCAAACAATGGGGAACTACCGAAAAAATATTGGGTATGTATTGGAACCCAATTAATGATGTTTTCGAATATGTTTGTAGATTCGTACGTCTCCGACGTAACGTAATTGAGGAAGATTTTATACCAACCAAACGGGAGTGCCTACAAGTCTTGATGTCTATTTTTGACCCCTTAGGATTTTTGTCTTGCCATACGACCGGCCTGAAAATTTTGTTACAAGACGTTTGGCGGTCAAGTATTGGTTGGGACGATGAACTTAATGAGTCCCTATATTCAAAATGGCGTCAATGGAAATCTACGATTCCGCTCATAAAAGAAGTTAAAGTTAAAAGATGTTATTCTCCTGAGCTCTGCGGTGCAGATAAAGTCGAGTTGCATACATTCGTTGACGCAGGCGAACTTGCTTATTCTGCCGTCTGCTACCTTCTTGTAAAACGTAATAAAAAGGTTGATGTTAATATAGTCATCGCAAAGGCTAAAGTAGCACCGCTTAAACCCATGTCAATACCTAGAATGGAATTACAGGCGGCACTCATCGGCACAAGGCTGGCAAATAAGGTTAAGCAGACTCAGCGACTACGCATTGATTCTACATACTGGTGGTCCGACTCTAAAACAGTGCTTCAATGGCTTCGCATGGATCCAAGAAGCTTACAACAATTTGTCATGCACCGTGTAGGCGAAATCTTGGAGCATTCAAACCTAAACGAATGGAGGTGGGTGCCGACCAAATTGAACCCAGCGGATTTTGCCACAAAGCCCACCTATCAAAGAGATATGACTTTATGGTTCAACGGTCCCGAATTTTTACTTCACGAGCAACGTTATTGGCCAATGTGTAAGGATCTAGGCCCAATGGTAACCTCCGAAGTGAGACGTCATGTGCTGGTATTAAACCAAACGTTTGAAAGTGGCAACTACTTAAACATTGAGTATTTTTCAAATTGGAAAAGGCTGTATCGTGCAGTTGCAACGTTTATTTTATATATGGCAAAACTAAACAAACACGAGCGCAGCTCTTATGATTCGTCTGGTGTCAGTTATGATATGATTCAACAGGCGCAGCGTTATCTTTTTAAAATAGCACAGCAAAGCCGTTTCAATCGAGATATTTCTAGCCTCAGACATGGCAAATGTGTTGAGACATCCAGCAAGCTTTACACGTTAACGCCCTACCTGGACGAACATGGGATTATTAGATGTCGAAGCCGAATTGAACAACTCAACAACCATAATGATGCAATAGTGCTGCCAAACGACCATTATGTCACGTTTTTATTAGTGCGCTTTTTTCATGAGGCCTTTCACCACCAATTCCACGAGGCTGTTATCAACAAAATAAAAGCCAAATTCCACGTTTTTCGTCTACGTGTATTATATAAAAGGGTCCGTGCATCGTGCCAAAGGTGCAAGAACGATGCATGCAAGCCAAGACCACCCCAAATGTCACCCTTGCCTGCCGCTCGCTTAGGTGTATTTCAACGCCCTTTTACGTTTGTCGGCATTGACTTTTTTGGCCCATTTCACATATCCATTGGACGTAGGCGTGAAAAACGGTGGGGAGTGGTGTTCACCTGCCTAACCATACGAGCTATTCATATCGAAGTCGCTCATAGCTTAGACACCAGCTCATGCATTTTATGCATACGCAATTTTGTAGCTCGCCGTGGCGTGCCTCGCGAAATCTACACTGATAATGGCACGAATTTCAAAGGGGCTGAAAAAATATTAAGCGATGGCGTAAAACAAATAGATTTTTCGAACTTATCATCAACATTTGATGGAACAAAATGGCTGTTCAACCCTCCATCTGCACCCCATATGGGCGGAATATGGGAGAGGCTGATTAGGTCCATAAAAAATGTCCTATATTCATTGTACCCCAACGCGAATTTCAATGAAGAAACTTTTAAAAGCGCGATGTGCGAAATAGAATCAATCATAAACTCCCGGCCTTTAACCTTCGTCTCAGTGGAACACGAAGACGATGACGCACTTACACCGAACCACTTGCTGCTTGGTTCTTGTGACGGCTACAAGCCACTCTATGAAAACGTCGGAAACTTACGCCAACGATGGCAACAAACACAATTGTTCACTGACCACTTCTGGAAACGCTGGTTGAAAGAATATGTTCCAATAATTTCCCGCAGAACTAAATGGTTTGTTAAAGCACCACCAGTATCCATTGGTGCCATTGTCATTATTGTAGACGAGAACCTTCCAAAAAGATGTTGGCCGAAAGGTAAAATTATTGACACGGTAGTCGCAAGAGATGGTCAAGTACGCAGAGTAACAGTCAAAACGCAGTTCGGGACTATGCAAAGACCTGTGACGAAGGTGGCTGTGCTGGACGTCGGAGAATATCGTGAGCAAGCTTGTAACTCTAACTCGCTTACGGGTGGGGGAGTGTTGCCGCCGCCCACAAATAGTTAAATTAATAATCTCTTATTGTATGTATGTATATAACAACGTATTTTATTTATCTCTTCATCCTTTTAAAATCTCATTAAATGTACATACATATTGTTATATATTTTGCCGTGATCAAATGCAGACACACACACATTTATATATGTATATATAACAAGCACATAGGCACATTTTAAATACTGCTTTAACTGTTAATTAAAATATAAAAAAAAAAATTTTTAATACATAATTACATGCATACATATGTACGTGCCAGGCTGAATAAAAGAACTTTTTGTCAACTACAGTCAGAATCAGTTAGAAGTCAAACAGCAGTATTCGTAAACGTGCAATTAAGATCGCGGCAAAAGTATTAATAAAATTTTAAAGCTTTTTCAAAACATTAATAATACCTTTCTTTGTAAAATTTAATCAATAATTAATCATTGAATAAAGAATTTTTTATTAAAATAAATAGCTCTTAAAATTCACATTTGCCGCCCCAGACTCTAACACCGACGTTACTTTAACCCCATACCACAAAACGGGCACAATTCTTTAAGGCTTAGAAAATGCGAAGATACTATTAATAGTAGTAAAATTTTTTCGACTACGAGTAGACAAGTGCTTATTTTTTGTTGTTGGGTTGATGTGAAAACGACAAATGAGTAGTCCACTTGCAAACACCGCTAAGTTGAAAAAAATAAAAATTCGCTAAAAGAAGCAATTTTATTTGTTGTTTGAAGTTTTAGTCGATTTTCTACAAATTCGATATATTAACATAGCGGTGTTTGCAAGTGGACTACCCAAATAGGGTTTCCAATCGAAAATTTAAGTGAATCGTCGTTCATATATTACACACTTTTAACGACAATATGAGCGACAATGTCTTTCGTTTTGCCCTCAATCCAACTGTTTTGAGGTCAATATGAGCTACAATGTCTTACAGTTTGTCTTCACTAACATTGTGGAGGACAAGATGTCTTAATTGCTGTTCTCAATCCAAATTTGTTGAAGACAATATGAGCGACAATGTCTTACATTTTATCTTCAGTATCCTACATAGTCTGAGTGACATTGTTGCTCATTGAATCGCACACGATTTTCGCGACACTTGTTGAAAACTACCTTGATGATTTGTTTCGGCTGTCCGACATTTGCCGTCGAGGATTTAACATTGTTGTGCACTCGTCATTGATGATGTTATCTTAAAGACGTATCCAACTGGGTATTTAGGCGCGAAGTACACACACAAACACAGAATGTGACAGTGTGTGTGTAGGCACCACTGCTTTACATAAATATGTCTGTAATGGTATATTCCCTACATAAAACCTTTTATAATGCATAAATAAAATAAAAATTTGTTATTAAAGTATTGTTTGTTTAAAAGAAATTGGATTTTACCAAAAATCGTTGGATCCCGAAATCCCGGAAAATCCCGGGACCCCGAAAAATCCCGAAAATCCCGGGATTTCGGGATCGGGATTTGCAAAATCACGAATTCCGGGATTTTTAAAAATCAATTCCGATTGGCATCCCTAGACAGCACCCATTTCTCGAAACTACAAATCTACAATTAAAATACCCACAAAACAACAATACATTTTTTAAAAGTTTTGTTGTTTTGTAGATATTTTACTTTTAGATTTGTAACTTGTATGTTGAATAGTGGCTTCGCTGGATAACGATTTTGCTTAACCGCCCTAATATTTACTCTGCGAAGCCGCTGTTCGATAACCCAGAGAAGGAAAACAATAAATCCGGATGAGAGCCGAATAGGGGAGAAACTTAACTTAGCGAAGCCACTATTTGACATACATGGAGGAGGAAACCCTTAAACCCGGCCGAAAACTGGCTAGGCGGAAAATCTGTAGTCAGCGAAGTTGAAATTGCAAGTTGATCTGTAAAGTAAGACGGGGTTCACACAGGACAATTTTCGTTGCTCAACTTTTAATTCAGCCGCGACAAAGACAGAGAAAGCATCACAGTTTTTCTCTGTCTTTCTCCCAGTTGAATGAAAAGATGTGCAACAAAAATTGCCCTGTGTAAATCCTGTCTAAGAAAAGAAAAAAAAAACTTCTTTGATTACTGTGTTAATGTTTAAGCTTTGATATTGTTTAAGCTTCTTATTTATTTAAATAAAAGATTTCTAAATATCTTTAGCTTTTCTATAAGATTTTTGGGTAAAGGTTCCCTGATGATCTGCATTTAGCCTCAGTGAAATGCGAATGGGAACTAGCTAGTACCAATTAAAAAAACGCTCAATAAACTATTTTTTTTTTACAAAATAGCAGCGTAAAATATTATTAATATTTAAAATTGATATATACATATTTATTACCCTTTCGGTACATGTTTTTCGATTCAGGCTATAAAAATCCAATTTTGTTATTTTTCGGCCTTAAATAATTTTAGTAAGTTTCAATTTTTTTAATTTATTCAAAAAGTTTAACCCAAATTATTTAGAATGAATAAAAATTAATAAAATACACATGAGCGGACAAACGTAAAGGGTATTGGACGACGATGTGGTCCTATATTTGTATTTTTAGTAAGCTTAATTAACAGTTTGAATTGGAAGAAGTCATTTTCCAATTTTCCAAGTTGTTCCAAAGTGGCATTCTCTAAGGGATCGGTCCATTATTTTATGGAAGGAGCCAAGAATGGGGGGAAGAGGAATTTATTTTTCTAAACAAGGTGATTCTTTACTATTATCTATAGTTATAGTGTATTTGAGAGCAGGTACTCCAACATGTTCAAATTGTGCGAAGTTTTAACTCTTTGAAAGATGAGTTCATTTCATAGAATAGGGAAAACGCACTTGGGGTAAAAAACTTTTCGACCAAATTAATTTACTGATTATTGTTTCTAGGGTCAATAGTAGCAAAAATAAAAAAGAAAAAATCATTTTGAGCTTCCTCATAAAAAGTTGCGGCGTAAGGATTTTTTTCTCAAATGAAAAAATCACATCCCTTGAGTAAATTTAAAATTTAAAAAAACCGTACGGTAGGTTATATATTTTTTTGATTCAACAATAAATGCTATTAATAAATGACATCTTACTGCAGACTTTGGTAAAATTAACAAAAAATACATTATTTGTTGCAAAAAAACTATGAAAAAATTGTAAAAAGTATCTATCGTTGCATCGACAGTAAAATATCGGAATCGGTTACATGCCTAATTAAAATATACCATCAGCTTGATTGAAAATTCTTAAACAAATTAGACTCTGAATAAAAATCGCGAATATATAATTTGTTTTTCATTCAAACCAAATGTATTACGAATAACAGCTGGACAATCAAAAAATGCTTTAATTTTAACATAATATTATCACTTACATTTTTTCGTAGTCCCACAATACCAATAGATATCATTGAAGACTTCCTGTTCGTAAGGCGTACTTGTGAGCATTTCCGTTAAAAAAACATTTAATAACTAATGTTCTCTTTATACTTATTTTGTCAAAAACACACTTTTAACATACTTCACTTCACATTTTTCATTAAAAATCCACAAAAATATTAGTGTTCGCGAACTAAAAACGAAAAGTAACAAATTGTTGGAAAAATTACAATAAATAAACAACACAAATTCATCAAATAGGCGCGTACTTCACTCTCGCAAAGCTTTTCCAACTGTATACGTTGACATCTTACTCACGTGTAGATGGCACATGTAAGATGCCAGACAACGTAATATCGACAAACAATGCAGATTTACCCTACGTCTATAGCTGATATAGTTTTATCATGACAAATGTCAAATTCCATATAGGAAAAACAGCTAACAAATTGTTTTTCAATATAAAGTTTGACTTTTGTCATGATAAAAATATATCACGTATAGACGTAGGGATAAGGTCTAGTAATATGCGGTCTACACCTACGATAAAATGATTAACTTCAAGTTAATGTTAAGTGTAGACTGCTCAAGCTAATGCTATTTTTCAAAATGCAACATAATTGTAAGAGCATTTGTTTTAAAAACATCTTAAAAACAAAATTGACTATCAAGTTGCTTGCAGCCTACGTCACAGCATCAATTTCAATTAATTTTAACAAGCAATACGTGTGATCAACTTGAAAGCGATTTCTTGAACGTGTAACTGCAGAGTAACATATGTCAAACTTCATACATAAAAACATCAGAAAAATGTTAGTGCTATTTTTTCATATCGTCTTTGACTTTTGTCGAGCCAAATCAATGGCTCGTGAAGACGCTATGTTAATCTGAAAAGCATTTGCAGCTATATATTTTGATATATCACTGACATGTAGATGGCACAGTTGGAAAAAATGTAGATGCCAGCTATTTATAATTGCATTCTACGTAAAACATAACGTAATTTCCCCGCGCTGCCACCTGATTAAATACACCTTGGGAATATATCTAAACAAGTTCTGACAATACTTTCTCTACAGCATCTTTCCCTCACCCAATACCATTGACGTTTCTTATTAAAAATAAGGAGAAAAGTTCGACTAAACGCATTTTATTTGGAAAATCTTAAATGAATTAAATAATAAAGGATTTTTTTAATCTGTGCAAATCCATTAAATTTCAAATTGTTTTTGTACAAAAAGTAAGTATCTGCATAAATATTTTAACTGGACAAAAAAGAAACGATAGATCAAAATTACGCAATAGTAAAAGCCCGTTGTGATGTACCCATAGTATTTGTAATAATAAAAACAAACGCAATAAAGCAAGGATACGGCCGGCATATAAAAGAATATTTATACATAGTTATAGCAATTTTATTCAAACAGATTTATTTATAATTTGTTGCAGACTTTAAAACGCTACAGACATGGGAAACTCTGTTTCCATAGCCCACATGCAGGCATCTCAACTTGGTAATAGTATGGCTAAATCTCATGAACATTTGGCAGCGTCTGGATCAAATCCTCCTCCTGAATGTCCTATGCATCAAAAGGATGGTGGTAATGCTGCAACCTCCAAACCACCACATCCTAAAATGGAAGCTACAACCGTATCTGCCTCTGAATGCCCAGTGAAACACGATAATAATGATATAAATCCCTTAAATATGATGCCACCTGCTAATCAACAACCCTCTCCTGGTCAACCTTTCTCCTTGTCAACCGAACGTCAAACCTCATCTATTCCCAAGGTCACTGAAGATGGTACTGTACAATTCTGGCAGTATCCTAGTCAACAAATGTTCTGGAATGCTATGTTACGTAAGGGCTGGCGTTGGAAAAATGAAGATGTGTCGCAGAAAGATATGGGTGATATTATTCGCATTCATAATGCCAATAATGAACAGGCATGGCGTGAGGTTTTGAAATGGGAGGCTCTTCATGCTAGAGAGTGTGGAAATCCACGTCTTAAAAGTTTTGGTGGCAAAGCATCGGATTATAGTCCTCGTGCTCGTTTCCGCAGTTGGTTGGGGTATGTATCATTTTCACAACTTTTATGTTAAGTCAAAATGTTTTCAACAGGGGCTGCAAATAATGATTATTTTTAGGGTTCCGTACACCCTATTGTTTTCGCTACGCTGTCCGTCTGTCTGTCTGTCACAGGCTGTTTTCTCGGGAACCATAACCTATTAACCTGAAATTTTCACAATATGTAACACTTTTGCCGCTACAACAACAAATATATATGAGTTAAAAATTAAAGGGTGTTCTAAAGCGAGCAACGAAACATGTTGAAATACTAATGTAATAACATACTCTAAATATAGACACTAAATTTTCAAAGTTATGTAGAATAGACTACACCAATTAACACAGATTTAAAACAATAAAAACTAAAGGGTGTTCTATCAGTTAACGTAATTTTACTATTTAATTTAGACAATATATTGTATCTTGGAAACCGTAAGAGGTAAACTCTTGAAATTTTCAAAAACGATAAAACTAAAAAATTACAAAATTAAAAAAAATGTCAAAACGAAAAATCGCAAAAATGAAAAAGCGCTTAAAGGAAAAAAGCTCCAAAATTGTATAAAAATCGCTTGAACGCAAAATATCACCAAAACTAAAAAGATCGCCAAAAACTAAAAAACGCCAAAAACCGAAGAAAAGCACTACAACATAAAAACGTTAAAACTAAAAATATCAAAAAACGAAAAAAATCGTCAAAAATTAAAAAAGAAAGCGCCAAAACGAAAAAAGCGCCAAAAACAAAACAAGCGCCAGAACTAAAAAAATCGCCAAAACCAAAAAAATTCGACAAAACGAAAAAAGTGTTAAAAAAAATCACAAGCCGAAAAAATCCTTTAGACCGAAAAAGTACCAAAACCAAAAAAATCGCCAAAAACAACGAAAAATTCTTAAAAAAATAATAAAAACTAAAATGAAATAAAAAAGCACAACGAAAAACTGCCAAAGTGAAAAACGGCAAAAACGAAAAGGGATATACATACATATGTGTATTTGTACGGAACCCTTCGTGTGCGAGTCAAAGTCGCACTTTAATTAATTTATTAAAATTTCAACTAAATTAATCATAATGAATGGGAAATGCTATAAGATTAAGAAGTATACCATCATAATTTTTTTCTTCGTTCAATATACATACATAGCTATACTTCTATCCTTATCTCATAGAGAACTGTATTTACCTTTAATATATATTTATTGGCCATATTACTATGAAAATAAATTGAAATTTAAATAATTCTTATTACGGTTACTACTACCTCTCTGCACTAATTTTTATTTGTTTGAGCTTTATTAAAAATTTATTTTAAAAATTATTTTCCACTTTATTTTTCGATTGGTAAATAATAGTTTTTATGTACAATTTAGAGTTGGAAAAAACCAATCGGTTGTAGTACGCAAGTAAAGAAAATAAAAAAAACATGATTGATTAAGGAGCTCATGTTTCAACTTTGATATTATAAACTTCTTATGATTAGGAGTTTAATATAATATCTTTAGTTTTTTTATTAGATTTTTGGGTAAAGGTTCCCTGACGATTTGCATTAGCCCCAATGAAATGCGCATAGGAACTAGTCAATACCCCTCCATAATCAATTTCAATATATTTTAATAAATATGTAATCGGCCATGTTCTGAGAACCATTTCATTTTGAAATCGCAAAATTTCAAAAAGGAAAAACAGTACTTTTAATCGGACAATTTAGAGCATTTGTAGCTTAGTTCAGATGAAATATCTGAAACATCTGACGCATCAACATTTACTAAAAAGCTGCAATAAGTGAGCTTTTTGGCTCAATTCTTTCCTGAAAGTTGTTTTGTAATAAAATCGCACAAATACATTTAAAACAACAAAACAATTCAAAACTTTACAATAATGTTAAAAATAGGAACGTAAAATATTGCTGTGCTATAAGTCATTAATTTCGATAACTTCTCTTCATCGTTTCAATATATTTCAAGAATACCAATTTAGGAACGAAACGCCGATAAAAACGACAACGATATAGGAACCACAATTAAAACGACAGCGCCAACGGGAATAGGGTCGATTATTTTTTACAAAATATTATTAATATGTATATACAATTTATATTAATAAGATATAAACAACTAAATTTGAATTCAAAAAAACTAAAAAAAATCTAGAAGCATCGATGTATCGACAGTATCGGTTACACAACTAATAATTACTATTATGTAGTTGTTTCAATTGCGTATTAAACATCCTTCTTATTTTTAATATGTATTTTCTTTTACTTTCAGTTACGAATTACCCTTCGATCGTCATGACTGGATTGTTGATCGTTGCGGCAAAGATGTCCGCTACGTCATCGATTACTACGATGGTGGTATAGTTGATAATGACTATAAATTTGCCATACTTGACGTTCGCCCAGCTTTAGATTCGGTAGATAATGTATGGGACCGTATGCGCGTTGCCTATATGCGATGGAAATTCGCAGCACTTGACATGATAAGTGCTCCAGTTGAGACGTCCACAAACAGTGGCAAAGTAGATCATTAAATAATATTGTTAACTTTTACCGCTATTACACTAAAAAAAACTAATAGGTTTACTTAAATTTTAAATTTATGATATCATACATCATATGCAAAAAACTACGTCATACATAAATTCGGACTTTAATTCATAATAAACAACATTGGCCCTTATTACGGTTGTCGTAGTCGAAATTGGACGACTCCAATGTAAAACATATAGCAATCATTGTAAAATTTTATCGATTTCGTCACGACTACGACAACCGTAATAAGGCTGATTATGTACCAAAACCAAAAAATTTAAAACAAATCATGTAGCCATACATATGTTATTTACGTATATTTTATTGTTTTAGTTTTTGACTAAAGAAGACAAAGATTATGATGTTTACTCTTACAATTTAGTTGAATTGGCATTAACATTTTTTATAACTCTCTTTCAATCGAGTTGAAAACTAATAGTCTTGTTAAGATCTGTGTCGTTTTATCATAACATCTTAAGTCTAAAAATCGTGTTTGGAGATACATATTAACGATTTAATGTAAAATATGTATTTGTTCTAGAATTTCAATAATTAAACCTTGATAACTTCTTTGAAAATCGGGGTATTGGAAAGCGAGTTGGACTTAAATGTGGATTGTAAGAAGAAGAACCAGAATATGACCTTAACTCGATTTTGACTTAAGTCGACTTAAGATGTTATGATAAAACGGCTAAGATATGTAGTTGTATTTAATAGATATGAAACTGGACAGTTTTAGTTAACATGAGCTGTGTTAAAAATTTATTCTAATGGATTATGCAACTAATTCCGTTAGCCATGAGCTTCAACTCTTTTCACAGTTATCTTAGCTAAAACTACCGATATTTGTACATATACATAAATGATAGATAAAAATTAAATAACATTAATATGTACTGGATATGCAATAACAATATAAACCAAATCATATAAGCAAAATAATGAAATTTTATTTATAAAATGTGTAAATATGTATGTACTACGAGAAAATTAAATGTCAGGTATGTATGTTATAGATATGAGCGATCCCGTGATTTTTAAAGAACATTGTGAACAGTGAACGTGATTTAAAAATCACTGGTACTTAAAACTGTGATTGTGATCACTGTTTTCAATTCTCTTATAGCAATGTAATTATCAAACACATGCATCTCTACAACAAAAACGTTGTTCTTTAATATACCAAGGCAGATTTAAATACGCCTTAAAATATACTTCGAACTTTATAAAGAAATAGTAATAAGGAAGAAGAAAACACAAGAAATAGCAACACTATTCGGTTGTTGTTATTGTACGCAAATGAAAAACGTTATTACCCACACAAACAGTGAAATATCATAATTTTCTGTATGTAACAAATAGAAAAGAGCAACTTTGCAAGTAGCAGTTACTTGACAAATTTTGTCACAACTGTGAATCGTGATTTTTCAGTAACAGGTACTGAAATATCGCTCATCTCTAGTATGTTATACTTAATGCATAGTTTTAAATTTTTTTTAATTTAACTATTTATTGAAATCCTGCTCAACAATACAGAGTCTTATAATTACAGGGCAGGAGTATTAAGGTTAAAAATGTGCCAAATATTTATTGCAACAGAAATAAAAATAGGGATGCATCCATACGAAATTTTACCGATAAGATACTGACATAATATATCGCTATATTATGGCTTCACTCTAGCTATTGTTAATGCCACATTAATAACTTTATTGTCATTACATGCGATTGTTGTTACGTCGATTATTTTGTTCGAAAAGTTCGAATTCTACGCGAAATATCTAAATTATAAAGTTTTTTTGTTGTGATAATTCGAATAACTACACAGGCTTTGCCACTTTAGGTGTACTTCAGGTATACGAATATATAGGTGCAGACCTCTAATCATTAGCTCGTTATTAGAGACCACGTTTTTGTGCGGGAACTTAAATAAATTGCGATTCATATAAATGAATTAATCGAACCCATGCATTTTGCCTGATTCAAAAACGTTCTGAAAACCACTTCATTTCAAAAATGAAAAACCAATTTCTTTTCATCAGACAATTTAGTGTATTTGAAGTCAAGCTCGGATAAAATATCTCAAATATGTAAAACATAAAAACCAACTAAAAAGATGCAATAAGTCAGCTTTTTAGTTAAATTCTTTCATGAAATTTTGCGATTTCAAATCGAAATGGTTTTCGGAACATGCCTGAATATTTTCAATATGGTAAAAGAGCTGAATCACTTGTGTTTTTCAAGAGTTCAGACTTTATAATTTTATTAGAATTTAGGAAGCCATTGAAAATTAATTAAACTAAACTTAAATATTTCTTAAAAAGTACATTCTTTTTGAATTAGTTCAAGGTCTTTTTGTTGGGTAATTTTGAACTCTCGGAGAACCAATATGTAGATATGTTATTCAAAAAAATACCTACACCGAAAAAATTCATGCAACATATGCACGAAAACGCTCGTACAAATCACTAAATATTTCGTAATTTCACACATCGAAATTCTTCCGTAAATATACAAAATGTACGAAAATAGCTTAAAAATACAAATAAAATAAATAAAATAAAGGTAAAAAATGGTTGGCTCGACCGGGGCACGAACTCTTAACCTTCATATTTCAAGGCAAGTATATTTCAAGGCAAGTACTCTACCCACTGAGCCACTTTCTACTTATTTTATAAGAACTAAAAATTTGTTTTATTTACTTAAAAATATATAAATTAAAAAAAATAGTTTTAATTTACTTTTTTATTTCAAATATCGGCCATGTTCTGTATTTCATGTGGAATTAAAATGTGCGGAATTATCAAAGCATTGTTGTAAATTAATATAAAATATTAAATTTTTATTAAAATACATTGAAATTGATTATGGAGGGGTATTAGCTAGTTGCTATGGCAGGGAACCTTTACCCAAAAATCTCATAGAAAAACTAAAGATATTATATTAAACTCCTAATCATAAGAATAAGAAGTTTATAATATCAAAGTTGAAACATGAGCTCCATAACCAATCATGTTTTTTATTTTCTTTACTTGCGTACTACAACAGGTTGGTTTTTGTCCAACTCTAAATTGTAGTTGTAAAGGCAGTTGAAAATAAATAAAAGCAACAACAGCTACAAATTGTTTTCCCAATGATATGTGATGCCAACATGTATTTTTTTGCGCGGGCACTCAATTTCAATGTATTTTAATAAAAATTTAATATTTTACTTAAAAAGTAAAATATTAGTTTGGGAAAAAGCACTTTAAAAATTAAAATTAATGTAATTTAATAATTCCCAAAAAAGAACTTTTTAATTATAAATATGCGGGTAACGGGAACTATATGGGAAAAATATGTAAAAAACGTTATATTATTATATTTTACAGACACCTTATAGTCATAAAGCGATCTTTAAGCGCCCGAAGCGGGCGGGCACATCTAGTTTACAATAAATTATAATTAGTTTCGCGTAAAACTTATACCACAAGAATGCATTATTGCAATTTGCACTTTCCTGCGGAACCAATAATACGATCCAGTATTTTCCAAATTTAAAATATGTCACCGCCATGAATCTGTTTTTTCCGTCCAATATCTTTTCAAATTGAATGAAAATTTTACTTAGTTTTATAAAGCGCAACCAAAAGATATACATAAAGTATTCAACTGTTTGTTGCCAAAAATAAATAGCATAAGCTAGAGAACGGTAAACCGATTTCGATTCCAATCGAAAATCTATTTTATGTTATAATAAATTGATTTTTCGCAATCGAATTTACTTCTGCAATTTTGCACTGAAATTGATTATTTGTTTTTTAAAATTGATTTTTTAAAATAATTGTTTTAATATTTTTTTTAAATAATATGAAAATAGCTCATTTTCAGGTCAAAGCAATATGAAATAAATACTATGATTCCAAATTTGTTATCTAAACAACTTTAAAACAAACTGTCAGATAAAATAATTAATTTGTGATTATATACCTCAATAATTGTTTTTTAAAAAAATTATGTGCTACTTACTTAAATTACATTTTGCCGTTTATCCAAAAAATGTTATGGCGTAATTATTGCGTTTTGTTATGGACCTCCTCAATTATAGTCATTAATTCGTTTTGAATTTGGATGAGAAAAATTTACATAAAATAATTTTTGGCGATTTTAATTCTACTTTTGGCGATTTTCTGCTAAATTTGTATACGATTATTTTATAAAAATTCATATTAAAAAAAGTTTTATATGAAAACAAAATTATTATCAAATATATATTTTTAAAATCAATTTGGCGAAATAGGTCGGAAAAAACCCTGCTCTCAGTTGCCAGTAGCTAACCGTAATATCTTAAATGAAATTTATTTGCTGGTGTTTAAGCATTGTCTATATGCAACATTTCATTGGTGTTTTAGCAAATCGTCAGTAGACTTCAAACACAATTTTAAACACTTACAAACCCTTTATCTTATGTACAGACTTTCAAAAACCATTTGAGAAATTTTCAAAAATAAGCAAAGTAGGCTTTGAAAATTATACAAAACCCAGCAAATAATTTCTTATTCGATATGAATCTATTTTATTTTTCTACACCTTCATACAATAAATTTCATTTAAAATAAAATTGTAACAACATGTCAAATAAATTTCGAAAGTGTTTAATTTGGATTTTATTTTTAATTTTGCCTTGTAAGTACTTTTATTGTTATCTGATTTATTGTTATCTGCGGGCGCCCAATTAGCACGAATAGCGTTCCCGTACTCGAAAATTGGGTAAATGAGAGCGCTTTTGAGAACATAACATTCTTCCTCTTCTTGCACGAAACATCCCGTAATTTTTCTTCGGGCAGATTGTGTAAAGTGCAAAGCATTCAGCCGTTTGCAAAATAAACAATAACAAATGAAAAATTATAATTTTAGGCAACAAAAATAAAATTCAATGCAAAATACATTTGTATGTATTTATGGAAATACCTAAAACTTAAAAATGGCATTAAAAATCATTGTGTTGGGTTTTGGTTTTTTTGCATTCCCGTACTTTTGTACATTTTTGTCTCTTAATAAGAAAAATATATGTTTGCTCTCATTTTACCGCACTTTACCGAAAAAGTACGGGAACACAATTATTAATTATGTGAACTTAAAGTTCACTTTAAATGCTTACAATACCTTTCAATACAACGGTCCCGAAAATATTTTAATATTTGTACGTAACAGAGCTGTAAAAAATTGCAATCAATTTTGTTGCAATCAAAATGATTTCAACCAAATTGATTTCATTCTTTGATTTCAAAATTATTTCAGATTTCAAACTGAAATCATGCCAAGATTAATATCTTTTGTGATAGCAATCATTTTGAAATAATTTTTTTTAAATTTTGTTGAAATCATTTGATATCAATCAATATCCCTGAAATCACTACTATAGTGTAAGTCCAAAAAATTTGTATTAAAAACGTAGGTTAGTTAGCCATTTCATGCAGTTTTTTTTTATTATCAGAGTAAACTTTATTTCTAGAAAAATGAGTATCATTTGAAGAGAACGATGATTTTAATTTTGATTGCAATCACTGGATTTGATTGCAATCATTTTTATTGAAATAATTTCAAATTGAAATCATGAAATCAAATTTACGATTTTGATTGCAATCAAAAACTAGCAATCATTCATATGAAATCATGTGATTGCAATTAAACTGATTGCAATCTTTCGCAGCTCTGGTACGTAATAAACTTCCGACTTAGATCCCGAACATAATTTTTTAGATACGATTTTGGCGTTTTTAACACAAAAAATTTCTAATGTGCATAGTATATGTATTATACGATTTTGCACGAGTACAAGTCAAAGCTCTAAGTTTAAAACAAATTCGTTGACAGCTTGAATTTTTTGTTGGTTCCTGCGGTACCAGTAGGATATTAAGGGTTAAATGTTCCCATATCTAGATAAAAATTGCGACTGGTTCTATCCAAATTCAAGCATGAACGTAATCAGCAGACTTTTCAGAGAAAATAATGCGAAATCAATCCGTATTGGCTTCCAGAAACTGGCTGTATAAGAGAAACTCCAAAATAGATATACAACAACCACATAATTTAGCAATATTGAAATATGGGAATAAAGAAAAATAAACCGATGGCAACGCTGGGAAAGTGCACTTTAATATCCGCTTGAGAGTGATTTAATTCTCGTATTCAATTTTCAGGAAAAAGTTGTATATATGTATAAGAATTAAAATCACATTCAACAGAGCCACCTCACAAGTGGTGATAAGCAAATACACGTGAGCACTGACGATGGAAGTATAGCGGCTTCCGAAAGTGGCGCTACTCTGTTCTGCTGTGTACGTTGAAAAATTAAGTTGATGTTAATTTTTCCCTTGTTCCTTGGAATATTAATCATGGTCAATTCTTTCTGAATATAACGTTACGAACCTTAGCCTAATAATCAATTTGGATTTATTTTAATTTGGTAAAAATTTTACATTTTACTTAAACTTTCTTAGTTCTTATTATGAAAATATGTAAGTAAGTAAAAGTTTTTATGCACAATAAACATATATCTCGGCTGCACAATTTCAAAATACAGTAAGTCACAAATTTTTCGAAATTTACTTTTTTATAAGCTTTGTTCAATAACTGAAAATTGTTAATAGTTGTTAATAGTTACTACTAACATTAACAATTAGTAACAATTTTCAGTTATTGAACAGAGCTATATTTAGTTTTTGTATGCATAGATTCGATATAAATTTCATGAAAATTAAGTTTTTTTCATACAATATTTGCCTAATCAATATTAGCATTTCCTATATTTCTTCTATAAATTAATTCTTGCAAAAAACCGACTACAAAATAGGCGTGACACTGCCCATAATTTTGGTCATAATGGTGTTCTTTCACCAGAACTAATTGTGTGCGAAGTAGAGTATGCAAAAACCGGAATTTTCCGAGAAACCGGTTTTCGAATTATTCGAAAAATTGCTTTTTTAAAAAACCCGGTTTCGAATACGGTTTTGTGCAAATAAACCGGCTAACCGGTTTTTTATAAATGTATGTGGAAATTTTATTTGTTCACTTTATGCGAAAAATCTTTGTAATACATGCTATTCACATTCATGGAATCTTTTCCTTGAAATAAGTAGTTTCAAAGTAATTTAATTACACAGGGCTACAGTGAAACTACTTTTTGGAACAAAACTACTAAGCTATGCTGTTTAATGCGCTAAAAATAGTCATCAGCTACAATATCTTTTTTTTAATCGGCATGTCTAATATTTCGACCAAAAAACACAAAAAGATGCCTTACACAATTACCTGAAAGCAACCCTAATGTAGTTTTATGATTTCATCAATTCTTTCCGAGTTATTCACAAATTAAAAATTTTTCTTTATAGAAACTCATAAAACTCATAAACAGGTGTCTTACGAACAGTTTTTTTTTTCATATTTTTAATTAAATTAGAGGTAGAATAAACGCTTGGTAAAAAAAGAAATGGGAAAATACTATTTGGGATATACTTTTTAAATATAAAATATACTTTTTAAATATAAATATAGAAAATTATTTTCCTTGAAAAAAAAACGGTTAATCAACACATAAGAACCGGCATGCCGAATTATTCGAAATCATAAATTATTCGAAACAGGTTTATTTTCAGAAAGGCAAAAACCCGGTTAGCCAGTTTTCGGTTCCGGTTTTTGCATGCTCTAGTGCGAAGTTTCATAAGAATCGGTTGAGTAGAACTAGTTGAAATGAATATTTACCTATCATGGGCGTGGCACTGCTCTCATTTCTAATCATAATGTTGTATTGTAACAATAGCTAAATGTGTATGCAAACTTTCATAACACAACGGGACCTATAAGGACCCAAGTGGGCCGGTTTTAATCTTTAATCTGGCAACCTGTACAATCTAACCTTCAGAAGAACTTGCTGAAAAAGAATATTTCCTTTGTAAAAGCTTAATGTGTGTGCAAAGTTTCATAGGCATCGATTGAGTAGCAGACGTTGAAAAGGCATGCGTATTTACTTCGTATGGGCGGGACCATGCCCACTTTTCAACGGGACCAATCTGGAAGTACGTCCTTTTAAATGAAGAAACAAATCCGAAATCGGTCTATAAATGGCGGAGTTTTGAAGGAACATACATAAAAAATATATGACGAATTGATAACCTTTCTCTTTTTTTTTTGAAGTCGGTTAAAAACTTGTTTTATTCGTTTCTTGAAATTTTTTGTTTTTTGCTGCTACTGTGTTTTGAAATTGTGCAGCCGATCTATGTATGTACGTTCCTGTAATTAAAAAGAAGAAATAAAACAATATCGATCAATTGAATTAGGGATTTCAATTATTGTATTTTGTTTAGCCAATAATAAAATAAAGACGATGACTTTTTAAATCAATAAATACATTTTTACAACTTTGATAGTTTGTTTTCTCTACATGATCTTTACTATTGCTTCAACTTGTAACAATTGCGTAAAATTTTAAGTGTTAAGTAAATGTAAATAATAGTTTCTAGTTTCTTTTCTTTCGTTATATTATATTAATAAAAATTTATTATTACAAATACAATAAACCACTAGCGGCAGCATGAGCCATTAGAATATTGGCAGCTTGTTGAGTTTCCAACAATAGACGGGTTTCTTTCAACCAATCGGAAGCTATTTTACGTGGGGCACCTTGCAAAAGATTCATATACCTTAAGGCCATTATTAAATCGCCACGATCAACAAAGTATCTATAATAAAAATATGTTTATTAACAAAATTCCTTGTCAATTTAATTTCAGTAAGTATTGCCATACCTAGCTCTATTTAAAATATCATACGTATCCAATTTGCTATAGTCAAATTTCTTATTTTGTAATTCGTCTTGTGAAATGGGATCGTCAGGCTTAAGAATAAACAAGGATTGCAAATAGGATAGGAAATATTTAGGTAAACTGGCGCCCTCTTCGGGTATCAGAGCCAGTTTACGTGCAACACGTTCAACATTTAAGAAACGTTCACGCAAAGCATCTTCGGGAAATACACCACGCTCTTCGGCCTCACGTGGTAGATTTTGTACAACAACAGAGACTAATTCGTCGCCCTCTGAAATGAAATGTTTAAAAAGTTTTACTTGAAAGCAATGATATTTTGAATAGCATGGAATTTTACCTGCAACTTTGGATATGGCCTTAATTTCGTTCTTTAAGGGACGCAATTTAGTTTTCCAATGTTCTCCTGGTTCTCCGGTTCTTACAGTTGCCCATAAAGCTTGACATGCAGCCCACAAAGATTGAGCTTGATGTGCCGAACGTTCAGCTTCAGCACGAGCTTATATTGATGTAAAATAGTTAATGGTTAATAAAACAAAAATTATGGAAAATATTGGAATAACTTTTGTATGTAAAATTATAATTAGTTAAAGAAAAAAAAATAGTTTTTGTGAGCCCCTGTGTGCCAGCTAACTACTTCGGCAAAAATAATCGGAAGGGTTTCATAGGACCTCAAAACATCGAGATCCGGCAAAAACTGGATTTTCGAAAATCGGGGCGAAATCAATAACTTCTCATTTTTTATTGCGGGAAGCTAAAAATGGAACACGTTTGACTTTGCAGGCCAAACCTGGAACATCCCGCTAATTTCAATGTCAAAATCTATAGATTTTTGGAATAATTAAACAACACTTTTTCGAAAATGTTCGACAACTGATCAATCGGTAATTAGATTTTAGTATATCGCGAAATCATTGCTGTTTTGGCCCACCGACCATTTTTTAAAAAATTGAGTTAGGTATGGATTACATATATTTTGAATATTATCTTTTAGAATCCGAAATCCGTTTTGCAAAATATTTTTGAAAAAATATATAAAACAGAAATCAAGTGAAATACCAAGTTTCATAAATATTAGCTTTTTATCCTATGTAAATATCTTTTCTAATAACATTAACTGCCATTTTCACAATGTACGATTAAAAGTTAACGTGGACTTTAACCACAAGTTTTGTATGCCAAACTTGCCGTTAAAGTTCACGTTAACCGTTAATCATACATTGAGAAATGAGCTGTTATACGCTTATTTTCAATAAACAGTAGGAAATTTCATCTCAATAACAATTCCTGAAGGAAATGTAGATAGTAAATCTTTACTGATTCACTATTGAATTTGTCCCCAGTACTACTGACTAATTGTAACCCAGGTAATGTTCTGTGCCATAGACATTTAGCATGTGCTTGTCATTGAGATTCCACTACTGACTTCGGAACTATTGACTTACTATAGGCTAGGTGGTTCTCATGGGACCAATTAAATTAGATTTTTTATGAACATTTTTTGTTTTGCGTGCAGCCGCATTTATTTTCAACACAACAAAATGAGATAATAAAAAATCGTTTTGTAGCTGTCGAAAACTCTCTTCCCATTAAAGGCAAAATAAAAAGTGAAGACAATGTCACCAAAAAGTCAACAAACTTGTCGACAAAAAAGGTGACTTGGAGACACATGCAGCACAAAAAGCTACTTTTTAAATATAAAAAAATGTGGCTAATGCAGCACAAAACAAGATTTGTTACTTTCATTAACATTAAAACATTAACTTCTAACTGCATTCATGAAAGCTCACAAAAATTTAAATTTTTCTTCCAAACATATGCCGAAAGCAGTGGTGAAAATAAAAAAATTATATCGGGTATATTTTGAGAAAACTTCATGTAAATCTTTTTCGTCGTTTTTCTCCATTCCGACTAAACCAACAATGATATCGCGATATATAATTAAGAATTTGGGCGTGTGTCAAACGGTAGAAAAGTACTATTGTAAAAAATATATTTGCCTGTGGGGAAAAATGTAATGTTTCTGCTGAGATATCTTTATTGACAATATACAATTTTGACGTCTGTAAAAAAATCCATGTTTCTTGTGAAATAATACCCTTTTTTACAATATAAAATTTTGCGGCGGCGAAGCAAAAAATTTGATTACATTGCCGAAAGCTCCTGACAAATTTTTAAAAGAACATTTTTACAAATATAAAACAAAATTCTCTGCTGTAGCCAAAAATTGTATAAAACGATGTACAATTTTTCGCAAATTAAAATAAGCAATACATTTTTGACAGTCTAAATACATTTAAGAGCCGTAAAAATCAACGTATTTGGCCACGGCTCAAATTTTCAAAAACGACGCTTTGGTTTTACCTTGT
The DNA here is from genome assembly GCA_956483635.1 of Panzeria rudis. Taxonomy (NCBI): domain Eukaryota; kingdom Metazoa; phylum Arthropoda; class Insecta; order Diptera; family Tachinidae; genus Panzeria; species Panzeria rudis. The sequence goes on along the minus strand of OY101447.1, from coordinate 134,424,051 downwards.
TTTATGATACCATGGTTCTAATTTGCTGCTTGTCAAATATTTATCAGTTGTGTCAAAAATTCTACTAGCGTCCAGGGCTAGTCGTATTGTATTAAAATAAAGATAACACGATAAATCTTTATTTTAAAGCGACAATTCAAATTTAATAAAAATATATAAAAATAGAATTTTAATGTGATTTCTTTTCGAACTAAATTGGTTTTAGGCTAAAGTTCGTAACATTTCAGTCAGAACAAATTTGTCCAATTTAAGTTTTTCGATCGTGTGTGAAGTTATTTCCATCAGGGACTGAAACCGAACCAGAACCCAAACGGGTTCAGGTTCGCTGTTTATAAAGACTTTGAACCCGAACCCGTTGAACCCAAAAATTCAGCAAGGTTCGGGCTCAAAAATATAAAAAATAGAGAAATATTTAAATATTAAATATTTTCTTGCATAAAAAAAATTAAAAACAAAATCAAAATAAAATAACGACCAAGGCAAATTCATACCAGGTGGCCCGAACCCGAACCCGTTGAACCCAAAAATTCAGCAAGGTTCGGGTTCAAAAATATAACAAATAGAGAAATATTTAAATATTAAATATTTTCTTGCATAAAAAAATTAAAAACAAAATCAAAATAAAATAACGACCAAGGCAAATTCATACCAGGTGGCAGCACCCCGACAGCTGACTACTTTTTGCAATTTTTAAGTGCCGAATGGTTGCCAAAATTTTTGCTTTTTCTTGTTCTGGGTATTTCCATAAATTTCTAATTTGAAGTATATTTTCTTATGTCAATGCGGTACTTACGTTACAAAGTTGAAAAAAGTTTTTTTGAAAGCTAAATAAGTTAAATTTAATTAAAGTAAAAAAGAATATATTGTTTAAACGTACGCAGAAAAAAACTACTTATATCCAAGGAATTTTTTCATAAATGCTATGAATCTAACATGATAATTTTCTTCCAAACTTTTTTCATTCACGTTAGGAATTTTTACCTAAATTAATTCATATTTCTTAATAAAAATATTTTAAAAAATGCAAGTATTGAACTTGTATAGCCTGTTGCACTAGGCACAACTATTTCCTTTATTTCCTTTCTGCCAAACAGACTATTTAAAACGAACTGTATTTGTATAATCAAGGTAGATCTATAAGGTATACTTATCAGCGAATTGATATAACAAAGCAACTTTTTTTGGGAATTGTGGTGTCAAAAAATGTATGAGAAAAACTCAAGCGAATATTAAAATGTGAGTGGATTTGCAAAATACACTACGATTTGACAGCAAAATTACCGAACATATGGGCTGATGCACAGACCTTATATATCGACCTTGACTATAATAGTAAAAAAACTCATTTCAGAATTTGTTGACAAAATATTGAAAATTTCTTTTCAAAGCAACTTCGATTTCATAAATTTATTTATTACACAGAAAAAAGTTTGAACATAAATAGTATGAAAAAAGTTCATAATCTATTATTCATATATTTTATTAATTTATAAATAAAAAACAGGAGTTATTTCATACGCAGTATGAATTTTGTTGCTAATAAATAAATTTATGAAATCAAATTTGCTTTTAAAAAAATTTTCAACTTTTTGTCAACAAATTCTAAAATGCTTTTCTATTTATATAAAGTAAATATACAATTAATATCAAATAGTCTGTTTGGCAGAAAGGAAAGAGTTGTGCGTAGTACAACAGACTATACAAGTTCAATACTGAATTTTTGAAAACATTTTTTAAAACAAATATGAATTAATTTATGTAAAAGTTCCTAGCTGGCATGAAAATAATTTGGAAAAAAATTATCATGTTCGATTCATTTATGAAAAAATTCCTAAATTCATATTGCGTATGAAATAATTCCTGTTTTTTATTTATAAATTAATAAAATATATGAACAATAGATTATGAACTTTTTTCATAATATGTATGTTCAAACTTTTTTCTGTGTATAAAAGTGAATGTAAAATTGATTTACATATATATTTTATTATTGAACAAAATAATTGCGCGTGTTTAAATGTTTGGTTTTAAACCCGAACCCTGAACCGAACACGAACCTGAAATTTTTATTTTGATTAACCCGAACACGAACCTGAATCCATTTTTTTCATGGTTTCAGTCCCTGGTTTCCATTAGTGATGTTACGAATATAAATTTTTAATATTCGCGAATACGAATATGTGAAACAGTATTCGTCGAATTCGAATACGAATATTCAATATAGTTAGTATCGCTTAATATTTAAAATTTAATTTTAAAAAAATCTACCCTTTGCGTCAATAACAATAAATTGAGAAAAACTGTCACAATACTATAGGTATTTAACATTATTATGATATTCCGATGACGGAATTTGAAATTATTAACTTAGCACCTGAATGTCGCTTTTTTAAATTTTTGGTGGAAAGTAAATAAGAGAAAATACGAGCTCCTTTTACCTATACCCAGGCAATATTTAGTGACACCAGCGGCGAGTGTTCCGAGCAAGCGAATGTTTAGTGGTGCGGAGCTTATTTACACACCGCGCAATAGGCTTGATGGATAAAATAGTATTACTTTGACATGATTAATAAATTAATTTAACAAGACTTTACTTTTTAAATACCATGTCGTTGTGAAATATATTTTTTTCTTTTTTTCTTTACTAAAAAAAGATTATTGTTTTGCGTTGTAGACAAATTTTTTTAGTAAAACTTAATATTTCTTGATTAGTTTCCAGTATTTTTTATGTATTATTTTTTGCAATTTATTCACAAAATATTCTTGAAATATTCGCTTAAATTTGGCGAATACGAATACGAATATCATGAAAGAGGCGAATATTCGGCGATTCGAATACGAATATTCGTAGCATCACTAGTTTCCCTTAGAATTATGAATAATTCTCGTATTCAATTTTCATTCGTGATTTGTAAATATAAATAAGATCTAAATTCACATACGAGCCACTTAAACACTGAAGGCGGTGTTCCGAAAACAACGCTATGTTCTATCATTTATGTTGAAATTTCTTGGAATATTTTCTTATATTCAAATCTTTCTAAAATGTACGAGGTTTGGCCAAATAATAATCACTTTTTATTAAAAAGAGAATTGACTTACAAATAATAATACAAATACTAATACGAATTGAAAAAAAACAAAATTATTTTATAAACTAAATTAATATTATTGCAATCGTTAAAAATAAATAGAAAATGTGCAACAATATTATTTTCTGTTTTTACTAAAAAATACCTTTTAATTCCTCATCAATTTCTTAAAGCCGCATTTAGAAACAGTTCACTGTTAATTGAGAAAAAACATTCTAAGATTTCGAAATAACTTACCTTGTAATGCAGCATCCATACCACGCATTTTACCCAACATAGCAGCTAACTGCAATTTATAATTCGCCTTTTCGGCAGCCAATTTATCTTCTAATTCCTTAGAGAAGCTTCGCTTCATTTCATTCTCCTTTGAGTTGACAGCATCTTTTATATGATCAACGTGAGCTTCGGCTTGTTGTTTTAACTGTTGACGCAATTGCTTTTCAGCATCGGCTCGAATTTGGAATATTTTCTTTTGATTTTCTATAGCCAATTTGCGTTTATTTTCTTCCAAGAGATATTCCAACCGAGCATTAACCGCATCTGAATCACTGTCACCGCGCAAAGCATCAATGGCACGTTTTAAACGTAGTTCGCCATCGGTTTGCAGTCGTTCTAGTTCTTTTTGCAGAGTCAAAACATGGGAGTATGCATGAGTTATGAAAAGATCCAAGTCCTCCTGGGATAGTTTCAACTTTTGTTCGCTCAAATTTAAGCCGGGGAAAATTGATTCAATTTCATCGACGAAATAGTTGCGAGCTTTTTCAACCTAAACCAAAATAAATATAACATTAAATTAAAAATATGAAAAGCCGTCGAAGAAAATGGATGATAACTTCCAAACGGTGGGCCGATTTTCTTTAAACCTAGGCTAAAAGATTTTAGATCAAGTCATCTTTCAAACGAAAAATTAAAATCGGTCTATCCGTTTGTTAGCTACGGTACTACAGAGTCACAGATTCAAGAGGATACAGCTACAAAAGAGGCAATGGCAGCCATTTCCGGCTGGGCCAATTTTCAACAAACATTCTCGATGAAGTCACCTACCAAACAAACAAAAAAAAAACTAAATCAAATCAGTCCAGCCGTTTGGGTTGTACGATAGCGCAGACAGACACACAGATACACAGGCAAACACTAAACTTATAGCACCTCTCTCCTTTGATCGGGAGTTAAATAGAGAAAATTATGTAATTAGACGGAAAAAATGTAATGGGTTATGAGCAGTGCTCGGACTTTCATGCAACTAAAAATTGACTTTAAGCGCTTAACAAATGCGCCTAAAAATTAAAAATATGCATTTACCTATGAACTAAGCACCAAAACTAAAATAATATGAAAATATTTTTTTAATTTTTTATAATTATTACATAGCGTCTTTACGAGCCATTGATTTGTCTTTACAAAAGTCAAAGTCGATATGAAAAAATACCACTAACATTTTCCTAATGTTTTTATGTATGAAGTTTGACAAATGTTAGAACGAAATTATGTCTCGTGAAGACGGGGTGTTAGAGAAAAAATAAAATAAAACAAATATAATTGTGTATATTATGTAATGCCACCGAATTTTAGTTGCGTTACCAGTCGGCAATTGAAAATTAATGGTTGCCAGAAAAGCACTAAATAGCAACTGAAATTGACAGCTCTCAGTTGCCAGTTGCCATCATATTCGATTCATAGCATTTATGAAAAAATTCCTTAGATATAAGTAATATTTTTTTGTATGTAAAAACTAAATTCATATTGCGTATGAAATAATTCCTGTTTTTTATTTATAAATTAATAAAATATATGAACAATAGATTATGAACTTTTTTCATAATATGTATGTTCAAACTTTTTTCTTTGTATAAAAGTGAATGTAAAATTGATTTACATATATATTTTATTATTGAACAAAATAATTGCGCGTGATTAAGTTTTTGGTTTTAAACCCGAACCCTGAACACGAACCTGAAATTTATATTTTGATTAACCCGAACCTGAACCCATTTTTTTCATGGTTTCAGTCCCTGATTTTTAATGTATATGGCAAGAGTGATTGTTGTGTTTTTCTTCCGACGGGGTCTTTTTGAATTTGGAACGACTTTCCGTCATCCCACGTCAAATTTGGTTTGTAAACAGACCGGTTTCGGCTATGTGCCATCTTCAGTGTTCTATTGAATAGAATAGTATTCATTAGAACACTGAAGATGGCACATAGCCGAAACCGGTCTGTTTACAAACCAAATTTGACGTGGGATGATGGAAAATCGTTCCAAAGGCAAGAGTAATGGTGCTTTTTTAAGCAAAAATTTACGAAAGTTCAAAATTTTTTTCAAATTTCAATTTAAAAATTTAATATATTTCAAATCAGACGACGGAATTTAATGATATTTTTTTAGACTCTTTTAATTTTGTTGATTAGCTAACCAAGAAAAATTTTTATGAATTGGATGATATTTGGATCCGATATCTGGAATATACTAAACCAGTTTTGAAAAATTGAGAGGTTTAAATTTTCAAATGAGTATAACTCACTATATATAAGATATAAGTATACAAACATGTATCTTTTAGATCTTATTATGAGCTATAATGCAGAAAAGTTTTGAAATCGGATGAGAAATAAAAAAGTGGCAAGCAGTAAAAAATTTTACATGGCCGAAGTGCTCTATTTTGAGACTTTATAGCTCCGCTCCTCAGCAAGTAAGAGAGCTGAGTTTAAAACAAATAGCAATTCGTCTCTCCTATGTCCATGAAAAATTTCATTCCGATAGAACTATCCGTTTAGAAATGCCTGATTTATGTTTCAAATATTTTGATTCTGCCCCACTGTGCAATGTGGCAATTAGTTGCCTCCAATGTCATCGCCATGTTAAAGTAATTTGCTAAAATACCAAAGTGAATTATAACACAACGGGACCTATAAGGACCCAAGTGGGCTGGTTTTTTTATCTTTAAACTGGCAACCTGTACAACCTAAAGTAGAAGTAGTGAAGGGTATGTTTATTAGCATTTTAACTCATTACTTTGCCATCAAATATTTTGTTGGGCACATGATTTTTTTTTGGATTTTAGATCTGATTAATTTTTGGTTTCGATCGGTTTGGTAGTTTTAAAATTTATTATTTTCGAAATGCCTTTATATAGATTAGCCAACAACCATGTAATTAAATTTTTGTACATAAATTCTTGAGCTAATTTTGTTTTCTATTATCCCTAATAATTTTCAAGCTACAGATTGAAATGCATAATTACAACGAACATGAAACACGGAAGTTTCCTAATTAAAAATAATTATTAAATTACAACTAAAATTTATGCTCACATTTCGCCAATATTTTTCAGACACACTGGCAAGGTCCTTGTTCTTGTAAAGCTCGTCTTTAACATTATGAATGTGATCGATTATTTTCTTAATCTTGTTACGTACAGCGATGATTTGATCATGATTATCAGCTTTAGCAGCTTTAGCCAATGCAACTTCACATTTCTCTGAAAACAAATAAAAGTTAAATTTTTTATTTTAGGTGTTTTTCAAAAACTTTCTGTCTTTTCTGCATAAACATCCAAAGTCATTGGCGGCAATTAAGCCTGTAACCGATGAACTGATGACATACTATGCCACATTCGGCCATGTCACAGAGTTCAATTCCGTTCGGAAACGGAATTCAATCCACCCTAATATGTCAAGCCGTAGCTGGAGCATACCGTAGCATAGTAGCGCCGCCAACAGTCTGGAAAAAACCTGACAAATTTGCGTATTTTAGTTTTCTTTTTTAGACACCAGTTGCTACAAATATGGGATAGGTTGAATTCCGTTTCCGAACGGAATTGAACTTTGTGACATGGCCGATTATTTTTATTTATTTATTTATTTATTTAATCAACGGTAATACACGAGGCCTCTTGGCCTATAAAAAAAATATTACAAGTATTTATATAAACTATTTCTCATAAGTGATATGTTTATCTATAAATTAACTATAGTATGAGATCATGTAAAGATAATATAATCCAACAATTTTAAATAATAAAGTTCAATATAATTATTAGCTAGACTACCGGTGGGTGCAAAATAATCAACTGCAGCCAAAACTCACCAATTTTATCCATAGCTTCACGAGCTAACTGTTCAGCAGTTGCCACAGCGCTGTCACGAGCATTAGTTTTATTTTTTAATGTTGTCCACAAAGATGTGTCAACTTTTTCAATGGCGACATCAACAATGTGTCTTACATCATTGTTAAAACTATCAACAAAGTAAAAAAGTTAAACAGATCATTTTAGTTCTTGAAAAAACAAAAATACTACTTTTTAAGAATTTCTATAGCTTTATTGTATTCCTTAACTGCCAAAGTAGCAGCATGTTCCACAGCATGTTCCAGCTCAACTACATCTGTCGGCAGAGGTTCAACTGGCTTGGGTTTAGGGGCTTCAACTTTGGCTGTTGGTTTAGCTTCGGCGGTTTTAGGAGTCGATGATACGGGAACCTAAACAAAAATTTATTAATATAATACTTTATATAAAGCGATATGTACATACACTTTTTTGTCCAGTAGTTTTAGTTTTAACTTCTTCGGTCCCTACAAAAAGGAAAAACAATTAGGAATAATTGGATAATTAAAACGTTTTTTGTACATATTTGTATTATTTATTAGTATGTACATACTTTTGGCTTCATCTTTGTTAGAGCCTCCAAATAAGCCAGTTACTGTAGCTGTAGCACCTTCAATAGTTTTGGCGACGCTATCGAACTGTTTCTTAACACTATCAATTTGCTGATTCATGCCTTGAAAAGGTTTTTCTTCTTGTAAAGCTACTTTAATTAGGTATTCGGCACCGGGCACATTTTGTTCCAGCTTTTTTCGAAAATCTTGATCGTATCTATTACATAAAATTTTATTTATTGCGTTTTTTATAAAATGTTAAAACTAAAATAGCGTTTTAATGTACTTCGCATATGTTATTACACCGCCAACTGCTGCCACTGGTGTTAGGAATACAATCACTTTACCAAAGCCAGCCTCTCTAACATTTGGTGGTAAGCCATTACTGTTGCTGTATGATCTGCGTGGTTGCTGTTGCAGGGTTCTCTAAAAGTTTAAATTAGAAATTAAATTACATATATTTGCAATAAAATTTAATGGTGGTGTATTTCATTTCCTTTCTCTAGTTTTTTTATTATTATTTATTGAGTGTATCACTGATTAATAAAATGTTAAAACAGCTCCTCAAATGTGTAAGTTAATGTGTGACGAATGCTAGGGATTGATTCGAAAACTGATATCTACTTATTTCTTTTAAATGAATTCAATCATTTTTAAAATCATTAAACTAAACTATCATGTTCTGAAAATCAAGGTGATTTAAAATCACGTGATTTCAAAAGTAAGCTGTTAATAGCTGATTTGTTAGCGGGTATTTATTTTATTTTAAGATTTTGTGATTTACAATAAACATTTTATTCGAACTTCCAACGCTATAAATTGTCCAACTTACGAAAGCAATAATATAGAATTTACTAATTTTTTGAAATCATCCTGATTTGGCATATCGTGATTTACAGAACAGCCCCGTATATATTTGTTGTTAGCAAAGTAGAACTTCAGTACGATCAGATTAACAAATAATGTTGAAGCAACGAAGGACGAAAATCTTTAGAAGGCTTTGGTTACACCACAGTTCAAGGAAAGCCCGATGAATCGTAAGGCTACGACATGATAGTGTTCGGCACAAACAGAGGCCTCATATAATGCACGGACTTAATAAAGACGAGTTTGAGGGCACAATATTCAACTTCGTTCGGTCTGGTCATTTCAGGCTAGTACGGCAATAAAACTAATTCTTCAAAAATAATGAATATTGCATTACTGAAATTAGCATTAATCAAGTAAATAAGAATAGAACAACCAGAATAATAATGGACTGCAATAGCTTCATACGAACACTTTCACATTTGCTGCAAAACAGATTGGTCAAATATTTCAAGGCCCATTTTTAATTTGAATTTTGGAATTATGGTTTCAATCGGTTCCAATTTTATGGTGACATAACAGCCAATTAGATTTTCAATTTTTTGTTGTGCCATGTACGCGACTAATATGAGTGTGTCGCCTTTATTGGCGAGACAAGTGGGGAGAATAGATAAAATTGCTACATACATTGCGACACACACATTTTGTTCGCTTGCACCGCTACCAATTTAAAAAAATATTCTTACCTGCAGTGCATTTTTGCAAGGCTCCCTCAAAGCCAAACGATACATGTTTCTGGGAACTTTATAACACGTTTATGAAATGCGTTTAGACCGGCTTAAAACGTTTTATTGAACCACGGATTGAAGAAACAGTCCCTTCCGAAACCAATTTTCCAACGAGAGCAGCAGAACAACTACAGAGATAAATTTTATGACAGGTGTCAAAACAAAAGTAATAAAACAGAATGTCAAACAAAAAAACAAAGTCGGTAATAAAGGTTTCAAGTATGTGCAAATGCAATCAAATAAGCTAACGATATATTTAGAAAGAATATAAAGACCAATATGAAATAAAAATAATAGTAGAATCTGATACTATTATATATTATTTTATCAATATTAATAAATATAATAGGTTGAAACTTTGTTGATATATTCTTCTTAATAATACAGCCACTATGAATTGCTAGTACCATTAATTAAAGATAATACCGTGCACTAGATTTTGACATTTTGTTTTGTTCTTTTTCCTATCCTGCCTTTTGGTTATGGCATAATAACAGCGACACCGACCAGCACCAGCACAGTGAGCTGAAAAAGAGATTGATAAAATTCCTTATTTTTCAATTAAATTCCACAAAAATGTTGCGTTCACTAATAGGAAATGGTTTGTATATAAGGAATATTTATACAAAATTAAATAAATAATCAGTGGCCATTTTAAAATTACAGCTGTTCGAGCAGCCTCGTATGTTGCTTCAGGTACTTCGATGCATTCAGTTCGAATACCTTTACAAAAAGCTAGATTTTCTTCATTGCAAACACCTATTCAGGTTTTGTCGCAGAAACTCTACTCACCGGTTGCTGCAAGCAATAATCTTTTGCAAACGTCTTTGACCACACAAGGTTTGCTATTACAAACTACTCGCGACGTAACAAAATTTTCATTGAACAAGGGTAAACGCAAATCAGTAAAGGCGGTCTTAAAACGTTTTAGGCGGCTGGATTGGGGTTGTTGGATTCGCACTCATACTGGTCGTCAAAAGAAACTATTCAAAAAATCTCCAGCTTTAAGACGTCGCTTACGCCAACACATTTTCACAAACTCAACCCAGAGTTGGTTGCTCGATAAAATGGTGGGTAAATTTTGGCGTCGTCCTAAAAACTGGGTTGATGACCCATATGCGCCGTACAACAAGCGTGATGAGTTCTTTGCTACCAAAAGCAGCAAGTCTTTTAAGGTGTAATATTTTATTTGTTGAAAATAAAGTTGGGTAAATTGAAAATAATGTGTAACTGATTTAGCATCCCGAGTTATAAGTTTATTCAATAAACGATCAATTCAAGGCAACGTCAATAAGCATGTGAGTAGATAGACTGTTTTGTGGATCTCATCATCCATTAAATGAATGTCACCCGGAAAAAATGTGTAGCTAAACAAATGTCAATATGATTTAAACTATTTACTTTAAGTGATTTCCCAACAAAAATCATCCAGTAACTTTTGGTCCACTCAAAAGCTATCTTGAACATTAGGATAACTTATAACTTATCAGCAATGAACACTAAGGCGCTAAGCTAACTAACATTACAATAATAATTTGCAAAATTTTTTTCCTGAATTTACTAGATTATATTCGTTTACTATTAAAATCATACTTTTGTACTGTTTATTTAAAAGTTACTTATTGCTGAAAATGTATGCAAACACACCTATTATTACAAATTATAAAAATATACTTAACCATTCATCATCATCAAAAAAAGTATTTTTTATGTATGTTCCCTCAAAACTCCGCCATTTATTGACCGATTTCGGTCTTTTTCGCTATTCAAAAGGATGTACTTCCAGATTGGTCCCGTTGAAAAGTGGACGAAATTAATTGAAACTACATAGTTTTAATTTCTGATCCAGTGTATTAATTGAAAATTTTTTAGGAATAATTTTTTCTATGTACAAAGTAAATACACATTCGTTTTCTACTACTTCTACTCAACCGATTCTTAAGAAACTTTACACATTTTAACTACTTCTACTTATCCGACTCTTATGAGAATTCGCACACACAATTAGTTCTCGTAAAAGAACATGATGATAAAATATGGAGGCAGTGCCACGCCTATTTTGTAGTCGCTTTTTTTGCAAGAATTATTGTTTTAAAAATGCAGCATTTTCATTAAATAATTTTAAAAACAAAAATGGTTCTTTTAATATAAACATTTAACATTCTTCTTTATATGAGTATTTTGAAACAAAAATTTGAGTTTTTGTTTCAAATATAAAAGTTTTGATCAAATTGATTGCAATCAATGATTTATGTGTTGTTTCCACAATGCAAGCAAGCATTGCTTGTCTAAAATTTATATGAAAAGGACTCAGTTTTTTGAGCGGTTTCCATGCAAATTTTTTACTCAAGTCGCTTGTTTGCATTGTAGAAACAGCACATTAAAAAAAATGATTTCAAAATGATTGCAATCACAAAAGATTGCAATCTTGACATGATTTCATTTTGAAATCTGAAATCATTATGAAGTCAATTTGTTTGAAATCATTTTGATTGCAATTTTTTACAGCTCTGATGGTAAGTATGAACAAATATACTTATAAACAAAAACGACCATGTCTCAGTTTTATTTCAAAAGCCTCCATTTGTAAATTAAAAACGAACATTCTTAATTTTAAAATGCTTCATTCTTAACTGAAAAATGTTCAGTTCTTAATTGAAATATATATATATTGTTTCTTCTTGATTTTAAAATTTATTTATTTGGGTATAGATTTAAAATAATGTGAGAAATTATCCCATTGATTTTAAAAAATATTTTTATGACTGTGATGATTTTATTTAAAATAAAAAACGTTAAAAGCTTCGTGTTGCCATGCATGCAGTAAGTAGTTGTGAAAATAGTACTATATAATACATCTCTGGTCGGTGATTAATAGAATACTTAACTATGAAATTTATATTACTGCTTTGAGGCATAAAAAGTGTAAGTCAGGTTGGCCGAGCGGTCTAAGGCGCCAGATTTAAGCTCTGGTTCCCGAGAGGGAGCGTGGGTTCGAACCCCACACCTGACACAGAATATTTTTTAGTTTATCGTTTAATTTGTTTTATGTATCATTCGTTGAAAAATATGCAAAATATATATCCGTGTCAATAAGGAATAATAAGTGCTTAAGTCGATTTAAGCAAATTTTGCTTTAACACTGTTTTATTCTTTATATATCACTCAGTTGAAGGTTACAGTGGTTACAATCATACCTAAACCATGAAGGGTCAGATAAGAAACAAATCATATAAGCCCATAAACATCTTAACAGCAGCGTAAAAACTTTCGGGAAAACTACTATGCTTAAGTCGAAGCACTTATTCCTTTTTGCCATAGATATAATTCGAATTATTTTTGTACTATACTTCGTCATTCCTCACATATGTATATTATGCGCCTACGTAGTATGGATTATTGCATGGTTGAAATGGATATTCAAGATAACTTGGGTGCCAGACTCAAAAGTTTTGCTATTAAAAGCATTTTTTTATAACAAAAAGAACTCAAAACAAAATATTTGCTCTAAAATATGTAGAACTGTAAAATACAAAACAAAGCCCAAATTTTACAAAATAAAGGAACTTATATCGCAGAAGTTTAACCAATGCCTAGAAAAATACTAAAATCAGAAAAGGCGTTTTTTAAAACACATATAACTATGGATTTTTACTTAGGTGATGAAAATGTATTCCCGCTTTTACTAGTTTCAAATAAATATTTAACATAGCCTTAAAGTTTAGACAAAAGTTTATTTTAAAATATACAAAATTTACAACAGAAACGTGTTAATCAAATATGTACTACATTTTACTTTTTTAACAATAATTTAAATGCAAATTTTCAACAGTTTTTGACAACAAGCATTACTAGAATTTTAACACCAAATGCTTATACCAAAATAACTAAGGGGCCACAACTTTGTTGATTATTTTACCCAAACATTGAATTTCACTTTCAATGACATCCCCGGGTTGTAAGTACTCCGGAGGACTACGATGCATACCAACACCTTTTGGAGTTCCTGTTAAAAGTATATCACCAGGCAGCAAGGTAATGCTCCTAAAATATATAAAAATCAAAAAGGGTTTTTACAAACACATAAAAGTTGAGTTTAATGTCTAACTTACTGTGATAAACGGCTAATAATATCATCTATCTTAAAAATCATATTGCATGTGATCCCATTTTGCTTTTCAATGCCATTGATTTTGCAAATCATTTGCAAATCGTAAGGGTCCTTTATAAGGCTCTTATGTACGATCGAGGGGCCGATGGGCAAAAAGGTGTCCATAGATTTACCAATTAAAAATTGGCCACCATTGCGCTCTTTTTGCCAATCTCTGGCCGATATATCCTGAGCTATACTGTAACCAAATACATAGTCCATGGCTTGCTCTCGATTAACATTCTTACATTTTTTGCCAATTATTACGGCCAATTCAACTTCCCAGTCAAGTTTCTAAAGTAGACAAATATGTTAAGCTTTCTGTATAAGGAGTGTCAAAGGTCTTTTAAAGGCAAGCTGAAAAAGAACGAAAACCGATTTTCATCCAATTTGGTTGGCTGAAAAAAGTAAAATTGTGCAAAGTCGCTGTGGAATTATAATTTTATCGGTGTATTTTCATTTTTTTTACGGAAATTTGTTACATTCCAGTCGTGCATATAGGCAGGGTTATTATTTTCTTTATTCGAATAAAGTAGCAATTTTATTTTAAAAAAGTTCGAATAAATTATTTTATTCGAATCAAAATCGTGCAAACAATATACTCGAAAATAATATTTCTTTAAAAAAACCGACTACAATACATGTGTGGGCAGCGCCACAACTGTTTTAATGTTGTATTGTATCGGAAACTTCATGTGTGTGCAGTTTCTTAAGAAGCGGTTAAGTATTGATATTTTTTATAGGGTCGGGCTAGAGCGATTCAGTATTGACTTAGCCCCCAGAAGGTCATAACTTCGCTAGTGACTATATATGTATGTATACTGTATCGAATACTCTTACTTACATTAGTAATTTTATGGGCAATCACATTACCTAAAGCTCCCGTTAATGTATTATTGAACTTGCTAAAGAACATGGGTTCTTTAGGTGGATGCTTATTTTGTTCCTCACAATGATCTTTATAGTTCAATCCAATACAAATAATCTTATCGGGATTTGTTACCGGCGGCAGTAACGTAAAACTATCATTAATTTCTTCATTTTTAGCATCGTCTACCTTCTTTTGCAATTCCGACAAAGAGTAATTTTGCGTAATAAAAGTTCTCATGTCATTGGAGACACAAGATCCGCCCGATAGTTCTACGATCTTACTACCATCTTCGGAGACAACACCCAAACGCTTGCGGTCATCGTTTTTACGTAGATATTGTACAAAACGCATTTTTGGAGAACTAATGAAAAATATGACCATTAACTTTTAAGCTTTTTTCTTTGTAATCACTTACTTATTTTTATGATAGGATCGCACACAAATGTAACTAGTTCTCGTAGATAACTGTTTGACCGACTTTTGCTGTGTGCTAATCAATAGTTTTCCGATAAACCTTACAGCCATTTGGTGTTATAACATATATGTATTATTTTGCAAAATATTTCGTTGCATTTATGTACCTATCTAATCTTTTTTACTTTATAGGTGTATATTGTAAATTGCACTCTAAATTTTACACTTAACAATTTTTATAAATATATACTAACGGAAATTTTAAGCGCTTTAATTTTTAATAAACGTAAAACAATTATTTTTCTAAATACTTCTATGTAATCAAAACTAAACAGTGTTGCTAAATTTATAGTATAAAAATACAAGCGCATGGTAAGACGAAAATCATGGGCGTAGCAAAAAAATTTCCGGGAAAAACATTTTTGTGTAGTTAATTTTTCATTCATACAGAAATCGAATTTTGGCACCGATTTATCGAAATTATAAAAACAAGCAAACTGAAGTTTAGAAAGTAAGGTTGTGTGAACCATATACATGCCATGCCGATAGTTTAATATAGGCGGGGCGGGGCGTATGTCAAGTTTTAGCTATTTTACAGGAAAAAAACAAAATAAAGAGCATCCATCTTCATAAGTGGTAAAATTGAACAAGAACGCTGATGTGTCGGTGTAGCGACCTTTCAAAATCAGTAGTATATTAACAATATATTGATACGTTCTGCTAATCTAATTGAATATGAGAACATTCCACACTTAATAATAATTTGAATGTACATTAAATCAAATAATGAACTAAAAAGCTGAAATAATAAATATCAGACTTGTACCTATTCATCTCAAAAAGTAAAAATTACGTAAAATTATTAATAATGCGATACGCATACACAAAATACAACGCATGTTTACTTCAATTTTTTTTATTTATTTATTTTTTCGATGTCCCATACACAAGACTTAAGCCTTATATTACAGTATGGAACTGAGCATATGTAATCTCTGTTGTTTAATTGCAACTAAATGCAATCAAATGAACTAAGAAAGCCAGTATAAACATGTATAAAAACAAAACAGCTTTGATAGTGGTAAGATACAACGCCCATCAAAGAAAAAAAAAAGAAAAATAATAGCTTTGTGAGTGTTCGAATAGTCAGATAGGAGAAACTTACGGCCAATTTTTAACTTGGACTTTCAAAGTCATTTATGTTTAAATTCGTTTTAAATACAAAATTCTGTTTTGCATTAAACACTTAAATCAAAATTAATGCACCAATCTTGAACATTTAAATTCGATTTAAGTTTTATACATTTATACATAGTCGTAAATGTCCTTTAATTACATTATAGTCCTGCCTGGACATAACTCATATCCTCTAATCGTTTTCCTGCATGTTTCAATTGTTTAGTTTGCTATATATTTGGAAATCAATTTTTACAATTGAAACTTCATTATTTATTAAATTATTTTAGAATAAAAAAACGGATGAACAAAATTTCATTCTAGAATGCAGTGAATTTTATTGTAGTTTGCCTGATTTATGGCAAGTTAAAACGAAACAATAAAGCGATATAAATTAAAAAAAAAAATGCATAGTACGAGATATTGCTTGAAATATATACAGAAAAATATTCAAATGCGGAAAAACGGATGTCGTACAAAAAAATAGCTCGCTTCGAACTGCATATGGAAAGGAGTTAAAAAGGGAATTAAAAGGAGTTAAGAAACGGTGTTAAAAAACAAATTTTCAACAAACAAAAAGTTTTTTAATAAATCTGCAATTCGTGTAAATTTTTTTATATGGACTTTTAACAGCAGTTCGCACGAAATAATGAACAGAGAACCATGCTTTATAGGCAAATTCATATGGCAGACGAGTTGCTTTCAAAAAATTGATAGTGCAGTGATTTCCTCTTCTTGTTTGTAGATACTTTTATTTACTTCCCTGTTGTAAGTTGACAGTTCACAGCTGTTGAAGGAAGAGAAGGTATAATATTTTTGCAATTTCTTTCTGTGATTTAAAAAAAATAAAAATTTCATTACAATATAATTTCTCAATTACAGTAATTTACGGGCATTTGTACGAACCAATTAATTAAAGATCAACAATATGGCTATGCTAGCTAGAACATTTGGGCGCACATTGATGCAAGTAAGTTGTAGAAAATTATGTCTAATGCGGCTCGACCAACTGCTTACATAAACATTTTTTTTCCTCAATGGAATAAATTGCTTTTAATTTATAAGAAAAAATTACTTATAATAGGCTTTGAGGTTATAATCCTTTTGCATTCATTTATTTTGAAATGATTTAACATAAAAAAATAATTTGGTGGAAAATTTCAGGGTCTACCAACTTCTGCTGCTCGTTCAATTCATACTACAGCTGCTGTCAATAGCGTGAGTACATCCTGCGTTTTCTTTTTCTTATGGAAGACTAAAATATACAATTACAAACTACTTTTTTTAGGATCCTGGTGTACATGGTGGTAACCGCACTACTTGCACCCTTATTCCCGGCGATGGTGTTGGTCCCGAATTGGTTTATGCCTTGCAAGAGGTTTTTAAGGTAAGTTGTGTTAAGTTTTTCTTTAATAATAAATTAAAAAAAGATCAGGATTAAAAAAACTATTTTTGTTTCCTTTTTGTAAAGGGTGCTGATGTTCCCGTTGATTTTGAATCTTATTTTCTTTCCGAAATCAATCCAGTCTTGAGTGCTAAGTTGGAAGATGTAGTTGCTTCCATTCAAAAGAATAAAGTTTGCATTAAGGTAATTATAATTTTAAGAGTTTTCAGTTCAAAATAATTTTAAAAAATTTATAGAGTCCGACCGAAACCAGTTTTTTGAGGCCGAACCCGAACTGAACCTAATATTCGGCAAAAAGGCCGAGTATTCGGCCGAATCCGAAACTTGCCGAAATTTCTTTAGCATTAACTAATATTAGCATTTTAAAAACTTGACAGAACTGAAAAGTCATTTATTTTATTTACGGCCCTTTTCACAATGTGGTTAAAAGTTAACGTGGTCTTTAACGGCAAATTCGGCATACAAAACTCTCCGTTAAAGTATACGTTAACTTTTAACTGTAGACTGTGAAAAAGGGCGTAAGAGTATTTATACATACATACAGTGTCAGTCAAAATAATAGTAGAAATTTGATATATTTCATTCCATCGAGCAAATATAAAACTTAAACATTTACGAGCATGTGACTAATAAAAACTTGGCATGAAACTGGAATATTGGATTCGGTACACATACATTGAGGAGTGTTTTTCACTCTATTGATGACGTTACAGGAGCACCAATCAAAAAGTTGAGTCGGAACAACTAGAAAGATATAAATTGGAATATAAGTGGAATTTATCTATTTTTGACACTAAATTTATACGATTTTATTCATTTTTACTAAAGTGAAGTTTTTTTTACGCCGGCGTTCCATCGATGATATACACAATAACGAATTTTTCTCGACGGTATGGAATTTATCGTGAAGATTGAAAATGAGCTTTCTTCATATTTTGAAATTATTTAAAAAAATCTATTTTAAAAAACATAATCAATTTCAGTGCAAAATTGCAGAAGTAAATTCGATTGCGAAAAATCGATTTATTATAACATAAAATAGATTTTCGATTGGAATCGAAATCGGTTTACAATTCCCTAGTTTATGCTATTTATTTTTGCAACAAACAGTTGAATAATTTATGTTACTATCAATATATTTTAGTTGCGCTTTATACAACTAAGTAAAATTTTCATTAAATTTTAAAAGATATCGGACGGGGAAAAATAGATTCATGGCGGCAGTGTTAGCATTAATCCATTGATTTTTCAATCGATTGGTTAATTTGATTGATTGTCAATCGGATTTACTTAATCCTGATTAAAAATCATGATTAAATATGGTAATCGTAATCGTGATTAATAAAGTTAATCATTAATCTTTAATCGTTAATTTGATTACTAGTAAACAAAGAATTAAATTATGACAATTTACATATATATTTTCTCATCAATGTTTATATGGATATGTATAAAACAAATTATATGAAAAAAAAAAAAACAACAAAAATCGAGATCAAAGCCTGTAATTGATTGAAAGTCGCTTAAACTCTAACGAGCAAAAACATGAAGAAATCACTTTTATGACGAAAATAGCGGAAATTCGCGAAACGGTTCTAAATCTGATTAGAACTCGCTAAAACTGTAAGGAATATCCAGAACTGGGGAAAAAAATCGCGAACGCTTCTAAAATTCGCAAAAACTTGCTAATATTGGAAAGATTTCAAACTTTAATATTGCCCCTAAAAATGTAGGAAAGCCAAAGCCTTGGAAAATCAGGCTTACCGCGAAATAAGTGAAAATTCGCGAAAATTGCAATATTTTATACAAGCCGTAAAATTGATTAAAAGTCGCTAAAACTACACGGAATGCGAAAAATTCAATAAAAACTGCGAACTTGGCACAAATTCAGCGGCATGATAGCAAACTCTAAATTTGATGAAAATCGTTAAAAATATAAAGAATCTGAAAGCCTACAAAAAAATCGTATCTATTGCGAACATGGCGGAAATTCGCGATAAATCGCAATATAAGAAACGAACCTTAAAATTGATTGGAAATAGCTAATATGGAAAAAAATCGAATTCTCGCAAAAAACATGAAAAACTCGCAAATTCGCGTAATTGCTGAAATGTTTTGAAGAAAAACTGTAAAGAATAACAAAATCTCAGATAATCATACAAATACCGAAAATGGTGAAAACTCACAAAAATTTCTACAAACTTTTTAATTTAGTTTTGAAACTATTTTGAAACATTTATACATATATTCCAACTGATTCAAATTACAATAACCAATCGAAATTATTTAGTCAGGATTAACGATTTTTGATTACGATTGATAATCGTAATAAAAAAAAGTTGATTACGATTAGTTTTTAATAATTAATCACGATTAACCCTTTTAATCGTTAGTTTTAATTATTAATCAGATTAACGTTTTGCCAACCCGGCATGGCGGTGACATATTTTAAATTTGGAAAATACTATTTCGATTAACTTCCTTATTTATAGAGAATAAAAAGTTTCGGTTTCGGTACTGGGCCAAAAAGTTAGCCTAAACCGAATATCAGCCGAAACCATAATCGGCCAAAAAGTTAGCCTAAACCGATTATCAGCCGAAACAACAATTTTGGCCGAATCCGAAACCGAATATTCGGTCGGACTCTATTATTTTCTTTCTGAAATCAAAAGCAGTTTCTCCACTCATGACTCCCAATATTTTTTAGGGCATCTTAGCAACTCCCGACTACAGTGTGGCTGGGGAATTGCAAACTCTTAACATGAAACTGCGCAACGACTTAGACTTGTACGCCAACGTTGTACATGTTCGTAGTTTGCCAGGTGTTAAGTCTCGCCATAAGGATATCGATACCGTTATTATTCGTGAACAAACTGAAGGCGAATATTCGGCTCTGGAACATGAATCCGTGCCCGGTATTGTTGAATGCCTTAAGATTATCACTGCCAAAAAATCTATGCGTATCGCCAAGTTTGCATTCGATTATGCTACCAAGAATAACCGCAAGAAGGTTACCGCTGTGCACAAAGCCAACATCATGAAATTAGGAGATGGTTTGTTCTTAAGGTGCTGCGAAGAAATGGCTAAATTATATCCACGTATACAATTTGAGAAAATGATTGTCGACAACACGACTATGCAAATGGTGTCACATCCTCATCAAGTAAGTGGGCATTTCTAAAGTTTTTACTGTATTTTTAAATTAACTTTTTCCAAATAGTTCGATGTTATGGTTACTCCCAATTTGTATGGCAATATTGTTGATAACTTGGCTACTGGCTTAGTAGGCGGTGCTGGTGTTGTAGCTGGTGCTTCTTATTCAGCTGAGACTGTAGTTTTTGAGCCTGTAAGCTTATTTTATCATATGTAGTTTTTTTATAGTTGCTAAACATTCATATTGATTACTCTAATTTAGGGTGCACGTCACACCTTCGCCGAAGCTGTAGGCAAAAATATTGCCAATCCCACCGCTATGTTTTTGTGCGGAACCAAAATGTTGCGTCACATTAATTTGCCTACCTACAGTGAATTGATTCAAAATTCTCTTAATCGTGTTCTTAAAGATGGTAAGGTAAGAACCAAGGATTTGGGTGGCCAATCAACAACACAAGATTTTACACGTGCCGTTATTGCCAACATTCATTAAAAAGTGTTCTTCTACAACATACAATAAAGTTTCTAACGTTGCTGTGGCTCACTTTTTTCATTTAGAACGGCTCACAAATTTACAACACCAAATATTAAGTTAAAACGGTTGGTGTATGTCAGTCAAGTGGCTGCTTAAGAGCAACATCAATGTAACGTTATATAACCATTTGTTAAAACGTTTCCTACAAACAAATCAAAAAAATACAAAAAATAAATTTATTTCAATTTTAATTTATTTAATTTAAATTTCTTGAGTATTAATTTGGCGAATATTTTATTAAAATCTATAATTCTTCATTAAGTTTAATCAATTGTATGCCCTTGTCCTGTCTATGTATGCCCTCCGTTCCATAAATATATTGTTTGTTTTTAATTTTACTTCCTGATTCCTGATTCCTGTTCATACCATCCCTTGACATCCTAATTGTATGTTTTATTTATTTGTTTGTAAAGAATATTATAAAAGTGCTTAGATTTATTTTATTCAATATTATTCTAATACAAACGTGCTTTAGTTATTATACATACGCAAACGTCTCAAATTGTTTCAAACTGTAAACGTCTTGTAACATGTTACAATTACAAAATATAAAAAAGTTAAGAAAATACACACAATAAATAATGAATGAAATTACAAATTTTTTGATTCTTTAATTGGAGTACGAAAGGTATTTTCATGCACTTTCAAATGATAAAATTTTTATTAATATAGGTTACATCTTACGAAAGATATCGCCAGTTTAAAAATGTTTTGCGTCACTAACTCCAGAACGAAGGAATAGAACAAAATACAAATTTACGAATGTATATATATTTGGGAAGGGCTATGACGTCATAAAACATTTTTTTAACTATTCAACAGGACGCGAGTTCAAGGTCAGTGCAAATGTGGTGCAGCCATTTTTATTTTGCGCTAAGTCTCAAAAACGGTTGATCATACAAAATGTCGGGGTAAATTAAAAGTTTTTAGAAATTGTATTTTCAACATTTTATAATAACTACAATAATCTACCCAAAGAATTCTGGTGAGATTAGCGGGAGCTATCGAAACGTCAGTTCAACCCTCCACGTAGTCAAAACTTTCTCTGTCTATATGCTTCACATTTATCTCTAATAAAAATATAAATTAATTGAAAAATTAAATTAAAACCGAACTGAAGCCAAAATAATTAAAAATTTCATTGGATATAAACCCGTACAGCTCGACTAAACTCATAACTTAGCAATAATCTATTTTTGCGACCTTTGACTTCTGATATCTTGTAACGCGTACATGAGATTAAATGAACCTTTTGATACATCTTATACAACGCCAAGACAAACATGCATAAACATATTCAGCTTATTTCAAATTCCGAGAGAGTACTTCTTTCGCCTTATTTGACTGGACTAATGTAGTTTACTCCATTATTACTTAAGAGCTGCCCAAACCAAATGGCTCCGAGATTGTGACAAAGCTTTGTAAAATATATGATCTCTATTGCTATTTTATTGTCATCATTCTTGATTTCTTCCATCACTATTAAAAAACTTTATTGTCAAAATATTACCCCAAAACTTTTTATTTATTAAAAAAGTTTAAACGGAAAAAATTAAAGTTCAAAATTATTTGTTAAGAAAATATAAAAACCGAATAAAAACTAAAAATTATAAAAATGTTGCTTAAAGAAACCCAACCTGAGTGTTGCATAGACCATGAACCCCTTCCAGCAGATGCTGGAGCTGTAGCTCCTCATATTTGCCGGGAAGTTGCTCGTTTGTTTCGTCTACATCGTCGGGCATTTGTCAAAAACCGTCGTATTATGGAATTGGCTAAGCCAAAGCCTTTGCGACGTGTACATCGCTTTATAAATCGTTGTCCCTGTTTCTTAAAGAAAAATATAGAGATTATACGTTTAGATCAGAGAGCAAATACCAGAACGGAACAATTGGCTTACCCTAGAGCGAGGTAAATACAACCTAAATTTTTAAAGCGTTTGACTCATTTTAAAATTTCAGACATTTACTTTTGCTTAAGCAAGATATACGAAAACTTTTTCCGGCCGATCGTATAATAAACTTAAATCGTTTAATACGTAAAAGTTTATTTTCACTATACAGCCGTTTGGGTAATATTCAACCGCCCCTGGAAAAGTAAGTTAAAAAAATGTAATTTGAAATAAAACTTGTTTAAACCTGGACATTTTTTTTTATAGAAATCCTATTAAAAAATGGGAAAAAACGGAATGGGAAAAACATACGAAAATACTTAAGAAACTGGCAAAGCATAAAGAAGTCATAAAACCGCCTAAAAGGGTCAGTTTAGAGTACATTTTGCACAAATTCTATTAAAAAAATTATCTTATTTCTTCCTTTCAGCCTGTGAAAAAGAAGTCATTAAGTCAAATGAAACGTTATAAATATCTAGCCAAACCTAGAAAATGTCATTTAATAGAAAAAGCTGATTGGGTGTTTACCGCAGAAATGCGCAAACACAAAGCTTCGGAAAGAACTAAAAATCTAGCTAAGCCAATAATGCGGGATGTGACTATGTTGCATCAAGAATTACCGATAACAATACCTCCGGGAGTACTATTACACAAAGGTACATAATAATATTCTAAATTTTTTGCACAAACTTCATAACAAACTTTTAAACTTATTTTTCCAGCTTCTGAACGTCTCACAGAACTGTCAAAACCAAATGTTCACAAGTCGCAGTCGGCCCCATCCGATTTGAAAGAAAATCCCTTTGCTATATCACCGAAAGCTCTTAAGGCTAAAGCGTCTAAGCGTACCAACGAATTGGCAGAACCCAGAGAATACGAAAATGCACATATACGCAAAGATCCTTATGCCATTTCCAAAGCGGCACTTACTGCTAAGGCCAAACCGCGTACTATTGAATTGGCTAAGCCCAGGAAGGTTCATTGACTGATTTCTTTAAGAAATTGTGTTAGTTTACTTTTAAGTCATTGCGGATCTTGTTTTAATTTCAGATAAATTTGAATAAAAAGTTATTTTTATTTTGAATAATTCACTCACACACGTATGGTTTTATTACATGCTCACTTTGCTCAATTCTCTTAAACGGATATATGTTCTTATTATGGTAAAAATAGTTTTATTTTACTTTTATAAAGTTTAAATTCATCTTAAAATAACAATCATGCTTTGGAATATCGGTTTACTGTTACTATTTTGTTTTTAAGTTTCCTCTTTCATTATATTAGGGTGGCCAAAGTTAATCTGACTCATCAATAGCAGTGGTCAGGGTTTTCAGGTATGGCGATTTCTCGCCAAACATGCCGATTTTTCAACTTGTTTGGCGTATAAATGTTTGATTTGACAACATGGCGATTTTTCTGGCGATAAATAAATTTGTTGGCGATTTTTATGTCTATTTTTTTTTTTTTTAACAAAATTGAAGTTAAAAATGCTTATAATTCAGGAACATTACTTTGTTTCAAGAGTGGCCTGTTGTATTACCATATAAATATTGTCATGAACATTAAAACTAAAATAAAATAATAGGTATGTTTGCTTACTATTACAGTAATCATTTAGATATCTTTCAGATCTCATCAAAACACATTTCACTAAGTTCTAAAAGATTACATTTTTCAGATAACATTGCGACATTTTTTTGACATTGATACCGGACGGGTAGTCATTAATGGGCTTTGAATTTGGATCATAAAAATTTACAAGAAATAATTTTTGGCGATTTTATTTCTATAAATGGCGATTTTCTGCTGAATTTTTATACGATAATTTTATACAAATTTATATAAAAAGTATTATATAAAAA
This sequence comes from Panzeria rudis, assembly GCA_956483635.1. NCBI lineage: Eukaryota > Metazoa > Arthropoda > Insecta > Diptera > Tachinidae > Panzeria > Panzeria rudis. The sequence goes on along the minus strand of OY101447.1, from coordinate 134,399,258 downwards.
CAAATTAATTATCAAATAATAAAATAATAAAAACAACATAAAATGGATTTTGGCGACTTTTGGCGATTTTAAAACCAATTTCGTGAAATAGGTCGGACAAAATCTGACAACCCTGGAAGTGATCTTAATTTGCGGTCTACACTAACTCAGCGCTTACACTAGACAATGCTGTCTTGACAATAACATTTTTTCACTAATACATCTGTTGTTGGTTCGGTAGCAAAAGTGGTTGAAAATTGTAGAAGCAAGCTGCAAAATCTGTAAAAACTTTAAATAATGTGTATGAAATGTGGAATTGTAATTTTTTCGTGTATAAAACAATAAAAGTATCCATTTATTTATGAAATAAACAATTTGTTTTAATTGCAAACAATAAAAATTTATTCCGTTTTGCACTCGGCTTTCGTTTAAGTGAATATGCAATATCTTCCCTCTCTTCTGTCGCGTCTGTTTAGCCTGTGACAGTAAATCGTACAATGATTTGACGTATGCTGATATAATTTGAATTTTTATGAATATAAAAGAAATATTCAAAAAGAAAAGCTTATAATATTTACAATTATTATATTTTCTTTACTTTTTTTAAGCTTTAACTTACAAAGATTGCGAAAAATGCGGAATTTCTGGAATTTTAAATTAAATGTCTTAATTATTGTCTGGATACCTACGTCACGAAGACAATTATCAGCGTTTTTGACAACTAATACGTATTCTTTATTGTCAAGACAGCATTGTCTGTTGTAAACGTAGTGTTACCTAACATAAATGATTAGTAAAGTTAATGTGTACGTTAAAATCGGGTTTTCCATACAAAATTCGTACAGTAAACCAGCATTAACTTTCATACAATTTTATGAATATTAACTTTAACATTAACTTCAAGTTAGTGTAGACTACTCAACTTAATGCTATTCTCAAGTTATAACATAATTGTTAGTGCATTTGTTTTAACAACGCAGTCATAACTTCAAGTTAGGGGCTATTCACATATTAAGTAACCATATTTTTGGAGTTTTTATACCCCCTCCGTAACACTTTTTGTAAAATTTTCAGAATAAATTATTTAATCCGTAACAAGTCTGTAAACATGGGCTCAAATTTGATAATCAGCAGCACAGGAATTGTCCTTTTTAATTTTATTTTAAAATTAAAAAGAAAAACACTGCAATAAAATAAAAAGACTGCGTCGATAATTTTTTTAATTTAACGATAAGCCGCCACCGTGCTAAAAAAATGTTGAACCATTTTATAGGGAATTAAATACTATATAATATAAGTAAACAGCACAATAAACATATATTTAGTGATTTTGGTGTTATTTTGGTTATATTCCTTTATTTGTTTATTTTATCACATTTGTAATGCAAAATTTAAGAACTTAATTTGCAGCGGGCACATAATAAAGCAGCGTTGTAATATTAGAATATAAACGGCATAACTCGAGTTATCTCTTTGATCAGCTGAGGAGGCTAAGCACAACATGCATATTTTTTTTGTATTGCTATTTTCTGTAAAGCAATTTGCCTATCAACAATATTTATATTCACTTCCCTTTAAATAACCCAATTAGTTATTTCCGTTTCCTTCACCATTCCCATCAATTTAAAATTGCACGATGGCAGCCCTACATTTTCTCACAGTCTCTTCTTTTAACTACCATCTTCTTCGTAATTTATCTCGGTCATTTAAACAGTGCGCATACAACTTAATACATACTCCGCGAATGTTCACGTTAAACAAATTAAAATGCCGGTATTTTTGCAATATTTTTGAAGACGATTAATAAAAAGAGTTTGTTTAATAAGTTTTTTATAAAAAACTTTAAAAAAGTTTGTAGAAAATGTTAATATTAAAGTGTAAAATCTAATTGGAAAAAATGCAATTTATTTCATTTGTTTTCTGTTGCGTTATTGTTCGCCAAAATGGAGGTTACAACAAAAAAGTTGCCAAATACATTTCGGTGTGAATATGAATGTAAAGGGTGTTTTTTATTGAGGTATAGAACTTTAAGTTGGCATCACTTTTTTAACTGGCGGCCATTTTGTCAGCTGTCAAGTGATTAATATTTAGTTTGGTTTGCCATTTCATCATGAACAGGTTGACAAAAGAACAACGCTTGCAAATCGTGCAAATTTATTTCGAAAATAATGGTTCAGTTCGCGAAGTTTACCGCAAGCTCCGTCCATATGGTCGACATAATCGTCCATCAGAGCAATTAATTCGGTTAACCATGGATCGTTTTCGCACTACGTTTACTCTATGTGATAATACGCATCCGCAGAGACGTCGAACAGTGCGCACCGAAGAAACAATTGCCGCTGTAGAGCAAAGTGTTGAAGAGGACCCGAATGAATCGATTCGCCACCGTGCACAGCAATTGGAGCTTTGTCCATCAAATTGAAAATTGGACCTGTAGAATTGGCTTTATTCGAGCCAGCCGCGGCGGCCACATGCTCGAAATCATATTTAAACATTAATGCCATAAAATTATCCTTCCAATAAAGCCAAATTGATGGACATTAAAACGATTTTCTTGTGTTTTATTTCAATTCGAAGTTCTATACCTCTAAAAAAAACACCCTTTATGTATGTATGAAAGTGCGTGTTAGTGTTTTAAAGAGTCTCAAAAAGCTGTGGCAGTGGGTGCTCCAATTCCAACCTCAAATGTTATGTTGTTTGTTTATGGTAAAAGTAAAGGGGCTGCAAAAAAATATATGGATGTGTGCAAGTAATAAAAAGTGCATAGGCGTAGTGAAATTAGATAAAATAAAGCAGCATATTATAAAATAATAAATATGTGTGTATATAAAATAAAATTTGAGTGAAATAAAATTAACGAACTTTTTCTCAATGTATGATAAAAGGTTAACCTTGACTTTAACGGCAAGTTCGGCATACACATGTTGCCGTTAAATTCACGTTAACTTTTAATCGTACATTGTGAAAAGGGCCGTAATTAAAATAAAAGGAAATAAAATAAAAAAAAATAAAATAAAATAAAATAAAATAAAAGAAAGTGAAATTAAATAAAATAAAAGAAAGTGAAATTAAATAAAATCAAGTAAAATAAAATAAAAGAAAGTGAAATTAAATAAAATCAAATAAAATAAAATTAAATGATAGCCCATTCAGACTGCAGCATAATTACTTAATTTCGTGTCGGAATGACATAAGAAATTAAAAATGTTCCTACTGTTGCATAGTGGGATATAAAAAAGTGGAAATAAGTCTGAAGTTTCTATCTAAAAGAGCCGTCCGATTTTAAAAAAGTTTCACATAACTCTAAAAGAAGTGTAGCTGAGCTTAAGTTTGAAATTAAGACTTTATGTGCTTAAAGGTCCCAATTGGAGAAAAGAGTTATGAATCTATCGCCCATGTTCTGGAAAACGCAGCGTTTTCAAATCGCTTACGGTTTAAAAAATGAAAAACGCATTTCGGCATGTTCTGAAAACTGGGCGATTTGCTAGCGTTTTGCTATTTTCCGAAGTTGTGTTCGAGCAATGAAAACATATTTTTTTATTATAACAAAACATAAACAAACAAATAAATTTTTAATTAAAATGCCAACAGCGTTCCTGATTGCTATACTGGCTTTAAAAAGAACTATAATCCTCGCTAGTTCATAATGCTGACTTTAGACGACATGTATTTTACATCTGACTTGTCAAATTTCCCACTGCAAAAGTGATACATGCCGTGTGAAACATATGAAACATTGTCAGATGACATTTACAGAAGCAAAGTCAGATGAAAAATTTTCAATTAGAGCGTGTTCTATTTTCATCTGACAAGGCGTCTGACATCAGCTGTATTAAATTATCAAAAGTGTTGTTTGGCTGAAAAAACAATAAAAAGCAAAGAGCGATTTATATATTTACGAAACTCAGCTGTTGTGAACACTCAGAAGTTATGTCAGATGTAATTGCACATGTACGTGTGAAAGCAAATATTATAAACCGTCTGTAAATTGACAATTTTGACAAACATGCGAAGTTTTACATATGTCTCACACACCTAACAAGCCATATGTAAAAAACATGTCGTCTAAAGTCAGCATAAGTAGACAATTGAGACAGACAATTGACAAACTCAAAGCAAATTTTTAAATTGCATGTTTTTAATTAAAATCATGAAAAAGCGTTACAAGTTTTTCTTCAAATAAAAAGAAAACATTAAATTTAAATTGTGCATCTTTTTATTTTCTCTTTGAGGTGCAGATTAAATAAAATAGACCAGATCGCTTCAGTATACACTAGCAGTTTGAAAACTCCAAATTTCTAGCGTTTTCGTTTGTCAGAATACCTGCTTGGCGTTTTAAAATCGAAAACGCCAATTTTAAGCGATATGCGTTTTTCAGAACATGGGCATATATCTTTGAAACTTGCGATCCGATTACAAAACCATGTATGCAAAAACCATAGAGCAGGACATAAGCTTTAAGATTAATGAAATTTTAACCACCCTGTTGAAATATATGGTGATATAGAGGGTGTCAAAATTCACTACCTCAGGCATGAAGAATTTTGTTGAACTCATAACCTTTACAAATATTATCCGATATTAATGAATTTAATCTTGTTGTAAAATTTCTAAATAGAAAATATACAATTTGTTTTATTAAGATATCTTAAGTATTTTTAACCCTACAATACTAATGTTCGTCGTTTCGACGATTACCGCCTTTTTTTTGTTGTTTATTTCTTTACTGCTTGATTCGATTACTCTAAAATTTTCTGTGACGTTAGTTGCTAGGCTGTTTGTTGTTGTCATAAGCAGTCGTGTTTTTGCGTTTGTAGTGCTCAAAGTGTATTTTTTAAAGTCTATTGCTCTTCGAATAACGTGATAATTTTTTTCAGACACGTCTAAGATTTGATGGGAAAGATTTGATGGGAAGACGCAACGAGTTCAAAGTGTTTCTGAATATATACAATTAGGAGATGTTATCAGTAAAGAGACCAAGAGCAGTAATAGCAATGCGTACGAATCGAAATAAAAGAAAAAACGTAGTATGTACAAAGTCAGCTTATCATAAATGCAAAAACCCTATTTTTAGAGAGCATTAAATTGAGCTTTGTGCCTCTTGCTCAAATTGAAGTTTTTTGGTCAGTTTTTTATTTAATTAATACTATAAATATGTTCTTATAAGTTTCATTTGGTTTTTTGTTGTATTTTCAGTTACAAAAATTTTTTGTTAGTCTTAATATGAGCCCTTTCGACAAAAATACGAAACGAACTAAACTAATAATTTAATAAAATAAAGTATTTTCTAAACGTATGAAATTGACTTTGATTTGAATTCAATATTCTAGATATGAGAGAAGGCAAAAATTAGTATCAACGTATGTAAAATATGCTTAGTACTCTAGGGCTAAAGATATTTGGATTTGAATTTTAAAATTCTCGTTTTCTATTTAGTAAATATATCCGTTAATAGTAGCAATTGATTGTTTCACAAAAAAAAACATTAAAATTAATTATTGTGGGGTATAGCTGGATCCTATGCACATTTCACTGTTGCTAATGCAGATCATCAGAGAACCTTTACCCACAAAACTCTTAGAAAAACTAAAGATATTATATCAAACTTCTGTTTAACAAATCAGCATATTAATTATATTAACGGCCCTTTTCACAATGTACGATTAAGAGTTAACATAGACTTTAACTGCAAGTTCGGCATACAAAACTTGCCGTTGAAGTCCACGTTAACTCTTAATCATACATTGTGAAAAGGGCCGTAAATGTTTCTAATGTAATTTGTAAAGAAATTTGAAAAACTCGATGGGCTTAAGCGATTAATTTAGAATTTCGTAGAAAAATCTTTATTTTCGTCCGATTCTGTATGTAGCGAGCATGGTTTAATCGATTTGAAATTTTAATTAAAGTCTATTCTTTTAAAATATGTGTTCAAAAGAAAAAAATTTAGTTTTGAAAAATGTTTAAGAAAAACATCGAACAATTTAAGCTCTATTTTTGTCAAAATTCAGCCATTTTCTTGATTTGGATTCTGTTTCACGACTATGTACATGAATTGAGTTAACTATTTTTTTGCATATTACTAAGGATTGTGTAAAAAATCCTAAAACATTTTTTTGATAATTTTGGCTATGCTATTCCCGGAGCTATTTACGAAATAGAGAACAAAATCGAGGTCTTTGAAAATATCTTAATATAATATATATTCTTTATCTCTTAATAAACTTAACAACAAGTTTAAATTCATTAAATTCCGATAATATTTGTAAAAGTTATGAGGGCAACAATGATTATCATGCGCGAGGTATTAAATTTTGACACTCTTCAGCTCACCGTGTGTTTGTATGATTTTTATATACATCGTCTTGTAATCGGATCGCAAGTTTCAAAGTTATATATTTATTATCACTTTTTCCAATTGGAGCCACTGTACGGCTCTTAAGAAACTGCAAATTAATTTCCATTAAATTTTTGTTTCATTTATATACCACTGTGTTTTTCTAATTGCCATTTGATTTGGTTTCGAATCATACTTTGCACTTGGTTCTTTTTTTCACACTTACACTTTCTTTTTCGTTCATATAAAATGGTTTAATAAATTTATACAATAAATATTATTAATTTCTGATAGTATCTCAAATAAATTTAACACATTTTATAAATATTATTATTTTTTAATGAAAGAGTTTTCAACTGATTTTGTTTACTCCCGACCGTTGTATACATGGGTAATTCTCACGAAATCTCGAAATTATGAAATTTTTAATATCTAGACTAAAACTTTTACGATATCTCTGAAACTAATAGAAAAGTTTTCGAACGTATTTGCTTTGTGAATCTAAATTGATTATTAGGCTAAGGTTCGTAACGTTATATTCAGAAAGAATTGGGCTTGATTAATATTCCAAGGAACAAGGGAAAAATTAACATCAACGTAATTTTTCAACGTACACAGCAGAACAGAGTAGCGCCACTTTCGGAAGCCGCTACACTTCCATCGTCAGTGCTCACCTGTATTTGCTTATCACCACTTGTCAGGTGAATACGAGAATTAAATCACTCTCAAGCTGATATTAAAGTGCACTTTAAAGATAATTTTGTTTTCGAGTTTTGATTTTTCTTTTTTAGTGAATAGGGCAAACCATTTTCTAGTTAAGCTAATATATATCGTGCAAGTGCCTTCATTTTTGAAATATGTAACCGTATATCTCGAAAAGTAAAACCGAAAAAAATTGTAGTTCAGATTCGCGTTCAGTGGCCCAAAAACCGAAAGAAAAAACTTCAATTTCTTCGGAACAAAAAAGTTTATCGAAATTTGCAAATTTATGGCCTTTTTTTTTTGTTATTTTAATAGTTATGGGCTTTTTCGATATTTTGCTGTTTATTTTGTTAAATATACGATTTAGATAAAAGTCGGTAAGGCAAAAGCTGTTGAAAACTTCACAGACAACAACTTTTTAGAATAATATTTTTCACATTGTGGTCATATTTTTCGACTTGTGGGTCATCATGCCGTATAAATGTAATTTAATCAAATTTAAAACGCAAGTTGGCACGGGAAGGCGTGGTCCCAGAGGCGTGACTTTTTTTGAGAGTCATTTTTGCATCAAGCCTCAACTTTTTGGGGTATGAGACCAAAAATATATCCGCTTTAAAAAATAACGGGAACCCTAATATTGCACGTTAAATGTAAGGCTTACAAGATATCCTATACCGAGTCAGTATAACTATGTGCAAAAGGGGGAGAGGGGGGGGGGGCGAAACGCCGATACATGATATATTTTTTGGTGTCCTGTACCAAAATCAGCCGCTATAACCTTGTTATTTAAAATAAATTGATTTTGTTGTACAGTGTAAATATTCATACTTTTTGCAAAAATCAGCTGATTTCACTTTATAACGAATATAATAAATTTGTAAAAGGGGTATGTATGTCTGTACATAAAATATTTTTTGAAAATTTTTATGGTGGCGTAAACAGAAATCGAGGTATAACGCAAAACACAAACTTTTGGAATTTTTGTCTGTCCGAACACGCATCACGCAATAACCACTGAACGGATTTTCATGAAATTTGGTATGGAGGTACTTAGGGTCTTGATTCAAACTTAGGGTACTTTTTACCGCGATAAAATATATAATTTTTAAGTTAAAAGATAAATAAGGCGAAAATATACCCAATTTTACTACAATAGTTTAGATTTAACTGCCCTTTGTTTAAGCGCACTTTTGACTTAACTGCACAGAACTATTAATTTCTGTCATTAGACCTTAAAATTCCGTACCAATTCGTTTTTAAGAGCATTTCTATACCTACATTTTTAAGATAAATGCCTTAAATTTTTGGCATTTTAAAACTATTTTCATACAAAAAATCAACCTTAGCTGCATTTTGATTTAGCTGCACAAAATATTAATCTTCTGTGATTATTCTTCCAAATCCTCTTAAGTGTGCACTTTGTAAATGTAATGCACTTTGTAAATGTGCAGGTACATTTAACATATTTTCGGCAGTTTTAAGTTATTTTCATATAAAAAACTCGAGCTATTTTCATATAAAAAATTAAAGTTATTTTCATAAATAAAATTAGTATAGCGTGTGCAATATAATTGTGTTTACGTGGACATTGATGCAGATTAGTACATTTTTTACTTATCTGTACAAAAAATCATGAAAAGTTGATTGTGCAGCTAAATCAAAATTACTGCAATATAAATGTTGCTGGAAGTTTAAAAGATGCTGCTGTTTTTTTAACGTTGGTAGCACTGTTTATTTTGTATAACAGGAGCTTTAAATAATATATAAAGAACTTTATATTATTACATTTTACAGACACCAAGCTTTTGCCATTTTCGAGTTTTTGCCATTTTCGAGTTTTTACAAATTAAAAGATAAGAACATATTTAAAGATACTTTTGCTAAAATCTTTTCAATGTTTTTTTTTTGTAATACAATTTGATACGCCTTTCCCAAGTTATAATAATCAGGTAATTTCATTTTATCTATCATACATATAAAAAAACTGTAAAAGGGGCGTGTCAGTACATGAAATATATTTGAAAATTTTTATGGTGGCGTAAACAAACAGTAATCGATGTAGAACACAAAACACCAACCTTTGGAATTTTTGTTTGTCTGTCTGCCAGAACACGCATCACGCAAGAACCACTGAACGGATTTTCATAAAATTTGGTATGGAGGTACTTTAGAGTCCTGATTCAAACTTAGGATACTTTTTACCGCGATAAAATATTTCATTTCAAAGTTAAAATAAAAAAAAAGCAAAAATACATAATTTTACTAATATAAATGTTGCTGGAAATTAGAAAGATTTTTTTAACGTTGGTAGCACTGTTTATTTTGTATTGCGGGATATTTAAACTATATCTAAAGAATTTTTTATCATATTCTACCGACACCTTATAGTCATAAAGCGAACTTTAAGCGCGCGAAGCGGTCGAGCTCATCTAGTTATAAATAAAAAAAGTAAAATCTATATTTATCGATCGATTTTCATGACATAAAATTTATTTTATTTCTAGTGCAGAGACCTTTATGATCAAAGAATAAAAATGGTAATATCTTGTCAGTTTTGACTATATATATACATTTTTCAATTTTGCATAAAAAAAACATATTTTTCATTATTTTGGTTCGAATAATTCCGAAACCATTGCTTATATAAAAAAATTAAGTTAAAACGGCTGAAAGGTAACTCTATTTAAAGTTTCCTAGTAGCTTTTGTAATAAAATCGGACAACTCTTTTGCAAGTTATGACAAAATCAGTGGAGTAGCCTCTACAAAAATCCCAAATTTAGGGGACCCATCAGGGGACACATCAAAAGCACATAGTGGTAGTACTTGGCATTTTTCTTATTGCATAGTGTTATTAATTAAAGAGTGAAGTTATGCATAAAAGAATCAGATGTAATAAAATTGTTTGGTTTATGTCTTATTCCGCCATTCCCTCACCATCATTTCAATTTATGAGATAGTGACCTGGAAACCACAATGTTATTAAAATCTAGAAACATAAGTAATACAAAAAAAAACTGATAGAAAAAAAAACAGATTAATTTAAATTTTTTATATTAATTAATTTCTAACAAATTGCGCTATTTCATGAGAACTACCCACATATCCATATATGTATATTCTTCTAAAAAGGAACTTTCAAACAAGAACAGGCAGAGCATTGTAATATCAGGTTAACTTCGTCGAAATTAAGGAAATTAAATTAATTTGGAATATGAAAAAAAATTCTTAATTTGGATGCAGTCTGAATGGGCATGGTGTTCAACTTCCTGGTTTTAAAGCGTCAAAAGGCTAAAATCTAAATTCTGAGCTATTAAAAGGTAAGTTACTAATTATGTTAAATAAAACAGATACTTTCTATTATTTTCATATAAATAAGCTTGTCATTAAAAAGCTTTCATTTCAATTCGTCGAATCTTAATCGTCAAAAACAGGCATTGGCGTAGCTAGACATTTTTTTCTTGGGGGGGGGGTGTGGGGGGAATTTTTTTGTTTTAAAATTTTTAATCCGGTTATGGATGTTCCTAACTAACTATTACATAGTTTATACGCAGAGCTTATTTGCAAATAAAAACGTAAAATGCTGCCAAGTCCTTTTTTATTGTAACTTATTGAATCACTGACTATTCATATACTTGCGAATATGTTTATTATATTTTATTAACAAACATATTGTTACGAGCCGGTTACAACTCTAAGAATAGACTTACTACTATGAATAAAAACTTTTTATGAAATATGTCGTCCGGATATAAAAATATAGATCTAGTTATTTGCCGGTTTGTAATGTTTCACTTTGACAATTTTGGTGATATTTTGTAAATTTATCGGCTTTGCCTGTTTGCAATTTTTGTCACTTGCCACCTTATGTTAATATATATGTAGAGCAAGCTTGTTGTAATTTTTTTTCTTTTGATTTTTTTTTGTTAAGCGGTATTGGTTGATTAGTTTTCAGCTTCTGTCTTTGTTGATTTGTTTTAAGATTTTTCTCTTATTATTATTTTGGCTTAAGTTCACAATAATTGAATTAATGTAAATTCAAATTATTTTTAAGAGTGGAATATTAGAATATCTAATCAGACTAGCAGAACGGATTAGTACTACTAATTTCGACAGCCGCTACGCTGTCATCATCAGCGTCCTTTGTTCATCAGCTATTTAACCAAATTTTATGAGGAAATAGAATATGAGTCATGTTCCTTTTATTAATCTGGTGAGCCGAACAAATTTCACCTTCTGATTCTTTATTCCAATTTTCCAACTCTTATTTTTATTGGTTTTTGCTTGTACGAAGTGGCCAGTTTCAAACGTATCATTTCTGTTGTCGATAGGCACAGAAGAGCAAATTGTGTATCCATAAAAATTTGGATGCAAAGCAAGACACAAATGTCAATACGGTATTAATACTGTATTGACACATTGTAAACATACGTTTAGAAAAACAGCCATATTTTACAGCAGAAAGCTTTAGCTTTGCAGTACATTATACATTGCTATTAGGGATGCCAAATGGGACTGGTTTTTATAAATACTGGGATTCGGGATTTTAGAATTTCAAATCCCGGGATCCTGGGACTTTTCGCGATCCCGGGATTTTTCGGGATCCCGGGATTTATCGGGATTTCGGGATTTTTCTTTTTTTATAAAACACTCAATTTATAAAGTAAAATATATTCATTATGAGTATTCTTAATAACAACTATAAAAAATAAAGAAAGAAAAGCTAATTTTAATGTATTTTAAAACAAATTTTCATATATTTTACTGAATAATAAAATATAAATCTAGGAAAGACACCGTTACAAAATTAAAAGTTAATTCAGTGAACTAGGATCTTAGAAAATAGATTAGGTACAACAATACTTAATCATATTGCTCCCTTTAGTGATCGAAATTTTCTTTCCCTCTAGTAGTGAGTTATCCGTTGACCAAATGACGGCACAAAATTGCTCTGAGTCCACTATGACCAGATATTCAGTAAAATAAAATTTTATTACCTATTTATTGCTTTTGTAGTTAGCCAAACCAATCTAACACAAGCTCGGATGATAATTTCCATGAAAGGAGAGCTGCTGAAAAGATAGCTTTATGTGAGCCATTAGGACTTTTATTTAAAATAATGACGGCACATGATACAATTGTCTCAATTTTCGCCTGAAATACCCTAGGCCATTTGCACATGGAAACATATATTTTAACATTGGGTCCAAAGACTCACGCAGCACTCCGCAAACCACCGTATATTTCTAGAATCCACAGGTGATCCAACATCCTCACACGTAGCCTTGAGCGCCCTAAGCGGAAAGCAACATAATATTTTTCCAAGCCTCAGTTCATGGCTTATGCTGTAATTCAGCATAGCTTATAGTTCTCTTTAAGATGTTGTACTTAGGATCGATGAATGCTTTTTGCCAACACAATGAACAGAGTTTCCAAGACCCATCCTGTAAGCAGCCACTGATGCAGAGGATCTTATGAAGATCTGAAAAGGAGTAGGACTAATTAAGGGCTGAATGCCAAGGCCTGTACATATCCTCATTACACCGGTAGCAAGAAGATATGCCAACATCTAGACCTTGCATAGCTTAGTAGCTTCTATAATCAGCCGAGTTCTCGGCTGCCATACAAGCATGACATACATGATAATCGGTCTGATATTCATGGTTGTTCTATATTCCATGCGGAATAACATTGTTAATAATTTGCAGCAACAATGCTTTGATAATTCCAAACATTTTCATTCCGCATGGAATACAGAATATACCAGTATAATTTCATAAATCCACATGACCATAATTTTAGGGCTCATACTTCATCCAGACGCATTTAGCCCTACTCTAGAGGCTTTTTGTACAAATAATTCTGCATAGGTACTCCAAGTCAGCATTCTGCCAAGGAAATCACATAAATACCTGACACACAGAAAAAAATAGACAAGAATTATATTCAATAAAACCATGTTATTAAAAAAAAATATGAATTTCAATAACATTTATCTTTAACATAATAAAATATTTCGTTGTAAGCATTTCTTTTCCATGCCGGTTATTTCTTTTCTTTTTATACATAAGTACTTAAAACAAGTTGTATCCCATAAAAAAATAAATGGGATATGGCTCAGCTATAGAGAGTATGCTTTACGTCCGGAAAGCCCGGGTTCGTATTCCAGCCATGCCAACATTTTTTTAATTTATATCTATATTTTTATTTTGAAATAATTTTGTTATCAATATAGGGGAATTCTTTATCACAGGAAATTTGAAAAAAAAAATTATTGAATACCGGGATTTTTGTTATCAAAAACGAAACTTATTTTTTTCTGTGCATCCATAGAATGAAGGATATTGTATCCATTTAACGATACTATACCAACATCAAATTTTCTCCTAAGAGTAAAGTAGATCAAAAGCATCATTCATGACGCCTGAGAGAAGACAGCCGAATTTTCAGTTACCATAATCGGCATATCCAGTTAGTTCATGCCCACTTTCACTACGAATGTGGAGAAGTTCGTCTATCACCACCGACCAGGGGAGTGGGAATAGAGGATACTCTTCGACAACTATAATACATTTAAATTCATAAATTAGTGTTACAATTGGTACTTCTCATTATGACTTTTTTTATAAGAATTTTACTTAAAAAACGTAGTTTAAATATTTCGGGACTCACCGGGATTTTTTTAATGAATCCCGGGATTCGGGATTTGTCAATCCCGATGTTTTTCCCGATTAATGTTTATTTTTCCCTTGTTCTGTGGAATATTAATCAAGCCCAATTCTTTCTGAATTAAACGTCAGGAACCTTAGCCTAATAATCAATTTGAATTATGTAGCTAACTTTCTTAGCCGGCTTGGCCGGCCGAATTGTGCTGCCCCAATTTTATGGATTCAGTATTGAACAATTTTGTTTTAACAGTGGAAAATGTTTAATCAACGAAAAAGGCTAGATTAATAATTTTTCGTTTAAAATTAATATATTGTCTGTACTTTTTCAGAAATTTAATATGATATGCCATCAAAATTGCGACATGTTGATTTTACATCGGTATTTTTTTCCTGCGTGTATATATAGGGCCTGTCCCTAATTTAAAATTTTCATTATTGTTTTCAATATAAATAAGAGAACGACGTCGATTTGTCCACATCGTGGGACAACAGGCCCACAGGCCCATAATGTCCACAACTTAATTGGGAAGCAAAAATATTAAAATATATGCAAATCCATTTTATAGCACCCACAGAGATTTAGCCGCTGAATGAAGCAATCTTCAAAATCCTTAGTATGAATTTATCTTCATTGATTACTTGGTGACAGGTAATAAGATCAATGGAAATAAGGTCATTGACTTTAATTTTTACGGGGTTACGGTAAAGATGTGTGCATAGCAGGCCTTCTGCCGTGTTTAAGGGCTTTCTCCTCTTAGTATATTGAAAAGCAGCTTCGCTGACTAAAGATCGTTGCAAAGCCGTCCTTCGGCTTCTATGGTAAACATTTTTTCTTAGCGAACACACTATTCGATATATTAAGAGGAGAAAACGATTAATCCCGGCCACAGGAAGTTTTTCGATATGAGAGGAGAAAACCCTTAAGACCAGCCGAAGGCCGGCTACACAGAAAATCTTTAGTCAGCGAAGCCGCTTTTCGATATACTAAGAGGAGAAACCCTTAAGCCCAGTCGAAGGCCGGCTACGTAGAAAATCGTTAGTAATAAAAAAAGTTAAATTTCTTTAAATTTTTAAGTAATTTCCAATTACCTAAAATATTTTTGGTGATTATTCATTTAAAGCTATGTATTATTTTTATTTGACCAATTTTTCATGAAGACCAATTTTTTTAAAAGAGAAGTAACACAATTAGGCAATTAATGCACACCAGTTAATTAATTAATGTGTTACCTTATTTGGGAAAGGGATGGTGTAGAGAGAACAGGTAGTGAAGTGGGAGAGAGATAGAAAGCTTAATTAACTTACAACTCTGATATTGTGCGTTTTTTAGAGCAGTGCTGCAAGACCCCTGGTGTCAAGTAGAGCCATTGAGTTGTTTTAAGCTGTGTAGCCATTTTATTAGTTATTTTACTGCCCCGACGGTTCTGCTACAATACCGACGAAGTAGGGTGGTGTAAAATGCATTAGGATATGTTAGTATTAATCGCTGTCGGTACTGCCAAAGTGATCAGTGCTATGCCTTCATCACTTTAACAGTCCAACAACAACCAGCTCAATAACACACCAATGCACATGAGAAAAATGCATAATGTTGTTGGCTTGCCTGAAACTAGTCTTGAACTCAAGACCTAAGGGTTTAAAAAAGTCACGCTCCTGGGAATTCCCGGGATTCCCGGGAAAAGTTAATTTTCTAAATTCATTAATGTAAGCACTCTTTTTAAATAAAAGTTAATATAAAAGCAATTCTAAAACAAATTTTTAAGTGAATTAAAGCAAATAGAGTTTATAGTTATTAAACAGTAAGAGATTTTATAAAGACTAATTGACAACTATATCGCAATTATTTAAACATTTTATTTTATGGCCTCCAAATCATTTTATAAAGAACTTGTCGTAATGTTTCTTATTTTTCTTAAAAAATTTCCTGGAGGATTCTTATCGCTAAGTACAAGGAAGTGAGTATACTACTGTAACTCACATGAGCTGAATTTTACATATCCTGAGTCACAGTCTGTCTAAATGGCTGATTATTCATTTTATTTATCTTAAAACATCTCCATCAGGGTTACAATGATTGCATCGACTTATAATAAATTTAAGTAGTGTCAACTCAAAGTTTTTACAGCTTCTATGAGCTTAAAATTTCCACTACATTTCACAAAATTTGTTCACTAATTCTGCGGAAAATTATTTAACGTTTGTTTAATATCGAATTATTTACTCTAGAAAACGATTAGCGAGAGCACTGTAGTCGTTGATACTTATACCAAGTATTCCACTTTGTTCTGTTATAGTGATTAAACGATGAAAAACATAGCAACTTTAAAAGAGAACTTGAACAATTTCATAGTGTAAATTTAGTCGTACAGTCAGTCAAATGAACTTATGTAATATTAAAAAAAAACATTGAAAATTTTGATATTAAAGAAAAACAGGATTATAATACAAATTTCTTATATGAATCAAGATAAATTTGCGGTCACTTACGCCATTTTATAAATATGTATGTCAAAAAAGTCCATATATTTATGAAATAACGTGTACTTTCAATTTCCCGTTTACCCAGGACATTTTTGAGATTTTCCCGGGAAAACGGGAAATCAAAAGTAGACTTTTCCCGGGAATTCCCGCCCGGGCGTCACATTTTTTGAGAGTAATTTTTGCATCAAGCCTCCTCTTTTTAGGGGGTGAGACCAAAAATATTTCCACTTTAAAAAATTACGGACCCCCTAATGTTCATATAAGTATATTGCTTTGTTGCCCTCTACCAGAATCAGTCGTTAGAGCCTAGTTGTTTTGAAAAATATTTGATGTTGTTGTACAGTGTTATTAGAAGAATTTCGTTAAGATGTCATAACTTATCTACTTACTCACCTATTATTATGATCAACTTAGTTCCAATTAAAACCATTTATTTAAATTTTTTATTTTTATTTTTCATATAATAGCAGTATTCATAAAAAATACTGAAAGAGTTTATGCTCCATGTTCACATTTTGTTTATTTATTTTATTTATCAGTTTATTATTATTAGTTTAATTATTATTATTATTTTATACAATAGGTAAAGTACATTTTTGTTTGTTTGTTTCATTTGTTGGTTTATATCTTTGCTATTTTCAAATTATTTCAGTTATTTTACAGTGTCGTTCATATCTTCTTGATCTTATTTGTTGGGGGGAGTTTATTTATTTTTTCATTTTGTTAATAATTGTTTGTTTATAAACACTTCTACTTTATCTGTTTTGTTTGATTTCGACTGTTAATTTTAAGCAAAAAATCCATTTTTTTTAGTAATTTTTACATAGAACATTAAATGAATATTTTGAAAATAAAGATTTTTTTCTCATACATTTTAGTTGTTGCTTTTAAAATATAAAGTTAAACAATAAATACAAATACAATATAGTTTTCTTTTTATTTAATAGCACACATACATAATACACAATAATAATGATACGCAAATTTTGTAATAAGTTTTAGCTTATTAGTTTTATTAAATAAAACTTAATTGAGTTCAAAATTATTATGTGTCTTAATTTTTCAAAAATTTTGCTAATAATATAATTTTGTAATAAATTTGTGTTTGACATAAATTATATTTCTTTAAAGTTAAAGTTTCTATTAATATAATTTGATTAGATTTAAATACAATTTTGTTGATTTTTTCTTTTTTTTATAAATTTTGAGTTTGATATTTGGGAAACCCACTTAAAATGCAATGATTTTGTAAAGTGTCTTTTTTTGTGTTCAATAACTCTGCTTTTTTTATGGACATCAAATTTAATGATAATTTTTTATATATTTCTTCCAAAATTTAATTTGCCTAAATTTTCTTATAATTTTCCTAAATTTTAATCGTATACGCCTGAAAGTTTATCGTATTTTTCTTTACATATTTTACAACATTTATTTTTGTTAATTATAATTTATTTTAAGTTTATCCAAAATGTATATATGCATGTATAAGAAATTGTTAAAAAAAAATATTTAATTCTTCCCAAAATTTCTTTTTATTTACAAAAGTTTATTTAATTTTTGTCAAGTTTTTGCTTTTTTGTCTTCCTTAGACCTTGATATATTATTTTTGTGATTTTTGATTTTAAAGATATGAATGTTATTGAGTTTCAGCATTATCTTTTTGTGTTTAAATTCTGGTTGTTGTGATTTTTTTTGCTTGTTTGTTAAACGTTTTTTTTATCGTGTCTATTTCAAAAAATGTTTTATTTTTTCTTAATATTTTTTTACTTTTGGTCCCTGAATAATAAGTTTTATATTTATTATTTATGCTTTTTTGTCAAAAATAAATCTTATTTTTTTTTGTTTCTTTTAAACTATGTTTTATTGTTCAAAATTTTACAGTCATTTTTAGTTAATATGATTAAAAAAAGTACTTTTCAAGAAAATCTATAAATTTGACATTATAAGGGCCAGATATTTTGACATACTTTAGCATATAAAATCTAACAATATTAGATATTTGGGTATTTTCTGTATTTCATGTGGAGCTAAAATGTGCGAAATTATCAAAACATTGTTGTTGCAAATTAATATTTATAACAACAATGCTTTGATAATTGCGCACATTTTAATTCCACATGAAATACAGAACATACCGCGATTGTCTGGTGTGAAATATATGCTACTAAGTTCTATTTTACTTTCAATCCAAAAGGGAATATTTAATAGTTTGGAATAAATTTGATGTTACTAAAGAACTTTTAATATTAGCCATATAATGAATAATGTCTCCATGCCCATTTTGCATGTGTATAATTTCAGCCCATAAGCTCTGTCAAACCCATAACCGGTTACAATTGTTTATAGTCCTTCGAGACAGGTTCTAATTGTCGGCGTTCATGGCGCTGCAATTAAAGCTACAACCTTAGCATTGACGATGGTTGAATCTATAAAATGCTCCAAGCGCCTGTTGCCAGATAGTGTTGTAAAGAGCGTTTACTTTTGACTACTCAATACTTTTTCAACTAAGTACACGATACTAATCAATTCTGTTGAAATATGTTTTCCATATCCAATTTATGCATTATCTTATTTTATACCGATTTAAAATATTTCATACGAAAAGAGGTTGAAACACAATTATAAGAGAAATTAGAAATTAAGTTTTCAATCCGCATTTGCAAAATTAACCGTCACAAAAAATATAATCGGATTGCGTCATGTTGTGAACGATGCCGATCTTCCATTTTTAATAGCTCTTTTTTAGTATATATCTATCTGAACGTTAAGATTTAATGAATCTATTTCATTATTTTAAAGAGTTCTGTCATTATTTTAATGATATTCTTTCATTTTTGTAATAAAACTATTTCATTGTTTTAATGAAATTAATACTTTACTTAGTAGCCGCATTAGCTTATCTCTTTTATTAACTACATATTTTAAAATACGTACTATAGATGACAATGCACATCAGAAAAATTTGTAATGTAGATGACCGCTCACAGTATCGAACTCAGACTCTTGACACTCATCAATTGCTTTAAAAGCAATGTCTTAAATACTTCAGCCAACTGCACTGTCAAAACAATGTGTTCATGAGTGCATAATAATAAGAAAGAGTACAACAACAACAAACATATAAAACTATTTTTGCTGTTCGCTTTTGGTTGCCGGCTGTTGAAATAAATAAGTACATGTTTTTTTAAAAAGAAAATATATATGTGACTTATTTGATCGGTTTTTCATAAATGCAATGAAATTTTTCATCAAAACAATGCAATACATTTCATTGAAGTTATGACATTCAAGGAAATACAATTTGTAACTTTTTTCAATTTTCTATAGTATATATTTTAAGAATTTTAAGCATCGATTAAATTATTTTTTCAAAACTTAAACGGTTTTCCATAAAATGTTGTTACCGTAAATTCAGTAAAAATTCCTAACGAAACTGTGAAAGCTAATGAAGCATTTCCAATGAAACTCTTTCACATATTGGTAATATTTTTTGGCCAAGTCAATTATGTGTGAAGTTGGATTTTGCATAAGCTAATGAGGCCTAACGTACTTTATGTTAATAAAAATGCATAGTTTTTTATTACATATTTTCCCAACGTTTCGTGAATTTTTTGTTCACTTTCTCAAGGGATTCATCTATTTTATTAAAAAGAAAAATTATTTCAACACCGTTAATTTAGTGATAAGTAACAAAATTTATAAAAAATTAACTTACATTGTAAGTAATTACTATGTTATCTGTGGAAAAATATACTTAAAATTATTTTAAAATTACTTAAAAAAATTTTTTATATTCATGAAATTTCATTAGAATTACGAAGTATTTCATTAGAACTGTGAAGGAAAGATAACGAAATTGTTTCATTGGATTTATGAAACGAAATTATTTCAGTGTATATACATATTTATGTATGTATGCATTACTTTAACACATTTTAAAGTACATGTTTCGTGTTTAAACTAGAAAATGCAGCTCTAAAAGTATTGAGTAACTACTTTTGGGTATTGAGTATTGGAAAATATGTTTAGTATTGAGTATCGGTGCTCAAATGCTCAATACTTTTACTGACTAGAGCTAAAGGCATGTGATAATCTTTGATCCGAGTGGATGGGAAACGGGTTTATGCCAAACCAGTTCTAATAAATATGTTCCATATAATCTGTAAAGAAATTTAAAAGTTGTGACCTTTTGTCTCAAATGATACATCTAGAATTTCACTTAAATATTAAAAATTTTTCACCAATAAAATTTCTTTATTAAAAACTGTTCTTTTTAAATATATAATTTTTTAGAAAAAAAAAACGTAAAACAATTAAGGTCTATTTAGCAAAAACTTTGCCAATGTTCCAACTCTTACAAATTTTCTCTCATTTATTTAGATTTTTCTTTGCCTGGCTCTCGTATAGACCCATTCATAAGATCAAAACCTTAAATTGCAGAAATTAAAACCAAATTTCTTTAGCCCTATCAAAGATGGCTTCGCATAAGCTTTGGAAAAATTAGAATTAATTAAAATCGGTCTATATTTGCTGAAGTTACAACACTACAAGGTCTTTAACCAATATCCGAGATGATCGTTTTTGACGCGCTTTGTAGCTTATCGTGTATTTCAACAATGTGATAAAAAATAACAGTTTTTAAAAGCTTAGGTTCTGCTCTATGACTTTTTCATACATCGTTTTCCAACCGGACCAGTAGCAAAAGCGTAAGTGCCTAATTACAACTGAAACCAAAACCACTATCAACAGAAGTGTTCAAGAGTAACGTTAGCACCTTATAAGAATAGGCGTTCACCACTGCCGCTGGGTGAACCACGAAGGTTCATATGTGTGGCAAAGAGCATGGACCACCCACCATGCATGCATAAACACCTTGCAAGAGTGTTCGATCTATCTATTAGCAGATTACGCGATCTACCCGAACATTACCAATAAACAACCAGCACGCTAGAAGTCTACCATAAAAGCTGACCACAGCTGTACTAGGCTTCCCTAGTACAATACCACGAAGCACTAATTGAAGCAGCTTCTCTTGTATTGGATATTGCACAAAGAGACATATTTGATTGGCCACCACTCACTAGCATTGTTGGAATGCCTTAGTGTGACTATCCTCTCTTTAACTCTGTGTGAGGGTAGGTCATCTGGGGTGCTACCGATTTTCGAGTTAACAGTCTATGGTCACTAGTAATGCCTCGAAAGAAACCCCCTAGAGGTTAAAAAGGCACGTCCGTTGCTCTGTTCCTTTAGAGTTTGGTTAGTAACATATACGTGTTTACGGGTAATCGGCAAAACTCGAAAACCCTTTTCCCAAGAAGGCACAGAACAAAGGTGTGGATAGTCAGCACGATGCAAAACTGTTCCTCTTTGGAGTAAAACTTTCAGCAGTACCTGCTTTCAGGCCTAACCTTACGGTGCTTTTAACACCTTGAGAAGTTGAACGTTCACCACCACCCCCGTGGGAGCCGCGAAAGCACCTGTGTGAATTGAAAGGAACTTCCAATTTGCAATTTCTTGCACATGGATTACCCACCATCCCAAATTTATTAACACCTTGCTAGAATGTTTGAGCTATCTAATCTCATACTACATCAGCAGCATACGCGATACAGCCAACTTTAACAAAGGAATATGAAGCAATCTAGAAGTCTACCACGATGCAGACAGCTTTACTCTCCAGCACCAATACCCGACCACAAAACCTCTACTTGATGTAGATTTTGTTGTTTTAGCAGTAACGAGGCTTATTTGGTTGTTCGAGGTCTAACCAGTCAGTAGCACAGATTAAGCAACAGTCATTAAATCAACACATCTTTCATCGATTTTGGTGGCAACAACAGAGGTTACCGCTTCCCGCAGTACCAGTGTATGGTTAACCCTCGAAAGAAACGCATACCGATTAATTTTCTATTCTTTGGTCGGTTCGATTCCTTAGGTGGCTGTTCACCTTTTACCAGACTACTGTAGGTTGTCCTACTTCCTTAGGATATTTATATGCACGGGCGTTATTTTAGAGATTGGTTAGAAACACATAAGTTTTATAGGAAAACGGCTAAAGATCAAGGTCTGTAAAACCGAATTATCCTTTTCCCAAAAAAACACAGCACAAGATGCAGAATCGTCCCCCGAATAACGGCTTCGCTAAGCAAAGGTTTTCTTTATAGCCTGCCTTTGATCGAGATTAAGGTTTTTCGTTCCTGAGTATGTCGAATAGCTAGGCGGAAAGCAGCTGATACAAAACTACTCACGTGACTGATTCCCAAGTAGTAGGGAGTGGTCCGAGTTCTAAAACTTCTTATGAAGTATTGTTACAAATGCAATAAAAATTTAAATATTTTTTTATACAGAATCTTTGATGGGAATCTAACTGACAGCCTCCGGTATGACCGGCCAGCATACACTCAAAATAAAATATTGGTAAATCTAACCAATTTCATAGGTTAGAATTGTGCCAACCTATAAAATACAGCAAAACTCAACCAATGGAATTGTAGTTTGGTTGATAGTGTGTAGTGTCTGCCAAGGCTTAAGCAGTAAGTGTGTTTGTTAAAAAAACTGATTTTTTTTTAATTTTTTGGTCTTGAGCTTAGGTTCTCACAAGTTTACTCATGTTTATAAACCATCTCAGCTAAGTTATCTTGTTAAATAACGATAGCATAAAGTAAACATAGACATGTGTTGACTTGCTTGACATAAATACAGCAATTTTTGTAAAATAACTATTTTCGTTGTAATTATTTAAATTGGTAATTTTAACCATAAAAATTGGTCATTTTGACCACAAATATTTTTAAAAATGAAATTAGTAATTTTAACCAAAAAAATAATTTTAGTTTTCAAACGTCGTTTTTCCCAAATTTATATTTTACAATTCAGTAAAATGTAATATTTCGGTCTTGAACTTAGGTTCTCATGTTTATGAACCGTACGCCTTTACCATCGCAGCTAAGCAACTTGCTAAATAACGATAGCACAAAGTACCCATAGACATGAAATGACTTACAACTTTAAAAAGCTATTTTAACCAATGAAAATTGTTAATTCATTAAAATTCATTAATTCATTAAAACAATTTACATTAACAGTAGGTTACTATTTATATTGGTTAAATTTACCTACCATTTTATTTTGAGTGTACTAGACATACGGGCACAGGGCACTCATATATCACAATTGTGAATGCCAGTTAAGATGAAACTAAAATCTAAATATAATTATGAGAGCCCACTAAAGTTATTCATGTACTATGTGAAAGGTCTCAGATACAGCCATATCAATTACTATAATATGGTTAAAATTAAGCCATTTACATGATATGTAATCTTTTGCGCCATTTACTACTTCTAGCTTTTGGGATCACTCCTATTTTTATTACACGAGCACGTTCAAAATATTTGTCATCAACTTCCCGCCCGGAATTGTTTTGCCTAGCCGGTATTTGGTGGGCCTGGTCGATTTTCTTTTCTAGGGTATTTAAAAGATTTTCTATTAGCATACTATGGGTTTTATAACTCCCTGGCGTAGCGCATCGCTGCCATATGTTTAAATTTAACAAAGTAAATTGTTGTTGATTTTTCAACATGGGAGAGAGATAAATATTGTTACTTGGTTTTGATTTTTTAAACTAAAACATCGAGGCACAATGCAGATTTCGATTGAGGAAAAACTCACCTGGCATTGTAATTATGTAGTTTTTGTTTCTATTCATTGGTCTTCAAGAGTTCAGCGGTTTGACTTTCGCATTGTTCTAATTCAGTGCTGGCCATCGAGAGAAATCAGTTTTTAATTTAGTATTAGCGCTTATGAGTATGTGTTAGTAGTATTCCACTATGTGCCTATTAAAAAAAAAAACAACAACGTAAAAAACAACAAGCTTCCGTACAACCATAATTCAATAATACAGGTCTATGCAAGAGATCAGCTGATTGTCAGCTGATTGTTTGTTTTCATGCTGTGTTTTTCAAACTTCATATAAAAAAACATAAACAATATTTTTTATATATACGGCCATGTCACAGAGTTCAATTCCGTTCGGAAACGGAATTCTATCAACCCTAATATGTCAAGCCCTAGCTGGAGCATACCGCACCATAATCGCCGCCAACAGTCTGGACACACCTGACAAATTTGCGTATTTTAGTTTTCTTTTTTAGACACCAGCTGCTACAAAAATAGGGTAGGTTGAATTCCGTTTCCGAACTCTGTGACAATAACAGCAGGATGGCGTTTTTGTTGTACTGCTGCACAGACCTGTATTATTAGATCATGCATACAACTGAATGAAGTTGTTGTTTATTTTTTACTCTTTAGTGAGTACATTGGTTTTCATTCGGCTGTATACATATAAGAGACGAATAATTTTCGGAACTCTGGTGCCAGTATGAGCGACTATGTTCTAATGTTTGGTTTCGATCAACTGTGCCCAGTTACAGTTCTTCCTGCCTGTTCCATTGATAGCATGCAAAATTTGTTATTTCTAACCTGACTTTCTACGAAAGTTGATTTGTGGTGGAGTACCAAACAAAACTAATTTTTATATGAAACGGCAGAAGAGTTTGAGGGAATCTGCTTCATATACAAAGATATAGACCAGAGGTACTCACAAAGAGAAGCACTTAAAATGAGAATGTATTGGTATTTTTGCAAATGCTGAAAAATGAAGAGACATGAAACTACTCAGTTGATACCTATTTTTTTCTTTTCAAACTCAACTATGTGTTTTGTTTTTGTTTTATCATAAAAAGCGACGGCAAGCTGCTTGTTTGAGTGAAATTATAGTTTCTTAAACTCTTTGAAAATGACGAAAGGTATTCGGGGACCGGTGGCTTAGATTGGTGATGTCTGATATAGACGTAGTCATCGGCTTACTTAAAAACAAAAAAAAAAAAAAATATCAACAAATGTGGTCTATCGACAGGAGCTTAGTTTTAATTTTTCGCTTCCTCCCTCTTTTGAAGTTGTTTGTCGACTGCATTTCCTGTAACTACAATCTAAAACATTGCTTGAAATTTAGTATCAAATATTGACTAAATTTGTATTGAAAAATTCTTTTGTCTAAAATTGCATCGAGTTTGTAGTTATTTGTAACAAAAAACATAATATGTTTAATTTTTCGCAAAAATACAAATCTGCTGTTAAAAGTATTTATTTTTGAGCAAAGTATGTCTAAATAACACTAAGCAATCTGTCTAAAAAACAGCAGAAAAAGGTTTAAACAATAGAAGCACGCCATATTTTTTTTCGGTCATCAACGTTTAATTTCTGGTATTTAAAGGTTTTTAAATATAAATTTTGTAAGTATTGGTAAGTAAATATTGTTATCTTATGAACAACATTCTAAGGGTTTTTCTTGTTTTAATATATGTAATGAATTAAGGATATGTACTTCATACATTTTTATTAAAGAAAAAACTTTTCAAATTAAACATATTTAGTCCAAGTGAAAAATTTAATATAAAGTATAATACGCCTATGGCTGAATGGTAGCTACGATAGACCATCAGCCAATCGGTCACGGTTCGAAGCTGCACACATTCAATCGCTTCGCAGAGGTTTTTATTTTATTTTTTCTAGCAAACATACTTTGTTCAAAAATCAACAAAGAGAAAGCTTGTCTAATTTTAGGTCGATAATAATCAGTAAAGTGTTGCCGACCATTATCGACCTAATTTCCAACAAAAGTGTTTTATTGTTAACAATATAAAATATAAAATTCCTTCAATAGGTTGTGTATTGAATATACATGTTTTTAAAATTTATTTATTTTTTTAATTTGTTATTTATTTTTATTAGAAATATAGCATAGATATCAATGCATTCTAAAATGAAGAATATGGAAAAAATCCATGTCAAATTTATTGATTTTCCTTTAAGTATTTTGTAGTTTTTGTGTTGGTTTTTGTTCCTTAAATTAAAATCTATCAAAAGCATTAAGTGGGTTATTGTTTGTTTTCTTAAAAAAATTTTTTTGTTGTAGTTTCAAAAAGTTTTGTTAAAATAGTTGTTAAAAATATTATCAAAAAATATGTAGATTTTAACCAAAAAGTTTCAATCAAATTAAAGTTTAAAGAAAAAAAAAGAAAAATAAATATATATTAAAAACGTTTTCCAATATTTTTTTAAAATTTTTTTGCAAGGTCTATTTTGGTTTAAAGAGTTCTTTCTATTTCAATGCTTTGTCTATTGTATTTGTTGTTAAATGTATATAGTATGTATATAATATACCTTTTTATTGCTGTTGTTCTTGTTTTATTGCTTAAGAGCCAATTATATTTATGTGAATATGGAGCAAATAATGACAGTGTTAATGTGAGGTCGTAATATCAATTTTTAAATATATGTTAACGTTATTTTTTTTACCAGGGCTGCTCATATTAAGCAAACAAAAATTTTGATATCTCTTAATATTTCTTACATTTCTCTGAACTGATTTAAGTTGTTCTACGCGCTCGAAATTTTAATTGTCAACGACTATATATTGGATCAGGTTTTCTATATAGCTTTGCATTTAGTCTAATTCAGCATGATTCCGTATCGTATACTCGGCATTTTAGTTTGCTTTAGTCCTATTCGTGCAGATGTTCTTGGCCGGATGAGAATTTAGCAATCATTTTTTCTAGTCGTTTTCTTATCATCAGCAATTTAAGTCAATTAACAAGTAAAACAAAAAAAAAAAACAATTTCTTGGAAAGTTTTATGGTGTTTAAGGGGAGTTGGTTTGCTTTGTTTCGACATAGTTATAAAAAGACCCATGCAGAAAGGAGTTAGGGGGTTAAAATAACCCCCAAAAATTCGTGTTAAAATGAATCACAGCAGTAAACTTTCAAAACGCTGAAACACGTATATAGTTTTGGTCATCTCTACCACGATCACTTTTACAACCTTGTTATTTTGCAAAAAATTTGATTTTGTTGTACAGTGGTATTTTTGTAATATAAAATGTATTTTCTAAACAAAATTTCTTTTCATAATTTGATTTATAAAAGCAATATAATAAATTCAAGGGAACTGGTAGGTTTTGGTCGATTTAGTATTTCTTTTGTACCAGCTCTGTCTTTGAGACATCATTACTTACGCAGAAAAATGTAAAATAAGATTTCAATTACGATAAATGCAGATTCAATTAATTTCGTTGTTGAAGTTCAACCTACGATGAAAATTATTATATTCAATCACTAAAATTCAAATTTTCAATTATTCAAAATTTCTAAAAATTTAAAAAAAATTTAGTTTTTGATCACATGAGTAATTGATTTAATTACGGAATTAATTAAAACTAGTTTTAATTTTTGATTAAGTGTATTAATTGAAAATTTTTTATGAATCATTTTTTCTGTCGGTTATACCCATAAAAAAAGTCTTCTCTTAACCTACGAAATTATGTCGAAGTTATATAAAGCAACTTTCGCAAAGTAAGTAGTTGTAGATGTAGGACCAAAATCACACTCGGAATAGTGAACAGACAAAATAAACAAACGGTGTTATAGTTTGACATCAATGCTAAGTCCAGTGTCTTCGTTTTTGACCCCATGACACTTTTCATCATAGTGATGCCAACCTTTACCACAGCTGGTATTCAATGCCAATGATGACAAATCTATCATCAATGCAACGACATACCAACATCGGGGAACTTACGAATTGGAATCAATTTAATGGCAAAATGTCATCAATATAGTGTCACTGATAGAAAAACCATCATAACGCTGATGTACTTTGACATCAATGCTATGTCCAGTGTCTTCGTTTTTGTCCCCATGACATTTTTCATTATTGCGATGTCAAAATTCACATCAGCTGGTCACCTTGCCATCAATGGAATGATTAACACAATTATACATATTTAAATTATCGTACTTTTACTTGTCTCTATTTTAGTTTTAATTTTTGTTATATTATTTTTTCTTCTAATATTGGTTTTGATTCAAGAATCTCCTCAATTTATCACATATTTATAAGCTGACACCTCTACCATTTTATCGACGTCATTTAAAACATCGGCAGCACTAAGTCAACATAAACATCATTGGTGCGACATACATATGATGACTAAGTGTCATCAATATGATGAAAATGTATCGTACACTCGTTTGTTTCCATGTTTTGTCTGTGCATGTAGTTTTAAAAAGACTTGCACATATTATTATTATTATTATTTAGCTCTGTCATAGCAATGATGATGAGTGTACATCAATGCAGTGTCGCGTTTATTAATTTGTGAAATTGCGTTTAAACACAAAAATAGAACAACATTTGTGTTAAAATACAAATTACAAACATTATAATATTGTCTTCTTATTTCTTTTATACATATTTTACACTTTAATAATATATAATAAGTGATATCGTATTGATGTTATTCCAGTCATATCATTGAAGACACTTAAAATATGACAAAACTCTATGATAACTTTTGTCATCAGATTGATGTCTGTTTTAGTTTTATTGATGATGACAGAGCGTCATCAATGCGAATATAAATTTTTCTATGAGTGTATCTACAAAGTTAGTAAGTTCTTCAAGAATGGTAAAAGAATATTTCGCAAGCCTTTGGAAAAAGCCTATGTATGTATAGTGCAAATTCAAAATTTCTGGATGTAGACAAACTTATTTTCGAGTTTCCACTGGTAACCCAGAATTGCTTAGTTACGCCTACGTCCATGAGCTAACACATACTTATAAATGTTTTCCAACCTGCACAGAAAAGACTAAAACACGATTTCAATTAAAAAATCTGCAGATTTAACTAAAAAATTGTATATTGAATTACTAAAATTACACTATGGGACAAATAAAGACTTTTGAAAAAATACGCGGACTGGATAGTACAGGTTCGATTGTACTACCACAGGATAGCAAAACCCTATTCACAGTTTGCCAAATTTGGTGACCAATTTTTTTATGCACGTTTCTGAAAATCAGTGACCCTTCAAAAAAAGTGTCATCAGTATTTAGCCAACAGCTAATTCAAGCTTAATGATACCGCTTAACTATATATGGCAACAATGTAGCAAAGAGCCCGCTAAACAGATTATATACACATTTTATGCCAAAAAAAAATTTTTCTCGCACTGTTTTTTAAAAAACTAAAGAAAAAAATTTCTTTTTCACTTTTTTCAGAATAACTTACAGAGACTCGTAATTTTTTACTAATAATATTTGGCAAAGTTGTAGTTACGGTAAAGCTGAACATATTTTCTGAACATATAAATACAATCTGAACGTGTCTAGGCACCGTAATAGCTTATACAGGCCACTTTTTACCTTAAAAATTATAGTTTTGCTCTATTTTTTGATGCTAAAAAATATTTTTTTGAAATAGTATATTCAAGTGCACATTTCTCTGTTGTGTTATGCTGTGTTTCATTAACATTTTGTGGAAACAATTTTTTTCCTGCAATTTTTTTAAAAAAATATAGGAAATAATTATTTTATTAATTTTTTTCAGCATAACTTAAATCGGCTCCAAATGTTTCGCTAACAATATTTGGCAAAACAACAACAAACCCTAAAAAATAGTAAATACTAAAATCGCCAACATAAGAAATGGAGCACTAACAACGAAGTTTTTAGGTACAAAGCAGTTTTCATGGGCTATTTAGGGTGCCCAGATACGTTCACATTGTATTTATATGTTCACAAAAGTTATCCGTAGCTACACATTTGCTAAATATTGTTAGCAAAAAATTAGGAGTCCCTGTAAGCTATTCTTCGTTCATATATTTTTTCAAAAAAGTGCACGAATAAATTATTTTTTTGGCATGAAATGTTAAAAAAATTTTTTAGAGGACTCTTAGCTACATTATTGCCATATATAGTTAAGCGGCATCACCAAGTCTGAATTAACGGTTGGCCGAAAACTGATGACACCTTTTTTTGAGGGCCCAAACTGAGTATAGGGTTTTTCTACCCTTTGATAGTAGAATCGAACCTATACCAGAGAGGCGAGCCGCATCGCTGCGCCTCCCGGCTAGCCGGCGCGCCGATGATTTTTCACGAGAAGCGCCGCCGCCGTTTTTACCGGCTCAGCAGATTTGTTGATTTTCTTTTTGCTTTTTATTACAGAATATACATGAAAAAATTTATTGCCGGCAATTGTTAAATTTCATATTGAAAATTAAATTATTTTTTAGGTTGTGTTTTTTATATGAATTTTTTATACAACATTATGATTAGAAAAGTGACCAAGACCACCCGCATACATAGTAAATCTTTTTTTTCAGCTACTTGTATTTAGGCGATTCTTGTAAAACTTTTTAGGCACATTGAGATACCGTCACAATATAAAATTATAATGAGAAAAGTAGGCAGTACCACGCCCTTTTGAAATAAATGATCTTATTGAGCTACTTATACTTAACCGATTCTTATGAAACTTTGCACACATATTGCCCTTCCGTAACAATACCACATTGTGATTAGAAAAGTGGGCAGTGCCGCTCCCATACAGAGTTAGCGCATTTAAATAAAGGGTTGTTTTAAAAATGTTTTTTACTATTAACTTTTAAGCGCAGTCAAAATGCATGACCTGCATGGTAGTAGTATTAGTGAAATTTTGTCTGTGTACGTCACACCGACGATGCTTGAAGCAAAATGAAAAAAATTTACATTTTTCGCTTGCATGGCGCTTTCATTTTGTACGTGTAATTGGTTAGCGTACTTGCATGTATGCCTCACAGTCATAACAAGATAAGCTACTCATAGCAGTAGGTTATAAATAGAAGTCTACACGTAAAAGGCTTTTATATGTCATTTGACATTTAGGTTGCACTTAACTTACAATAAAATAATTTTAATTTATCTTATGATTTTTCGCTTGCATGATCGTGTATTCGTAATAGGCCATGCATGTACTAAAGAAAGACAATAACTAGGTAAACTCATATAGTAGTGTTTCATACTTAGAGCTTTCAAACTCTGGACATAAAAAGATTTTTATAAGCAGTTTGACATTTGGTTGATTATAACATGATTTGAGTTTAACTTATCATAAATTCCACGTGCAGTGCTATGCTTGTACGAGTATACTAATAGCTTCATGCATACGTACACGATGCTTGTGTCATGCATTTTGACCGTGAATACTACGCTTTACATAACCAAACTTTGAATGTAATGATTTGTAAGGAAAGCAATAAATATATACGCTGTTTTGCTGTTATATATGACAAATTTTATTTAACAAACGTCAATCGATAGCTGCCAGGTTTGACAATTTATCGTCATTTTGACGATTTTTTGGCCTAAAAATACCACTTTGACGATTTGACGGTTTTTGCCCTAAGTTTGGCGATTTTTAAAAATTAAAAGTTGACAATTTGTTTTCAATCAATTCTAACGTACTTTTTTCGTCCAACGTCTTGAACATCTGGCTCCTCAAGCATGGCAAGCAAGTCGCTCCTCAAGCATGGCAAAAAATTAAATTTTTTTTTGATTTTCCATCCAAAATCAACGATTTCACACATACAAAAAAATTTTCACTTATATTAATATAATGCTTGATGTGTATTCCCACTTTTCGAACATTTATCGTGTAAAACTATCGAGAATGACACTCAAAAATGAATCGAAAAAAGTTCACCTGTCGCTCAGTTTTGTTTCAAAAAACATTCGATTTCGAAGGTTCGTTAGCAATATCAAAAGTGAGCCAATATCGCACAAATTTCGATATCGCAAAAAGGCAGGAGCAAACGCAATTTTTTAAGACTATTATTTTTATAATTTACTCAATCAGATTTGAACACGGTACCTCCAGGCTAACAGACTAATACACATCCACTAGGCTATCGTGGCAAATTTTTTCTGTTCAATTATTGCACATATGTACGTGTATGTGTAATTTTAATTCTTTAACTTACGATGCAGTCAGACATATTCGAACACGGTACCTCTTGGCTAACAGACTAACGCAAATCCACTAGACTATCGTAACACATTCGAAAATTCATCGAGAGAAGTTTGCTTTAGCGAACATTCGATTTTTTTTTAGATTCGCGAAGAAATATCGAAGAGTTTTGGTTCGAAATTTCTTCGCTTTAGCGAACATTCGTTTATGTCGAATCTCAGGTCAAGTGGGCTATGTTTTTCCTAAGCAGGATATGAAACTTTTAAAATTTTCGAAACGACTATCAGAAACGAAAATGAGATATTCTAGTATTTTGTTTCCTACCTTGTCCAAATTTTTTCCAACAATTTTAGTTTTACCATATTCTTAAGTGCCGGTCTACACGTTAAGTTGGCATTAGGTTATTTTAGCTCACCCAAATAAAAATTTTTCAAATCATTAATTTGTAAAAAATATCTCAAATTAATATAATATATATTAACGCCCTAACTAACATTCTCATAAATTTACAGGAGAAGCAATAAATATGTTAAATTATGTAATTGGCCAGGTAGTTTTCTCTTAAATTTTCTTAATTATATCTCTATTTTTGTTCGAGAAAGTCTGATTTTGAAAGTAGTTATGTATGTATGTGAAATACATCGGAATTTATTAGAAAGCCGATTATAAATTTTTCTTAGTTAAGGCTTTTTGTGTTTTATTTTACGACATGTTGTTTAAAAAAGTGCTATATTTTATTACGATTTTGAAGCATCATTGCGACGATTTTTTGCCAAAATTTTACGATTTTAGCCAAATTTATCTGGCAGCTATGTGTCTGGTATATATAGAAAAGAAAACACAGTCATTTTACCTGCTGCTGCCGACCATTTTACACCCTCAGCCGCCGTCGATAAAAATACCTCGGCTAGCCGCTCTGACCTATACTGCCAAGTCCGTATGTTTTTTTGCACTGTGTTATTATTTTCAATTATTCAAAATTGTTAAAAATTATTAGACAATTTTATTTTTGATCACATGAGTAATTGATTGAACTACAAAATTAATTGACATCATTATTAAATTTTGTTAAACTGGTTTTATTGAAGTTTCTTAGGACACTTTTTCCAGTGTATTAGATAGTGATGACTGACTTAAGAAAGTTTAAAGAGATTTGACATAATATTAATGATTGTTGATTAATTCGAATCGTTCTTCAAAACCGTTATTCAAAACCGATTTTTAAGCCAGAATTTTTCTTATGATCCGGCCACCTTGATTATTGTCGACCGTTCATTAATTGTTAATTACACTAACACCGCCAATATTTACTTTGGTCTATTGTTTATTTAGTTTGAATAATATATATTTGTAATTATTTTCGTTAAATATTTTATTTATATATAGTTTGTTTTGTTTTTCTTCAATTTATCTTTTTTCTGTTTGTTTTTGTTATACTGTATTGTTGTAATTGTTCTTGTTGTATTGATATTGCTATTGATATGGTTAAAAAAATGTAAATTTTTTCTTCCATATGGATGGCTAAAATGCAAAACAAATGGTGGCTTGGGAGAATGAGTGAGTGTGTGTGTGTGTGGTTGCATGTTGAGGGGGGTGGGGGTTTTGTATGATTAATTAAGAAGAAAGCATGACTAATAAAATTTAGTTGTTATTATTGCTGGTTAATAATATTGAGCGGATTTTTATTAATTTCTTTGGGGTTTTGTTTAAAATTGAACCTAAAAGTTTAAATTAAAAGAAAACAATATGAAAATATTTTTTATTTTTATTTTTTTTGTAACTAATTTATTTATTAATAAAAAATTATGCAAATATATTTTTTGTAAATTTTTAAGAATTATATTGTAAAAAATAATAAAAATTAACGAAAAAGATTAAAAATTAATAAAAATAGTTATATATATCATAATAATAATATGTATAAAGTAATAAAACAAACATCCAGTTTTTTCCATTTTAATTCTTTTTTTGTTGTTGTTCACAACTTATTAAATAAATTTTCTTTTTTGTTGTTTTGTTTATCATAATTATAATAATTTTAAAAGTAAAGATATTAAAAAGTAAAGGTATAAATCCTAAAAAACTTGTTGTATAATGTTTTTTCTTCTTCTTATATTAATTATAAACTTAAACAATTAAAAATTCTAGTTTGATATATATTTTTCAACTATTTTGTTTTAAAACTAAAATAATTATAAGGTTATAGCATAATATTTTCATTTACAATTATAAAAAAAAAATTAACATAGAACTAGAAAGAAATAAACATTAAAGACAAAAATAAAGTTGGTTGGAAAACATTAACAAAAATAAAAAGTAAAATAAAATAATATTAGAAGTTTTGCATTAAAATTAGAGTATAATATAAATTAACACAGATTATTAATTTGATTCTTTTTTACTTTTATACGTTTTAAAGAATTTTTAAAACTCCCATTTTAACTTTCCAAGAAAAAGTTGTTTTTTAAAGAGTTTTTCTGTTTCTGTTTGAAGGAAAAGAAATGAGAAATATTGAAATTTATTTATAACTTTAATTTTTGGAAAAATATTTAGATTTTTTGTAGGTTGTTTTTGTTGTCTCTTGGAACGTTTTTACTTTCTTCTTTTATTATATGGTAAAAGTGAAACATTTTCATTATTGTTTTTTTCTTTTTTTTTAATATTACTTGTTGTGTTTTATTTTTTTCTGTTAGTTATAATTTAAAATTTTATTTCCAAATAATAAAATTTAAAAAACGAAAGTCTAAATATTGTACTTTTTTCAGTATTTTTCTTAATTTTTTTTTTGTTTGTTCTTAGAGTTTTTTTATTTTGAAATCATAGATTTTCTAAAATATATTCATTCCATTTTGTTTTATTTTAAAAACGAGAAACATTTTTTTGTTATTGTTTTTGTTTTTAATGTTTAAAGTGTTAAATGTTGTTGTTGCTGCTGTGTTTCTTTTACTATTGTAGTTTTTGTTCTATTCATATTTCTTTATATTTAATTTAAAATCTATTGTAATTAAATGTTTTATTTTTTTTTTTGAGTTTAGTTGAAGCTTAATTGCTATTGTTTTTCTGTTTTATATTCGGTTCTATTGTAAAGTTGCATTTTGCAAATTATTAAGACAATTATTAAAAAGAAAAATTTCTTTTATGTATTCTTAACTATTGTTATAGATTTGAGTTTCAGGTTTAAACTATTAAAGGAAAAATATTTTCAATTCAAAGACAGGTTATATTGTAGTTTAAAACCCTAATAAAAATTGTTCAGAAATTGCAAACAGTTTAAAATTAAAAAAGAAGTTCTTTACTATAGTTCAGGACTGTACTTTTTACCGTTCTCGAGAGAGATGTCTGTGACAGACGAACAGAGAGAGATATAGAGAGAGAGATAAATGGACAGCGTAGCGAAAGCAATAGGGTTCCTACATAACCTTTGGTGTACGGAACCCTAAAAATTTTCACTGTAGTGATGCACTTTTATTGCCATATCAAAATTAAACAACAAACACGTTTACTAGGCATTGCAATCTCCGCGATGTAAGCGATTTCTTGAACATTTTCGATATTTATATGATTTCATGATTTCTTCAATACATGTTATAGGGCATTTACATTGGCTCGAAATCTAGTACTTTCGAGATTTCGAGCTAAATCTAGTTGGTTTTTAGTATATTACTCATACAAAACGAAATTTACGCAGTTAATAATCTAAATTGTTAGACACATTATAGCTTAGACACATTATGGCTAGAAATTAGACCGATCTAAAAACTTTGATATGTGGGTCCATAGACTAGACTACAAGCCAGACTTAACTTGTTTGAGGAGAAAGTAATGAGTACCCGAATGAAAAGTAGTGATTAAAAATAGCAGAAATCATTAGCACTAGTAAACAAGCCAAAAATATACACTAGCTTGTAAGTACTGAATAAGTTATTCCTTAAAAAGGATTTACAATTTTTTTACTGCGATATTATTATCAAACCTATCATATTGTCATCTCAATTATTGATAAAATCATACCCATAATATTATAATACAACATAACCATAATATGATCACAAATTGTCTTAATATAGTTATACATCGAACTATGGTTTCACATGATACATCATAGTGTCAATGAATTTAATTACCAATGTAATATTAAAAGTTTTGGTTTTGTTATCATTTTCATATTAACCAAATGAGAATTACAGCACAAAATGAGTGCAGTACATGATATTCGTTTAATTAGTGTGCATATTTGGCGAATATTTGGTTTTTAGCCATGCATACTTCAATTACAAAGAAATAAAGCAATGATTGTGTAGACCACCCATGTTTGCTATTGCTATAGATGTTAATCATTTATTGGACATTTGCAAACTAGTAATTGTTTAACTTAACTAAAGTTATGTTCAAATTATTAAAATTCAACAAAATTTTGTTTGCTACAACCATGAAATGTTGTCATAATCGTGCTACGAAATCAATTTTTCTCTGTGTGTAGTCTGCCTTATGCTAATCTTATATCAATGACAATATTCTTTTCAAAAAAATATTTTGCTCTTCCTGAACCCTTAACTCTTAACAAAGTTTTGTTTAAGAACTTGCTTTCTAAAGAAAAAATTCCCGAAAAAGGTACCTCTTCGGCCGAAGCAGCTTTGCAGGCGAGAGATGCTGGTTGTTGTTTCTTCTGCTTTGAAAAGCGCTTCAAAACACAACTGATAAAAAACTCAGACAACTGCTTTGATGAAGTTGTATTCCATAATAATAATTTGACAAATACGACTCAACTATATATTAATTTAGTTGTGAATCATAATAAGGGCCTAAAATTTTTTGACTGCGATATTATTATCAAACCTATCATATTGTTATCTCAATTATTGATAACATTATACCCATAATATTATAATACAACATTAACATAATATGGTCACAATTTGGTAAGTTGTAGTGATTTTTTCGGGATGTACCACTTAGGAGCTTTTATTTTGGACATAAAACAGCGCTTCTTTCGAAGCATTCAAAAAGCGCAAAAATCATGTCTCTTCGCCTTATCGCGTCATCCAATTGTATCATCGTTAAACTACAAACAAATCAAATCGTGTTTTATTATAAATATCTCTCCTCCATGCAATAAGTGAGAAATGTAGAAAAGAGGCATGCAATTTTTTTACTGCTTCCAGAAACATAATATTTTTATGCTGGGATTACCTCAATTCACATTTTTAAAAGTTTTTCTTAACCATTTCTAAAAACCTGTCTTTAATTGCATTTATTTCTTTTTGCTAAATAAAAAATATTTCCTCGAAATATGAATAAATTATTCACTGTTGGTTGTATAACAGTTTGGTGATTTTTATAACAGTCAAAATATGTTTTTATTGAATTATATTAAAAAGAGAAATTAAAAAATGAAAATTATTTAAAATAAAGGGAAAAAACTAAAATTGTTGAAATTTTTGTTTTATTGTTATTGTATTACTGGCTATTGTTGGTTTTACTTATTAAGGATGTTTTTTTAAATTTTCTTTGAAGATAAAAACTATGGTTTAATTGTTAATATTTAATTAAATTTTTACTGGATATTACTATTGTTGTTGGATAATTCTATTGTTTGTTGTAGTGGTTGGTATTTGATAAGTATATTGATAAGGGCTATTATGAGGAAGGGGGACGGGGGCAAGGAGGTTGTGTTTGTGGTCTTACGGCTGAATTTTTTTTCTGTCAATTTGTATCAATTATTATAAATCTATTGGTAATTATGGTAAGTTGTAGTGATTTAGTACTATTGTAGGTTATTTCTGGTTGGTTGGTTTGTTTTAAATTTATTTTAATTTATTTTTTATATGTACGTGTATGCAATGTCTATTGTTTAATCTAGTTAATTATATTGTTTATTTTCTGTAATTCATTAACAAAAATTTTGGTTTAATATCTTTAAATAAAAATTGTTAAAGAAGAAAAACATAGATATTTAAATGTTAATCAAAATTTATTTTAAACAAAAAAATCAACAATCGACTGTTTTATTTTATGGTTTATTTATTTTTTAATTATAGGCGTTATAAGTTAAAAATTTTAACTGTTATATTCATGAAAAATGACTGTTAAACAATCTTTCTTCATTGATGTTTGCTGTTTGTTTGTTATTATTGTTTGTAGTCAAAAAGTACATGGGCTATTGATGTTTATTATAGTAAAAAATGTTCAATTCGGTTATTGCTACAAACTACTGGGCCAGCAGTTCCCAAATGTTTTCTTTTCATTTTGTAAAAGGGAACACAGAAACATTGTGCTATTGCTATACGAGTTTTTATAAATAACTGTTAAAGTTCTCAATTATAAATCATATTTTTTGCTTTTTGTTATTTACGTTTTTGACAGATATCATATACAGCAACTGTTATACAAAGCCTTTAGTAACAATACATACTGAGG
Source organism: Panzeria rudis (assembly GCA_956483635.1). Taxonomy (NCBI): domain Eukaryota; kingdom Metazoa; phylum Arthropoda; class Insecta; order Diptera; family Tachinidae; genus Panzeria; species Panzeria rudis. The sequence goes on along the minus strand of OY101447.1, from coordinate 134,360,835 downwards.
GGAAACATTGAACTCTAAACCTGTTACAAAAATTCTAGTCTATATTATCGCAAACACGGTTGTGAACTGAGAGTACATACCAATTACACAGAAGTTATTTTAACTAACATAACGTTTACTACACAAATTTTATATTATTTTCACCCAAATTAATATTTCATATAACAGTTTAATGTTATTTTGGTTACAGTATGACAGTTATTTTCTTACTTAATTTTTGTATGCTTTTTATCCCCCAAGTTGTTGGCTATCCAGTTTTAGTAAAAAAATTAATTAAGTATAACAGCTTCTATCTTTCCTTGCTTTAACACCAATTCCAACTGTCTGATTCTGCAAACACTGCTCTGAACTGAGAGGTTATAAAAATTACAAACGAGTTCTTTTTAGCCACTAAATTAAAATACAAAAAAATAGTTTCGACTTTATACAACGTGCTGTATAACAGTTTGGCTTACTATTTTAAAAGCTGAATATATGTTTTTGTAAACATACTATTTGGAAAATATGTTTGACATCAACAAAATAAACGTTAAAAAAGATTTAATTGAGTATAACAGTTAAGTAAACTATTGTCGAAGTAAAATGTTGTTCTTATGAAAGTAAACAAGTGAAATCCAATTTTTTTTTCGAAGACGATATTCATTAAGATTTATTATATAGATAATGAAATTTAACACTTTAATATTTTATTGCTTGTGCAGTATAACAATTATTTATACCACTACAAAACTTTTCGAATTTCCTTTGTTCTCCAAATTATGTTTATAAATTCTGTATAACAGTTTAATGTTCTATTGTTTTTAGAGTATATTAGCTAGTTATTTCATTACAAAATGTTTAGTATTTCTTTTGTTCTTCGAATTGTGTTATATACTACGATGTATAACAGTTTGTTTTCATTGTTCCGTTTCTTTTTAAGCTAGAAAAGTTAAACAAACTTTAGCTTCCGAATATTATATTATTTCCACATGATGAGATCGAAACATACATTTTGTATAACAGTTTAAAGTCTTATTGCTTCTACAGTGTAACAGTTATACATTTCACTGAAAAATCTCTCATAAAATTTACTTTTTTTCTCCAAATTTGCTTTGTTTCCAAAACCTAAAAAAAATTAAGCTAATTTTATAGCTGTCGAATTTTTTTACGATTTTGTATCAATGTGATGAAATCTAAAAATGTTCCGTATAAAAGTTCAAAATTTTTGATTTGGCTGTATAATATTTGATTATACATATGCAGTTTCTCATATATACTGTATAACAGTTCATTTACATTGTTGCGCTTCTCTTGAAAGTAAAAAAGTAGACTTAACATTACGTGTTATATATGATATATCTTTATATCGTATATAACACGTTAGATATTGAAACAAACTTTTTGTATAACAGCTTAAAGTTCTTTTGCTTTATGTTATAAAAGTGTTTTATTAAAATAAAATTCTCTATGTTATATCGTACGACATATAACAGCTTGTTTTCATTGTCTCCTTTTACAAAATTATTCTCCTTTGGTCGTTGCAGCAAGATCCCAGTGTTTGTATAATTTGTTGTTGTTTTTTCTATATTAAAGTGCATTGGGCTATTGTTGTTGTTATATATTTTTGATGTGGTAGTTTTATATATTATTATTGTTGTTGTGGTTGTTATTGTTATTTTGGTGTTATTTAATTTCATGCTGTGGTGAATTGTATGGTTCTATTGCTGTTCTTGGTTTTCTGTATCAACGTATAACAGATAATTGGTGAAGTATATGTATTAGAAAATAGTGTTTTATGTTTTTCCAAAAATTTTCAATATCAATTCACCAAATATTTGTTATAACTTTGACTTAAATTTAACTATTGTTGTTGTTGTTGTTATTATTTCTTGGTAATAAATTTATTCATTATTCTCGGTATATTTCTTTCAATTTCTTTATTGAATATTTTTTATGAAAATTTTCTTAAAATTTTGTAAGACAAAAATTTTTTCTCCATACAACAATTATTTTTGTAGCCAAAAAAACTTTGCATTGCTGTAAAAAAGTTTAAAGAAATACTTAAAGAAACTAATAAATTTATTTTCTTAACAAAATAAAATAGTATGTTTCTCGTTTTTGTTTTAGAATTGTTATACTGTTGAAAATGTAAAATTATACGTTTCTCATTCTAAAGCTGTTCACAGTTTGCCAAACAAACAAGAATTATTTGTTATTACAGGTTGTGAAAAGCTCTATTATAAGATCTTTCTTTTTAAATGTGAAGTGTATAACAGATTTTTTTGTTACATATTTTGTCAATACATTTGGTTAAAGAGAGGTCATTGCAACTTAAATATTTTTGTTGTTGTTTATTTAAAAATAATTAAGTAAAAAAGAAATAGTTTTAGATTTTCTTTATTTAAATAAAAGGGGTTCTAGCATAAGTATTTATTGTTTTGATTTTAACTTTGGAGTTTACATTTGTTTGTTAAATGATAAAAAATATTAAATATTTTTTGTGTTAAAAATTAAGATTGTTTTTTTTTCAATTTTTTAAATCTGCTTTAATTTTAATTATTAAATATAAACCATTAAACAATTGCACTATAAATTTAATATTAATTATAATTTTTGTTGTTTCTCATCATCCATTTATAATTTTTTGTTTTTTTCTTTGTTTAAACTTTTAACTATATATATGTACAAAGTAATAAAATAATAATAAGATATAGAGCCTAAGGCTTTTACTACTATTTAATGAAATAATTTTTAACTTAAATAAAACAACACAAGCATACACAAAGAATCGGATTTTTTGAAGAAAAATGTAAAATTAAATTCTTTTTTTTTAAATATTTTTGTTATACATGAATAATCAATCTTTTTCTCTCCCTTGCTAATAGAACACATACCTGAGGGACTTTTTCTAGTTGCTTGGTGGCATATCTGTATAATAGTATGCTGCACCAAGTTCCTTCTTTATTAAACGTTTCAAAATTCCCCATATTTCCCTAATTAAAATATTTCCCATTTCGCTAACAAATCTTTTTGCATTTCTTTCCACACAATTATTACAATTTTTTTTTGTAAATGGCTTAATAATAAAGTAAATTATACTTTCTTGCATTAATTGTCCCTCCTATTTTAGATAATGTTTTTTATATTTTTTGGTATTTTTTTATTGACATTAGAATGAAAATATTTTACAAGATTACGAGCAATAATTTAAGGAGATTCGCATGGAGAGCTCACTAATTAATAACAAGAACATTTTAAAAAACTTTCTGTAATTAAAGTACTTTTTAAAAGATATTTTCACTAAATAATTGTACGAATATTTTTAAATATGTACTTTCACAATGATTTTTGAAATCTTTTTGAAAATATCCTTTTTAATAAGCAATTTTCCTGAAAGGAACGTTTTTAAAAGGTAATTTTTCATAATACTTTTTCAAAAGGAACTTTTTTGGAATAAGTACTTTTGAAAAGGTACTGTTTAAAATGTATTTTTTAAGTTCATTTTTAAAAGTAATTTTTTTTAAAAGACACTATTTTGAAAGGGAATTTCATAAACGGTACTTTTATATATGGTAATATTTTAAAAGGCACTGCTTTAAAGGGTATTTTTTAAAATGTAGTTTCTCAAAAGTACGTTTTTGAAAAGAACGTTATTTAAAGATAGTTTTTAAATATGTAGGTAGTTATTCAAAAAATACTTTTTAAATGGTGCTTTTTGAAAAGGTACTTTTTAAAAGCTAACTTTTTTGAAATGTACTTTTTTAAAAAGTACTGTTTTAAAAGGCTATTTTTTACAAAAAAGTACATTTTTCAAAAGGTACTTTTTCGAAAGGTACTTTTTTAAACGGTACTTTTTTTTAGAAGATACTTTTTTAAAAGATACTTTCTTTTAAGGTACTTTTTTTTTAAATTACTATTTCAAAAATAATTTTTTCAAAACGTTTTTTAAAACGTTCTTTTTAAAAAGTATTTTTCCAACGTACTTTTGTAAAAGTTATTTTTCAAAACGTAGTTTTGTAAAACGTACTTGTTTAAAAAGTACTTTTTTAAAAGGTACTTTATTAAAATGTACCTTTTTAAAAGATACTTATTCAAAAGATACTTTTTTAAAATGTGCTTTTTTAAAAGGTATTTTTTAAAAGTGCATACTTTGTTAAAAGGTAATTTCTTAACAGGTACTTTTTTAAAGATACTTTTTGAAAAAACACTTTTTAAAAATGTAATTTGTTAAAAGGTACTTTTTAAAAATGTACTAATTTAAAAATGAAACTCTTTAATAAATACTTTTTGAAAGAGAGTTTTTAAAAAAAGTACTTTTAAAAGGTAATCTTTATACTAAAACCGTTTTATTAAAGATATCACAAAGAAGTTTAATTGCTGGTTTTGAAAAGATATTTGCTTAATTCACAACTTGTTGTAGAAATTGTAGGTCGTATGGAGGCTGTAAGTAATTTTGAAATAAATATGTATCTAAACAAATATTTATGAAGAAATTACCAACAACATTTATACAAACTACAACTATTCACTACAAAAGGTTGTTAATTGGACAATTATTTTAGCTGTAGTTTTTCTAAAGGTTAAATTTTAAAAATGCCCTTTTTATATTTTCTTTATACGCAAAATTATTCCCTCTTATGTCAATAAATATTTGCACTTAAGTTGAAATATAGAGAAATATTACCGCTAAAAACGGTTTCATTTTTTTATGGCCGAATTTTTCCTTCAAATGTTAAATATAATTTATTTAAAAATGAAACAGGACTACCACATGTAATTAATTAAAATTTAAAATCCATTTTTTAATAATCTAAAAGTTAATAAGAAAAAAAACTCATTTTGACAACTTTTGCAATACTAGTCAATAATTTGTTTTTTAAATTTCTTACTTATTTTATTTTTAAATGAATGCAAACATTAATTTTTTTTAATTTTTACTATTTTTTCTTTTCTTTAATTAACGTTCAATTATTTTGATTTTTGAAATTTCACTTTTCCTTCAATTGTATTTTTCAACTTTTACCATAAAACAATGTTTTTCTTTTATACAGTTTCACCAATTTATTTGTTTAAATAATTATTTCTCTTATTTATTATTTAAGTAATAAACTTTATTTTTAATATTTTTTAAAAATATTCCACATAATTGCACTTTTAATATTGTTATTTTCAATTTATTTATTTATTATTTAAATATTTAAAATTAATATTTCTCGTATTGAACATTTCTTTCAATGATTTTCCTTTTAAGTGTAAAAGTTAAATCTTTATTTTCAATTTCTCCGGTTGGTTTTGTTGGTTTTTACTTTCAAGGGCTTTATGAATTCAAAGAAAAAAATCTTCAAGTTATCCTAAAGTTTTATGACAAGGCCAACAACCTTAACGTAACATGGCATTTGTTTAAGTGTATTTTCAGATTTATGTATGTATATACTTTTTTGTCTTTTAAATAAATTAAATATAATGTTTAAATACATCCAAAATATAGCAAAAAAAAATTCTTGTAGATTTATTTGCTCTAGTCATAGCCTATTGCAGGAATTGTATGTTGCTCAAATGTTGTTGGTAGCTTTTACTGTATTAACACTTGTTTATAAACATATTTATATGATAGCTATATATACAATATATAATTCCTACAATAGGTTGTGAATTGCACAATTGTGTGTTTAATTTTTTAAATATTTGATTTCAAAAGTTTTATAGAGTTTTAAGTTTCAGTGATTTAATTAAAAACATTGCTAGCAGTTTGTTTAATATAATCAAGCAACATGTGTATAGAGTGTTCAACAATAACACCATCTTCCGTTTTTTTTTTGAGAAGAATCGTATAATTAGAAAAAAATTCATATTACAAATATTGACCAATTCAATTGCTATTTTTCAGTAATTTCAATAAAACCTTTGATAGCAAAAATTTTGTCTTAGGCTAGCAACATGTGTATAGGGTTTGTGCAATAAATATTAAAGACCTGCACAAATACACTTATTTAATTTTTTTAATAGTGCACCACATTAATTCCTCGTTGCAATATTATTACTGTATTGAAAATATTTAAAAAGAAAACTAATATCTGAAACAAATTCCATGTCTTTAATAAATATCGTTCATTTCGAAAAGAAGAAAAAAAATGAAAAAATATGCTTAAAAATATTTTTGCGAAATTTGATATTGTTTAAGAGAGGTCTGCACAAGACATTTGTTTTGTTTCAAACACTTTCACAACGAATGTATAGTGAAAAGCACTTTTGAACTTGTAGGCTGTGAAGAAAGTATCGGTACATGTTGCTCTCAATGTTTAAAACACTTGCTTGCTTTTAAATACTTTTGAAATACCAGGAAGCAGAATTCGAAAACATATTTTTTTCTTGTATAATATGTAGCTACTATATGTTTAGTATTGAATACGAGCTAGAGTCAAGCACAAGATGCCTTATTGACGTGTTTAATAGAGGCATGCATAAGACCCTTTGAAAGCGTGTTTAAGACAAACACTTTCACAACAGTAATGTTGCAACGAATGTATAGCGTAATCTACTTTTGGAAACATATTTCTATTGAATTTGTATGCTATGGAGAAGGTTTTTAAATATTGTAAAAGTTCAAAAAAATAATTTTCCTAGTTGTGCTCACAGTGTGGTACCCTGTTGAATATTTCACCCGGCTTGTGGACTAAATACATAAACAAAAACTGCCATGAACTTTAATGAATAAATATTGCAGAAGTAGTACTCTGTTGATTTTGTGAAAAACATGTAAAATGTATTTGCAACATTTTAAGTCAACATGCGAAATAATATCCCAATTCACAATCTTGTGCAAATGGTGTTGCATCTTAGCATTTGCAAATTGGTATAGTATATTGATACTCACCACTTAACAATTCTTAGTGGTGAGTATCGATATGCTATACCATTTTGCAAATGCAACGATGCCAGACCATTTGCACAAGATTGTGAATTGGGCTAATATGTTTATTGATTTGTAACAACAATGATTTGGCAATTCCGAACAATTTCATTCCGCATGTAATACAGTACAGAACTGATAACAGTATGCAACAAGAAAAATGCCAAGAGTACCACTATATATTTTTTTGATGTGTTATGGTCTATTAACTACAAAAACAATCGAAATTTTAGATTCTATGGATAATTAATTTTTTTTTTAAATTGGGATTTTTGAAGAGGCTGCTCTACTGATTTTATAATAACTTGGAAAGGGTTTGTCCAACTTTATTACAAAGACCATCAAAAAACTTTAACTAAAATTACCTTTAAGCCGTTCTAACATTATTTTTTATATACTCAATGTTATCAGGTTTAATCAGACCACAATGATGAAAAATATATAAATTATGCAAAATTGAAAAAAATTGATTTTTGAAAAATTTATTTATTCCAAGTTTTTTAGTGTTTTTTTCTAATAAAATTGGACTACCTCTTCCCAAGCTATGATGAAATCGATATAGCAGCCTCTTGAAAATCCCAAATATTAGAAAAAATTAAAAAAAAATCGTATCCATAGAATTTTAAATTTCGACTGATATGATGGTGATCAAAGGTCAAGACAAAAGTTTCACTTTGTTGCATGTGCAATTTGTGAAAAATGTTGAGCTATATTGATTGTTTCATTTGAAAACTTTGACGTAAAAATTATACGTATTAAAATTAATATCTGTGGACTTTTGACAAAAGAACTCAAGTATGATTTTCAAAATTTTCAGGAGATCAAAAATACTATTACAGAGCTAAATGAAATCTCAAAATTAAGCCTAATTTAGCGATTTTAATTACAATTTTTTAGATTTTTTTTTGTTTTTGACACGTTTGAAATTGGCTATTGATCAGCCGCAAATCTATAAAAATTAAGCTTAAATTTTAAAAATATTAATATTTTTGTAAATAAATATGTATCGTAGAAATTATCCAATTAGACTAAAACAGGCGTCTTAAAATTATGCATTTATAAATATCAATAATTGTAAAACTGTCTCAACTCGACTTAAGTGCTTTTGTCAAAAGTCCACAGATATAACTTTCATACAAAACAAATAAATTTGAAAACAAATAAAAACATTTGTTTAGTTTGAGCTTTTGTGTTATCTATTTTGTATAGGTAATGAAAAGCTTTCTGCTGAAGCTTTTAGACGACACACAACAAGTCCCTTCAAAATTTCACATGATACAACTGCCTTTCATATCATTTCGAACTTTAAAAAATGTTGCTTGAATGTTGTCAGATACATTTCATATGTTTTTGCAATATGAGCAGAGACTTTCCGTAACATTATTTCTGGGCCATTAATTCTTTTCCTATGAAATTTGACATCAATTCACATGAAATGATGAACAGAATACCAGACCTTAACAGTTACTTTTTTCAATGCCTTAACGAGTTCATTACATTATATGCGTAGCGCAAGTAATTGCTCAATTCACAACCTGTTGTATGTGTTGTAGACAGCGTTGTCATATTGTACGCGTTTTTACGAAATGCCAAAACGGAAATATCCACACAATGTCGTCATATAGTAAGTTTTTTACGGTGTATGGATATCTCAGTGTTGTTACATCGTAAAAAACTTACGATATGACGATGCTGTCTGACTATTTCCGTTTTATCATATCGTAAAAACGCGTACGATATGACAACGGTGGTTGTAGATCGTATAAATGTTGTTGGTAAGTTCCACATAAACATGTTGCTAAGCAATAGTTTTTTTTTTGTTGGAAATTACCATCAACATTTGTACGATCTACAACACATACAAAAGGTAGCCAAATATTTAATTTAAAATAGTATTTTTTTCAATAAAACTTTGTATTACAATTTGAAAATAAGGTATAAAAAAGGTCAAATTAAAGACTATATTTCCCATTTCACAACCTAATTCAGGAGTTGTAGGTTGTACAAATGTTGTTGTTAAAGTCTGTATAAACTTTTGCTTATAAACATGTTTATGCTGAAATCACCTACAACGTTTATGCAACCTACGAAAGGTTGTGAATTGAGGATATGTATGTGTAATCACAAGTGACATAAAAATTGTTATGTTGCTGGAAAATATTACATGTCGCTACGAGTGCTTATAGGAAACTATCTTCCTTTATTTGTCATACATAAATCACTGAAATAATTCTTTTACACTCAATCAAAACTTTTAAACGAATTCTTTGAAAATTTGCTTATAATGTGTTTCTCTTTTAGTTAAAAGCAGTTAATTGTTTTTCATAGTATACATAATTGGCCTATTCACAACCTGTTGTATGTGTTGTAGATCGTATAAGTGTTGTTGGTAGTTTCCACATAAACATTTGCTTAGAAACATGTATATGTGGAAATTACCAACAACATTTATACGATACACAACACCTACAACAGGTTGTGAATTGAACAAATATATTTTGTTGTTGTTTGTATTTTTGTTTTTATTATAATCCGATCATTATTTTATATTATTATTATTGATATTTTCCCTTTTTTCTGGTTGTATATTATTATGACTATTAATAATTATAATAAATTATTAACTAAAGTTTTGTTTTTATATCTTAATTATTCCTTTTGTGTCATTAATTTCCTCGCCATTTTTTATTTAATATATTAAATTTTTTATCTTTTAATATATTATTTTTTTATATATATATTTTATTTAGAAAATTTTCATCAAAAAATTTTGGATTAAAAATCACAGATAGTGTCTAATGTGTATATAATAAATATTTTTTGTTGTTGTTTGTTTAATATTTCTTTTATTTGCCAAAATACCATTAAATTAGCAATAATAAATATGATTTTTTTTTTGTTTTTTTTATATAATTATAATAAATTGTTTAAATTTTATTTATAATACTACCAAATATTTTATTTTTGCTTAATATGACCACGACATTTATAATTTTGTTTATTTTTGCTTTTTTTTTTGGTTGGGGATTTTTCTTGATAATATTTTTGATATAAATTTGTTGATAATTTTGTTTTTATTATAAGACATAAATTTATATAAAGATTTAGATGTATGCCAAAGATTTTTTAAAAATTAATTTTTTTTCTAATACTATCCAACGCAGGGCGGGGAGTTGGAGGCAAATTGTTATTATGTATTTTGTTGGTGATATTTATTCGACTTGAAGATATAGGAAAAGAGTGACATATTTTTAAAATAAAAATATTTTCCTAGAAAACAGTATTTTGGAGATATTTCCACAAGGGCCAAAAGAAAACAAAAGTCATTAACGGACTCTTAAGGATTTTCCTTTTGTGTTTCAAGATAAAAAATAGCGCAAGGACAAGTACGTAAAATGTATCAAACGTTCAAAAACTCCAAGCATGTACATAAAATGCTGAGTTATAGTGCCTTCTTTTGTTGTAACAACGTTAAAAACAATTTTCAAAAATTTTAACATGTCTATTAAATTTATAATTTAAATCTTTTAATTCAATTAGTGCAAGCACATTCCTTTGAAATAATAAATAAAAACAATCTGTCGTATACATCATATATGTTGTTGGTAATACCCATATGCACAATTGTTTAGGAACATCCCAGCAAAAATATTTTTTTTTGCCGATTTCGGTCCGAATTCAGCCAGAAAGTCTGCATAAAATGCCAAATTCGTATCCGAAGCCGGTTAGAAAACGATCCGAAAATCATATGAATGGTTGACAAGAAAGGGGACCATTTCGTTTGAGGAAATTCTAAGAACTTTGCCGAAATGTCTAAGAGAATTCTGTACGAATTCTGAAAAACATTCTAAAGAAATTCTAACGGAATTTTCGACATCTATGAACAATGTCGGAAAACTTTCTGACAAAACATCAGCAAATTTTCCGATTTATTTGAAACTTTTTACGTCCTGCCATATTAATATCGGAGAAAAGTTGGAGCTGAAATTAGAAATTTATTCGAAACGAGATGTGCCCGCCCGCTTCGCGCGCTTAAAGTTCGTGTTATGACTATAAGGTGTCTGTAAAATATAATAATGAACCTTCTTTGCTTAAAATTCTCGTTATGCAAAATACACAACAAAAAAATTTTAAATAAAATAAACTTTTTTGTTATATCAATTAAATAATTAATTGATTTTGAACCTACAACGATTTTTGTAAATACATTTACAAAATTGCAAGTTAAAGGAAAATCAGAAAAAAATCTTAAACAATTTTTTTGTTGATTTCAAATTTATTCCAATTAGATTATTGTTATATCAACAATGTAAATTGCTGATTTACCGAACAAATTTTGACCCTCATAATTGTTGTATTAATAATATTTTTCTATACAATCACAATCCTCGAAGCGACTTTTTGCTTGTCTGCGAAAAACACTAAATGTCCTTGGGCGGAATCGAACTGTCGACCTCTTTGAACATACAAATTTGAACAGAATATTAGGCTTTAAAGAATTTCAGCAAGCAATTTTTTGGTAGAGCTTTCCAGTATTTCTTCATAGCAACATTACAAGAAAACTTATTTCCTAAACACATGTTTCAAGTATATTTAGCATATGAAGGCTAGTACTCTGTTCAAATTTGCAAAAAAAATTTTGATAAACATGGATTATTTCGTACGAAAAATTTTACATGTAAGCAGTATTAACTAGGCCTTGAAACTATGTTACAACTTTTTACATTAAAAAAAGCCCATGTTTTTGTTGTAAACTTCATGCGAAACAAATGCCACTCATATTAATTCACATGAAAACTTAAAATGTTGCCAATACAATTCATTTCATGTTTTTCGCAAGATGAACAGAGTATTTTTTCAAGAGCAATTCATGGCAATTTTTTTATATGGACTATTGACAGCATTTCGCACGAAATGATGAAAAGAGTACCATGCTTAAGGCGCAAATGTTTACGGACTTTGAAATGTTGCAAACGCTATATTTACACATACATAGTTGAGATATTGTCGCATTAACAAATATTTCTTAAGTTGTCACTATTTTCTGTTTAAATCAATTAAAATATTTTTCAAAAGCTCGGCTGTTTTAAATTTTCCAGTTAAAGTATTTGCAATTTGCTTTACTTCCTTATCGTATGGCACATTTTACGTTGGATAGTATTTTTCCTTTCTTCAAATAAGTTTTTGTTTCAATCTTTTTCTCAGCCACAAAACATTAAAATTTAAATTAAATCATTTAATAGATTCTATTAGATAATTTTGTTTTTTTTGTGTTAATTTTTCTTTTTGGATTGTTTAAATATATAATTTTGTTAATAATATTGGATTTTGTTTAATTTATTTGTTTTTGACACTTACTAAACTAGCACACAAAATATTTTTTTAAGGTACATTTAATTTGAAAAATTTTTTATATAATTTATTTTTTTTAGAGGTTTGATTTTCTTTCTAACAATTTACAAAAGTTAAGAATTTTGGTAGATTGATAATGATTTGAATAACTGGTCTAAAAAGTGGGAGAAAGAGAGGTTTAAGGTTTGATTTCTTTTCGCTTGTCTTAAGAGAAATTATATATGTATTATACTTTTGTTTTATAATTTTCAAAAATTTTGTTTTGAGGTATACGCGATAATAAAGACACACACATATATTTATAAATTTTATATATTTTTGTTTGTCTAAATCTAAATATTTTATTAAAGTTGTTTATTCTTTTTTATAATTTATACTGCCAAACTATGTTTTTTTATTTAATAATTTATATTCAAGCCAAACATTAATTTTAGTTGAAAAATATTGTTTATTTTTTACATTCTTAGCCAAAAAATGTGCTTTATTTGTTTTGTTCCAAAAAAAAGTCATAAAAAATGGTTTTCAAATCATAAAAAAATAAAACTTTCTTATCGGGATAGAAGAGGTTGATTTAAATTTTCTTTTGAATTTGTTGATATTTTGTGTGCTTTTTTATTTATTTTTGTTTCTGAATAGATTTCTTTGTTTTTATTTTATTTTTTTTTGTATTTCTTTTTTGTTTAATATTTAATTATTTTTTTTTGTAAAATTTGAAGGCAGCTTTGTTTATTGATTTCCGTTTCCGTTTTCTTGTTAAAAATCAAAAATGTGTTAAATTTTAATTGTCTAAAAATAATAGTTTTTTTATGTTAAAGCAAAAAGGAAATTAAGTAAAAAAGAAAATTAAAAATAAATTTTGTTATCTGCTTTGAATTTTGGGTTTGGATTTTTTGAATTTTTATTTTATTTCCTTTTTTGAGGGGTTTTGGTTATTTTTGTTTTTTAAATATATTTTATTGTTATTACTGCTGCTGTTATTGGTTGTTGTATTATTTATATATTTTTATATAATATATAAATTTGATCGGATATTGTTGTTGTAGATGCTGGTAATTATTATGTAACTATTGTAAATAATATAACAGATAAATGAAATTGTTTAAGAAAGTTTTTGGAAAGTAAAGACCGAAATAGAGCAAATGATTGCCAGGGAAAAAGAAATCAAATTAATCTGCATATTGCGTAGCAACACTTTTTTGCTCATAACTAAATGCAAAACATGTTTTAGAAAATATGTTATAAGCATATTTAAAAATGGTATATTTATTTGCTACATTTATTTATATTTTATATTTATTTGCTACAATGATGTTAAATATATAAATTTTGTAAAGTTTATATATCAATATAGAACATTGTTCGGTGAACCAGCTGTATATGTTGAACAGCAATATTTATGCGAAATGTTGTTGATTATTTTCACACAAGCATATACTTCGAAACACATTTTTCTTTAAATCACCAACAACATTTATACTATCTACAGTAAAAACTTTTTGTAGGCATGTTTAAGACATTCGTTTTTTTTTCTCACACTTAAACATGCCTCCAAAACGGTTTATGCACACCTATGGTTGTGAATTGAACAATTGTGTGTTGTTCAGGTGTTGTTGTCAATTTCTATGTATACATTTATTTAGAAACATGTTTACATGAAACTTGCGATATACAACTCCTACAAAAGGTTGTGAAATGAGCAATTATACTACTAGCAATGGTTTGTATATGTATGTTATTTCGACTAATATACTTGGTAGCTCAACGACAACATGTTGCATAAGCAATATGACATATCATCAAAAGATAGTGGGGCATAGCAACATGTTTCGTTGAAATAAAGATCCAACAAAGTTTATTTTTAAAAAATAAAAAAAAACATTTACCGAAATATTTAATTAATTATAATTTTTACAATTATTTTTGTAAAAATAATCATCTCAACATGTTGTTATAACACAATGTATCCTTTTTTACTGCAACTAAGCACTGATGTATATTGAAAGAATATCAAAACGAAAGGTGATCAAAATCCTCTTTATTTAAGGAAATATGACTGAATATCTCTAATTATTTCAAGCACTAAGCATAAATATGTTGATGCAACATAATATAGTATACATAAATATGTTGCTATAATAAGAGCAAAGAGCTTGTACAAAAAATCTTTCTGTCTGTCTATTCCTAGCAAATATTTGCAGTCATAACGTACTTTGAAGTATATATTTGATTCCAGCTTATTCACTAACAAAATGTTTAGCAGTTTGCTGCTGAAAAATATAGGGGCCAAGCATTTCTAACACATAAGTTTGAAAACTTTTCAAACATGATGGCTAAAGATCTACTGATGAGTTGGCATTAGCCCCAACGAAATGCAGATGTACTGATTAGCTTAACCCACAACAAATAAATGTTTTTTTGAAAACATTTTATAATAAGAAACTAATAAACATTTAAGAAACAAAAATCGGTTCTGGACTTGTTGTAACCACAACGTCTTTTGAATTGTTTGTTTCTAGCATACATATACAGCAAAAATTTTTTTTTTGCAACCTTTTGCTAAAACTATGCTAGCAGTTTATTTTAATTTAAAACTTGAATAGATATATGTATGTTAAGCTTTTTTAAATATTTGGTAGAAAGATGTGTAAAAACATATGTTCTGTAGATATTTCCCAGCAAACATTTACTAGAAAAAGCTTAAAAATAAAATTTTTTTTAAATATTTGTCCGAACAGATTGTGAATAAAATATGCATGCTTAGCAACATGCTGATTAACTAAATGTTTGTAGAAAACTTCAAAATAAAAAGATTAAGATCTTTTAAGTTTCTTTAAATTGTCTGCAGTAAGTGGCTATTATAAGCATGCATATCCCTGCAAACATTGCACACCAAAAACAGTTTTTTAGTTTTTCAAAAAAAAATTTCAATACAATTTCAAAGCTGTTATATTACTAGAACGTAGAATTATTGCTATTTTACTGTTAATTTTTCAGTTGTTATTGTATGTTGTAGTAATAGTGTAGTAAGTATGTATATATTTTTGTCTGTCTAAGGCTCAAATTTACAGTCTTCAGTTAACTAATGATGGTGTTTTAACCAATGATATTTATATGAAAAGTCGTTAGTTAAAGCACCGGCGCTGGTTAGCTACAGACTGTGAATTTGGCCCTAAGAATTGTTGTTCAATGCGCTATTGTTTGTTTTTAGCTGGTTTTTGTCTTGGCTTTGTTATTGCTTTGAAGTTTTAACTATTTTTTGTTTATTTAATTCGTTTTTTTCCTTGTTTTATTTCATTCAATTGTTTTCTCATTTAGTTGAATTGGAATTGTAATGAATTTAAGTTGAAATAAAAAAATATGATTAACGATTTTTCTTTTTAATAGAAAACGAAAGTTGTTTGTGTTAATTTTTGTTTACGTTAATAATAATTTTTAATTGAATTTAAACCAATTAATGATTATACTTATTATTGTTCTGTTTTAGTTCAATATTGTTGTTGTTGTTCATTTTTTTAATATGGTGTATAGTTTTTTGTAGATTTTTGTCTTTATATATAAAAACAATATTTCTAATTTACGGTTGTTGTGTTTTGTTATTTTTTGTTCAATTTCAATTTTGTTAGCAGTTTATTTGTTTATTTATTTAAAAAAATTTTTTGTACAAGTGCCTATTATTTGCTGTTTTCTTTTAAATTTTATTTGATTTAATTATTTGTTGTAATTGTTTTGTTTGTCGATTGTCAAAAAACAAAATAATAGAGAGAATTATAGATAACCGAAGAGAAAATTCAATAAATATAAATAAAGATTATAAACATACACTAACAAAAACAAGTAGTAGAATTATTTATATTAATATAAAGGTGTTTGTTTCTATGGATGTATTAAAAAAAAACAATAATTATTTATAATATACATACATACGCTCAAATATATATGTAAATATACATATATGCGCATTTATTTATGTATATAAAGAGAGTTTTTTCTTTATAATCTAGTACATATTACTGTTAATAGTTTTTATTAAATAAGGTGGGCGTCAAATCGTTAAGGTCACTTACTGTCAAAATATATTTGGCCAATTTACAAGCTGTTGCATATGTTGTAGATCGTATATTAATATTGTTGTTAATTTCCTTATAAGCATTTGTTTAGAAGCTGTTTAAAGTGTAAAAACTCGCTTCCAATCAGTCGTCAGTTTGCTTCTCTTTAACTTATTTATAGATAATTGTCGTCTTAAAAAAGTTGCATACTTAAAAAATTGGTAGTGGTCTTATTTAGATACGAATGAAGTCCATTACACCAAAAATTAAATTTTGTTCTAACTCGACTTAATCGGTTAAGGGTTATGGCCACAGATATTTCCTTTAATTTATTTCATATATTATAAAACAAATCAATGCCAAAAATGCATAATCTTACCAAAGAAAACTACAAATTGCAAAATTCGAGGTTACTCCGAAAAAATCTGAATTTCTCCGAAAATTTGATAGCTTACACCTCTCCGAAAATGCACCAAAATTATTGAAGTCCATTAACAGCCTAGCAATTTTGCTGGAAGAAATCGAAAAATAGAAAAAAATCGAAGTTACTCAAACAAAAATCGAAGTTTTTTCGAAAAAAAATCGAAGTTACTCCGAAACAATCAAAGTTACTCCGAAAAAAAAAATCTAAAAATTTTGGAAGTTTTGAATGCAACAAAAGTGATTTAAGTTCGCTACAAATGCATAGCGAAGCAGAAATAAACGTCCCGAAAAAATCTGAAGTTATTCCGAAAACTCGAATATTATCCAAAAACTCGATATTTATCACGAATCGGTAAATGGACCAAAAGTGTATTAGATCTAGAGTTATACACTCATTAAAGAAATTTAGAGACCGAAAAATTATAAGTTACACCGAAAAATTAAAAATTAATTTTTTCGAAAATTCTATAAGTAACACAAATTGGCAAGTGTACCAAAAGTGTTTTAAATCTTTTAGATACCAATTCTTTCGCTAAATAAATAAAGCTTTCTAAAAGTCATTCATATTCCAAAATGCCCTTAGTGTGATTAAAATCCATTAGAAACCCGTTTTTTCACTAAATAAATAAAAAAATTCGCAAAATATCGAAGTTACTCAGAAAAATTATAATTCCTCAAAAATTCGGAACTTACATATTCGAATACTAAATATACTAAAATGAACATAGCTTAGAAACCCATTACTTCACTAAATAAATACAAGCTGGCGAAAAATCGAAGATACTACGAAAGAATGCAATTCTCCAACAAACTCATATTTTAATACACATTCGAATATACACTAAAAGGGCCTCAAGTCTATTAGAAGCATATTTACTCCGAAAAAATAAAAATTCTCGGAAAATTCGAAATTACGTATGTATTCGAAACTTCTTTAACGAAATAAGACTCACAAAATGCTGAAGTTACTAAAAAAAAATCTAAAGGTACGGTCACACTTGGCAAATATATCAATATTTTTTTAAATATGGGTTCGAATTTATTAAAAATAATATAAAAATAGTTTTTTGCGGCATTATTAACTTTATTTTGTGATATAAAGTTACGAAGTTACATCACACTAACCCTGAGCAAAAGTAGAGGTTACTCTTTTTTGGGCAAATATTTGTCAAGTGTCACAGTACCTTAACCCTCGGAGGTATAAGGGTTTTTTGTCGCTAAATGGTATAACCAGGTCTGTGCAGACCTATATGGGATTTGTATGGAAATGCATAGTCAGTTGTCATAAAAGTGTCTATAAATGCATATTATGCTAGGAAAACCACAAAACGAATAATTAAAAAGCATTTTTATACATCTTATGTAGCTATTAACGCTATTTTATTTTTCATATGTAAAACAATGAACTTTTTTTTATTTACGGCATTCAACGCATGAGTACCTGGCATGTATAAAAATGCGTTTTAATTATTCGTTGTGTGGTTTTCCTAGCATAAAATCCATTTATAGACACTTTTAGGACAACTGACTATGCATTTCCATATAAAATCCTATGTAGGTCTGCACAGACCTAGTTATACCGTTTAGCGCCAATTATTTGTAAGCCCGGATTATTCCGAACCCGGATCCCCAATCGCTCTGATTTTTTTCTCATTGTTTTCGGAGGTTTTTTCTGCAGGATTACATGGGCGGCTTTATTTTTTCTAACATGAAAAACAAAAAAGTTATACACACTTTTATGTGCAAAAAGTGTGCACAGACCTGGTTATACCTCCGAGGGTTAAGACCCTCACATATATATTCTTTGGTCATGAATGGGTTAATAATTTAGTGAGAAGTCGTACCATACATGCATATGTGGTGTATAGACAGATGGTCGTTCCTATAAAAAGTTTTTTTTAGGAGTTGTATGTTGTTGTTGTTGTCGAATTTCAACTGAAGTTTTCTTGCAAATTGCATGTTAAAACGTGATGGGTCATAATTGTCCGCCCACTTACAGAAATTGCTAGTAACACTTTAGAATGAAACTTTAAAAGATATTGTAGTTAGCAATGATTTGGAAATCCCTGTGGTGCAAATATTTGACTCGATCGTTGTGAATGTAGTCTCGAAATAACGATATCCTTCAATACTTTATGTTATTTATAATTATAACAATAGATAAGTGACCTTATCACTTTGGCGCACACCTTATTTTCATAATAGTTTTGGACTTAAAAAAGACTTGTTTCAAACACTTGTTCAATTAATTTTTTTCCGTTTGTTTTTGCTCTGTACAAAGATCATGTTTTGTGTGTTTGTTTTAATCCCTTTGACTTTCTCTCTTTTCTTTTAAATTCTCTTTGTTCAACATTAATTAACTTTATGTATGTACGTAAGTAATTATGTGTATGTTTGTATTATTTTTTAAGTTTTTCTTACATTTTCTTTTAAATCTATATAAATTTTTGTGTTTTTTTGTTTGTTTCTTCTTATTGGTTTTTTGTTGCTTAATTTATAAAAAAAAATAAACAAAAAATTTTGACTAATTCCTCTTAACTTTTTCTTGCTTGCTCTCTTTAGAAATTTGTAATAAAAAGTAGTAAGTTCGCTCTTCAATTTTACTTGTTGTGTTTAACTTAATTTTGCTAAAAATTTAATTTCTTGCCTAAAATATATTCTACACATTTGGTTGAAAAATATTTTCTCATATTCAGTAACTGTAATAGTTATTAGCTAAAGTGTCTTCACCACTTTGGCCAGGGGCCAAGGCACCGCCCACTCCGGCATACCAGGAATGGCTAGAACTATGAGTTTGATGTTGGTGTGGTTGAGGCTCATACCAAGAGTGATGGTGTTGCGAATGAAGATGATGATGATGATGCTGCTGATGGTGGGGTTGGTGAAAGTGTTGGCCTACATAGTTGTGTGGTGGCATAAGTGCCATTTCTTCTAAACCTGTTCCACCTCCTCCTAAGCCTGCTAATCCATATGGCATTTGCTTCTATAAATTTTCTTCACTTTCTTGCTGTTCGGCCTTGATTTGTGAGAGTTTCTCTTGTAGTATAGAGGTGCCCGTTTCGAGGTTAGGAATTTCTGTTTTAATATTAACACTACTGCTACCAACACCAACTCCACCATTTATATCCAGCATATTAATAACATTGTTACCATTATTGTGCTGTCCCTGCTGTTGATGATGATGATTGCTCATTTGTAGTTCACTTTTCAAACTGCTGTTGTCAGTTTCGGAGTTCGAGTCACGCGAACCTAAGCGACTGCGTTGGCTCAATGTTGGCTTCAATCCACCATTGCCACTTTTGTTGTTATTATGCTCATAGCTTTCATCTACACCACTTTGGGAGGTTTCTTCGTCATCATCGCTGTCATCGCCACTGTGTGGTGAATTTCGTTCCCGTTTGATGGAGGTGCCGCTAAGGGAAGGAGGACTACCCGAACGTTTTTGGGCGCTTATATGTGAGGGAGATATTGAGTTGTACTCATTACTGCGATTGTTGGTAAACGGTAGTGGAGTTTTCTTCATTAGCAATTGATCCAGTAGAACACCACCAGAAGCACTAGTGCTGGCAGCGTTTGTTTCATTACTTTTGCGATCGAGTGTTTTACGTATGATACCATCGAGGAATGAGGCTCCATTGGCTGCATTGCTTTCGTACAGCTCTCGTGCTCTATTGATATCTTGACCAGATAGTATGGGACTTGATATCGGACTGGGACCATTGGAGGAGTTTGTTGTGGTATTGCCACCCACACTGCTAGCCCCACCGCCGCCGCCTCCACCCGTCATATCTTGATACCTCTGCATGTGGCTCTTCAGTATGTCACTGCTGGCTTCGTTTGGTGAGGAGGCAGAGGGCGCTGTGCTATTGCGATTGAAATCCATTTGCAGCTGACTGAAGGCCGCCGCCTGGTTGTGTTGCCAAAAGAGTGGTGATGCATACGGCAAATGTGCTAAGGCGGGATCGAATATTGGCAGTTTCATTCCATTGGCGGCATTACCCGGAAATGCAGCTGTTCCAGTGCCTCCATTGTTTTTCAAACCTGCTCCTCCTAATTTCATATTGGCATTGGAACTAGCACTACCGGCCTTTAGTTTATCAAGACCAGTTAGTCCTGCAGGAATGTTGGCATTTGTTTTTGAACTATTGATAGTACCATCCAAGCCTGGTTGGGGCTTAGGCTCTCGTTTTCGCGGCCTCATCAGATGGCGCTCCTTTACCTTGTACTCTAGTGTTGAATGGGGAACTCCATAATAACTACCGGCTCTATGCACCGACATCTCCCCACGTTGCACAGCTTTGACAGCTTCCACCAGACTATCACGATCGTAATTGCGATATTTACCGCGCTTAGGCCGGGTACCTTTGCCGGCAGCCAAAGCGGCTGCTTCTTGGCGACTAAGATGGTGATGGGCATGTTGTAAGTGAGCAGAGTGATGATGATGTTGCACCAAATCTGCAGCGAGCAGGTTTGGAGCTGCACCAAAGCGTGAAGTATCCGTGCCGCCTATATTCTTTACCACTGATATGGTCGGCTTCTTGTAATCTCCAGATGCTGACATTGCTGCCACATTATTGCGTTCACAGTTTGCGGCATAGCCTAGCAGGGATACTGAACTAACATGTGCGGCCTCTTTAGTGGCTTGCTCGTTCATGGTGCGATGAATGCTGTTGGCTATAACGTCACTCATTCTCAAAGACTGAGGTGGCTGGCTATCGACTGTTCCATGCAGTAGAGGTGGTGTTACTGAGAGATTTTTACTACTTAATTGTTTTTGGGCGGCACTAACAGCAGCCGCCAGCAGCAAAGGTCCGGGACTATCACCATTACGGTTCGAAGTGCCACTGCTGTTGTGACACATTAATGCTGGTGATCCACGCGTACTGTTGGGACCCATCGAACCGGAAGGCCCTGCCACTGGAGTATAGGACGGAATTTTCAATATGGCCGAGGGATCATCGCAGGTCTCACTCGGATCTAGTGAAGAGTTCGTTTCGGGTGTATCAGACTTTGGTAGGCGACGACTGCTAGCAAATGATGCGGGTTGCTGCTGCTGCTGCTGTTGCTGCAATAATAGCTGTAAAAGTGGACGGTAGTCTTGCTGTGGATTGCCATTATTGAGACTACTGTTATCACTGCCACTAGCCGCAGCACTATTAGCAGCTGTAGTAGCGCCCAACAAAATGTCCTTTAAATTATTGGTGGAATTGAGAAGCAGAGCACTAAACACGTCTCTTAGATTTTTATCGGACAGTAAAAGCGTTTGCAATAGAAGGGGTAGAGCGGCATCTAGAGCTGTTATTTGGGATGGTGTATTATGTTCAGGTAGTCCCTCTGTTGTTTGAGGTTTCGAGGATTCTGCGTGAGCTGGCTTGGGTGAGGCATGTAGCTGCGTGAGCGAGTCACTTACCTCCGCACCCTCACCATTATTGATGCTTAATTTCTTAAGCAAATTGGGTGTTGAAATACGTGCCATGACTATATCATCTGGTTGTGGTGTTGAGGCATTACTATCCATTTCCGCTTCTTCATCGCCGGACATGTCTTTTTCTAGTTCCTGCTGCAACTGTAACAGTACGGGTGAGGCTGGTTCGTTATTACGTTTCGCCTCTGCCGTCAGCTTGTAGATCTTGTTGCGCAGTGTTGAACGTGGTACATTAAATTGTACGGCCGCTTTGCGTGTACCCAGTCTACCGGAGAGGATTTCTTGCAGAGCGTTATTCAAATCTTCTTCACTGTAAGTGCGACGTGTCGAAGGAACAGGTGTAGCACGTGATGATTTTATTCTGCAAGTGAATTGTAGAGAAAATAAATTATATTAACTCAAATTGTTTAAGGTAAATTTGGTAATATTTTTTTTATAAATAAATTTATCTAAACGTAAAATTTGGCGTTCCGAAAAGGACTGTAGGTTTTTTGGGTATTGTACAAGAATTTTTATCATTTTAGAATTTTTCATTTTATCATCAGTTAATGCAATTATTTTTATCAAGCTAAAGACTTTTATGCAAGCTTTTCTTTTGCTCTTAGTGTATTGCATACATACAATAAACAAAAATGTCTCAATTTTAATTTCACAATTTGCAAACAATCATTCTTTGTTCTTCTATGTTATGCAACATATTGTTGTTGCTCCATTTCTCATGTAATTTTATTTTGTATTTTTTTTGTTGTTGTCTGTAAAAATTGATTGTATTGATTGACGAAATTTGAGCTGATAAATGAAATTGAAGGCAATAAATATTAAGAAATTTATTTTCGTTGTTGTTGTTTGCTATCAACTTTAACGCAATTTTATTGATATTTTTTCGCATATTGTGTCATGGTTTTTTCAAGTTGTGATAAGAGTTTTTTGTTGATTTTTTTCATTGTTTTTGTTTATTTGTAAAAATAATTCATATATATATTTTTATTAAATAATTGAGTAAAAGGTAGAAGCAAAAGAGTCATTTATGATGCAAAATTAAAATATTTTCTTTAGTCTTTTAGAAGACATAATTGCAGAAGTACTAAATTAATTCCTATTTTCTCGATTTTACTACTTTATGACCTTGTCCTGCTTCGAGAACAAGTGATCAACAATTGCTTTTTTTAATATTAATGTATTTTCTTTCTGCCGGACCCAATAGTATATACGACGCATTTCGATGCTATCACTTTTATACGGTTGCCTTGATGTCTGCTTTATTCAAAGCATCAATGATTAACTATAAATTCTTATTATAAATTTTTGTTTATACACAGAGAAAGAATATGCTATTTTTTCATAAATGGTACGAATCGAGTTTTTTATTCATGCTAAGAACCTTTTCATAAATAATATGAACTTAACACGACTTTTGTTAAAAAAACTCAAGTATTTAACTCGTATCGTCTGTTGTTCTAGTCACAACTCGTACCTCTCGACCAAACAGTCTGCTGTATGCAAGTGAGATCTGTTTTTACTCCATTTAAATTACAAGAAATATGTATATAGAAGTTGTTAATACATATTTCTATTACTTTCCCGAAAACAACTTACATTTTTTGAATTTAATAATTGTATACTAACATCATACTGTGCATGAAATGATTCATATTTTTATGAAAAAAATAATGAAGAAGTATGAAAAAAAAAGAATTTTAGAATTCCTTTTATACTCTTAATGTTAAAAAAGGCATGCAAAAATGGAATTTAACACCAACAAAAAATAAGAAGATACATATTGGCTCAGTTGTAGTGATCATGTTTTTGAGTCATAATGGGGCGGGTGCGTATCCCAGCCGCGACAATAGTTTTTATTTTATATTTCATTTAAAAAAATGACTTAGAATCAGGGAACGGGTTCATTTAATTTATTTTAATGAACAGCAATATATTGAACATGTTTAGTTGGGGTGAAGTTCGAGTCCATAGTTCACCGGAGGATGAAAATTTATTATTTTTTATTTAATATCCTTTTGAAGATATTTTTCTTTAGTATTTGTTAAACCCAAGAAGACGGAAGGGTAAATTCAAGTGCTGTTTCTACAATGCAAACAGTCGACTTGAGCAGAAAATTAATATGAAAATTGCTAAAATGTCTGAGTGATGCGCATGTTACTTCAACTAGTGTTTTAAATTTACTTTCTGTCTTCTGTCATGATAACATTACAAACAAAAAAACGAAAAAAATCCATTCTCCGCTAGAGTATGAATTCGAATGCAACAAGTTCTAGATGTAACTGTAATCAAAGGCGATTGGATATTAACCCGCTAAAAAATTATCATGTATAATTACTAATAGGGGAACTTTTAGATTTATGGAGTCATCACTAAAGAGTGTGGCTATTGAATTCAGCTATGAAATAAAATATTTGGGGGTATCTACACTCTAAAACATTACTTCAAATTTAGGATCATATATCGTCTAAATTTGTGTTGAAAATTTCTCCTTGTCTAAAATTACATCGATTTTGTAGTTATTTCATTAAAGATAAAACGTTTCAAATTAAACATATTTAGTCCAACTGGAAAAAATGTAACATAAAATATAATACGGCTATGGCTGAATGGTAGATACGTCAGACTATCAGTCAGGAGGTCGAGGTTCCAACCTGCACGCAGCCAATTGGTTTTTTTTTTAGTAAAAACATTTTGTTCAAAGCTAATGGGTGTGTAATTTTAGGTCGATAAAAATCTGTAAAATGTTGCCGACTATTATCGACCTAATTTTCAACAAAAGTGTCTTAGAGTGTATCTCTTTGTCATACAGACGATAAACAGTTCAATATCTGGGGAAGCAAAATGTATTTTTTTAATTGCGTTCATGTTTGTGAAAACAAGTTCTAAGCCCGTAACCAAATTAGTTGTTCAATAGCCTAGTGAACAAAACACTTGGCATGAAATATCACAATAACTGCAAACGGCATGAGTTCAATGCTTAGCAGAGACATTTAATTTTTATTGTGTTTTGTATATTCAATGCCTTCTAAATATTGAAATTTATAACTTATTATTTGTAACCAAATGTGGTAAGTACTTGCCCGCCAATGACATCGCCATTTTAAAGTAATTGGTTAAAATGACAAAGTTGAAGTAGTGAAAGGTATGTGTATTAGCATTTTAACTCATTACTTTGCCACCAAAATTTTTCCTGGGATACTGTACATTACATAGCATTTACACATGAAAGTAATTGCAAGAAAGTCGCAATACACTGACACATTTTCACTAACACACTTTTGATTGAGCTATGAGAAAGACGGAGAAATGAATACTATTTTCTTTTTCGTTGATAATACGCATACTAAAATTTCATGAAAGTACTTTTATGTGTAAATGTAGCGTTAGGGTGGAGCGTTAGTGTATGAAGGAAAAAAAAGTCATCCAATCGATTTCGAATACCTCCAGTATGTTGCATTTGGCTAAATTGTATACATATATATTTTAAAAAAATTTTTTAACATATCTCTTAGCTCTCCATCACGGCTGCATGCTAGAGAAATTATATGAATTAGCCTAATAATCAATTTGGATTTACAAAGCAAATACGTTCGAAATAATCATATTAATAAACAATTAGCTACTGTCTTGAGCTTTTCACATGTTTACATGTTCATATATATATACTTAGTATAAAATCAGACCAAAAGAGCTTGAGATTGATATAATTCTCGTATTCAATTTTCAGGAAAAAGTGGTGATAAGCAAATACACGTGAGCACTGACGAAGGAAGTGTTGTAGCGGCTTCCGAAAGTGGCGCTACTCTGTTCTGCTGTGTACGTTGAAAAATTAAGTTGTTGTTAATTTTTCCCTTGTTGCTTGGAATATTAATCATGACCCATTCTTCCTGAATATAACGTTACGAACCTTAGCCTAATAATCAATTTGGATTCACAAAGCAAATATGTTCGAAATAATCATATTAATATATGAATTTTATTTTAATTCGCTTCATTAATATAGAAAAAAAGTTTTAATAATTTTTTTAAGGCACACGTAAAAAACAGCTTTGTGTCAAATGAAAAAAGTTTAAATTCGAGGAGATCTGACAAAATATAAGATTATTATAAGCCGTTAAGTGAAAAAAGCTGATTTTATTTCACATACAAAACTATTTTCAATCACAAAAATTTTTTTAATACAAACTGAATTAAATTAATTTTGTATGAAAAATAACTAAAAAATAATTCTTGCAAAAAAAACCGACTACAAAATAGGTGTGGCACTGCCCCCATATTTTATGATCATATAATTTTACGAGAACTAATTGTGTGTGCAAAGTTTCATAAAAATCGGTCGGTTAAGCAGAAGTAGTTAAAATGAATATTTACTTTTCATGGGCGTGGCACTGTCCAATTTTCTAACCACAATGATTTATTGTAACGATAACTAAATGTGTATGCAAAGTTTTATAATAAGAATCGGTTGAGTAGAAATAGTTAAAGTGCTTATGAAAAGTAAATGGGCGTGGTACTGCCCATTTTTGTAAACATAATGTTGTTTGGAACGATAACTAGAGGTGTATGCAAAGTTTCATACGAATCGGTTTAGTAGAAGTTGTTGAAAAAGAATATTTACTTTGCATGGGGGTGGCACTGCCCACTTTTTTAGTCGTTTCTGGTTTTTTCGTTTTCTGAAGAAGCAACTTACGGAAATGAAAACACTTCCGATCGGAATGGTATTCTGTGACATGGCTGGATATATAAAAGTGGTTTTATTACGAAGAACATTTTCGTTTTCTGAAGAAGCAACTTACGGAATTGAAACCACTTCCGTTCGGAATGGTATTCTGTGACATGGCTGTAAAAATAGCTTTCGCTGAGCGAAAGATTGAAGTCATTAACAAAGAATCTATGGACTCTATGTTATGGATGAGGGCTAGTCAGGCGAAGGATGGTCACAGAATTCCCACCAGAAGGAGTTCTTTCACCTATATTTGCAATCTAGACATTGTTAGGTAGTCTGATATGCCTTTATAGCATATGAATTGAAGACAGGTAGTCGAATAATTGTTAGTATTCTTGCGCTCAGGGGAGTACGTTTGCTTCTATCAGGCGAAAATTTTTGGGTTATTGCTTATGGGAGGCCACCTGAGCAAAGAAGAAAAACCCCTTTTTTTATATATGAGACGTTAAAGCAAATGTGAAATTTTTGGAATATATTTCACATAGACCAACTAAAAACATCAATTGTCTTTTTTTAAGTTCATTTCATACACATACATACATTTATTTTCCCTCATACGAGATTGGTTTTGACAGTTATTTTCTCTATTACTGTTTTGAGATATTTTTTTTCAAATATTGCTTGCAACAAGCTTCATAGAAACAAATTTGAAGTGACTTCTTTATGAAAAGATAATAAGTAGTCAACTTTATTTCAACAATTCTTTTTAGAGTTTTTTTCGGATGTTTTTGGATAGAAATCTCTGAGGCTTTTGGGAAAAAGGCATTATAAGAACAAAGCTAAATAAAAATCTTTTTTTTTTTGCTTCAATTGTTGGACAGGCGGCTGCAAAAATAAAAACTTCCTTTGGTGAGTGAATAAATGAATGAATGCATTTTTTTTGATTCTTATTTTTTGGGGGAGACAAAAAAAACGTTTGATGGAAATAATGTATGATGTTGCAAATAATGACGATGACAATGTTCATTATGAGCATGATTATAATGATGGTTGATGGGTCATAGAGACATAAAGATGACAAGTGCTGTTTTCAATGTAAGAAGACATCTAACATGTTTTTTTTTTGAAGTTCATTAGACGTCAGCTTTTTTGTTGTTGCTGGCTTGACAAATGTTTTTCATTTGCACTTGAAACCTTAAAAGAGAGTCGGAAAAATCTAAATCAGTTGCATGTAATATGAAAAAGTAAGAGCAAAAAATTTAGGGACCATAACAGTAAAAATAAATAAAAAATTTGATTTTTTTTATATAAACATTTTAATAAAAAGGATGTTTTTTGTGTTTTTATATGTAAAACTGTATGTGCTTTTGTGAAAAAGCTAAAAGTAACAAACAAACAAAACGTAACGGAAACTCAACATCTTTATGCAGCAGTAAACCGGAAAGTGACTACGTTTTTGGTGTGTGTGTGTGTGTTTGTATTTTTTTCTTCTGTTTCTCTTTCAAAAGTTTTGTTTGTGAAATGTTTGACGAAATTCGTAACATAATATATACAAGAAAAAAAAGTTTGCCAAAAAAAAAAGGAAAAACGAAAACAAAAACTTTTGCTAGAAAATGAAGGTTACACAAAAGATGCTGGAGATGTAGAAAAAAAATTAAAACAAGAGAATTTTGACAGACTTTCCACACACACACGCACACACTCGCTCACTCAAATAAATAATGGCAAGGGAGCTAAGGCAACACAAAGGTTGACTGACTGGCTGCATAGAGATTTACCATTCCGTTGATGTTGCAAATTATATGCAGTCTTATGAACAGTGCCAGACAGGTGAGGAAGCTGTTGCTTAAGCCATAACGAATTTTCAAGTCCTTAACATCTTTTCACAGACAAATAATTGTGCATGTATTTTATTTTTGTCATTCAATTTAGCCGCGATGCAGAGGTTCTTAAGATGCCTTAACCTATATACTTACATACATAATATATATATATATGAATATGGCTTATAGCCATGAATGAAGAAGTTATGCGATAAGTCAGTATTACGGCAGGAAATTTCCCCACCGATTTTCGAAAAAAACTACGGTAGCAAACTGCAAGCCAACTCTTTCAAACAAAAAATATTTTTGAAAATCGGTTGATAAATGACGGAGTCATGCGTGGGTGGAGCAAATTTCCCCACCGATTTTAGAAAAAAAAAAATTATGGGATCAAACTGCAGGCAAACTCTTAAAAAAGAAACAGCATTTTAAAAATCGGTTCACAAATGACATATGTAGTTAGGGGCTATTCACATATTACGTAACGCTCTAGGGAGGGAAAAGGGTTAAGGATTTGTTACAGATTAAAAAATTTATACTGAAAATATTATAAAAAGCGTTACGGAGGGGGGAGGTGGTTGTATAAAAACTCCAAAAATAGCGTTACGTAATATGTGAATAGGCCCTTATGCGCGTGCAAACATAAACAAGTAAAAAAACATATACACAAATTGATAACCTCCTCCTTTTTTCCAGTCAGCTAGAAATATAATGCAGGTTCCACGCCCACTTACATAATTTGGAAAATTTTTTTATATGAAAACATGATATATCAGTCAAGTTTATCACACGGAATTTAAATGTTCTCATTATATCAGTTCCCTTGTTAAGCGATGAGAAATATTTATTTTGTATCGCACATACCACGCCCATTCTTTCAATCCTTCCCATTTGTGTATTATCGACGTTGAGCTGCCCACTTTTCTGACCATATTGAATCATTGTTACGAGAGCTCAATGTGTGTGCAAAATTTGTTTTGAATACCTTTCTGATCGTAATATTGAATTGTCACAGGAACTAAATGTGTGAAAAGATTCAGTGGAGTAGAAATATATGAAAATATATGATATTAAATTTGTATGGGTGTGTCACTGCCCACTTTTCTAATGTTAATGTTGTGTTGTCACGGATAATCAGTGTGTGTGTGTGTGTGCAAAGTTTCATAAGAATCGGTTGAGTCGAAGTAGCTGAAAAAATATATATTTAATTTGTATGGGCGTAGAACAGCCCACTTTTCTAATCACAATGAGATCAAGTCATAGCAACTAAATTTGTGTGTAGTCTCATAAAAATGCATTAAGTAAAAGTAGCAGAAAAATATTTATTTTGCATGAGCGTGGCACTACCCTGTATTCTAATCATAGGAAACTCATTGCTCTTGCTAAGAAAAATATTTAGCTAATGTGGGCGTGGAACTGCCCACTTTTCTATTCATTAAATCGTCTTATCAGACAAGCTAAGTGTATGTACAAAGTTTCATAAGAATCGGTTAAGTAGAAATAGTTATAAAAAAATATTTACTTTATATGGGCGTGGTACTTCCTACTTTTTTACGCACGAAATTGTATTGTCACGCGAACTCAAAGTATGTGCAAAACTTCATTAGAATCGGGTTAGTAAAAGTAGCTGAAAAAAGTATGTTTACTTGATGTGGTCGTGGCTGCCTACTTTTGTAATCATAATTATATAGTGTTATGAGAATTTAAACTGTGTGGAAAATCTAATGAAAATTGGTTAAGTTGAATTAAAGAAATTATATATACTTTATATGGGTGTGGGTGGGACTGCCTACTTTTCTATTCACTAAATCGTATTTCTAGATAAGTTTAATCTGTGTGCAAAGTTGCGTAGGAATCGGTTAAGTAGAAATAGTCATAAAAAATACTTGCTTCATATGGGCATGGCACAGCCCAATTTTGTAATTACGAAATTGTCATGGAGGCTCTGAATGTTATATTGTATTCATAAGAATCGCTATAGTACAAGAAAGCTGGAGGCCATGTGAAACTAAATAAAAGCTTGTATAATTTTTTACAAAAAGCTCTCTTTAGCTTTGCATCTCAAAAATTTATAAAGTAAATCCCGCATATTCATATTCATAAATGATTATTAATGTTAATGAACGTATTAAAACCAAATTTCCCATACAAAATTCGTACATTAAACCAACATTAACTTTAATAACTTTTTATAAATATGGGGGAATATCTTTAACTGACCTTAAGTATTCCTTTAAAATCTATGCAAAAATTCTGTAGTTATTTGATTTAAAAAAATAAAGAGCTTGTTGTTAAAAAAAAGCTTTGTAGTTTTTATTCACTAAAACTGTTTGATGTTTGTGATTATGACTTTGACCATAATAATTTTTGGTTTCAAACTATTTATGTATTTATGTATATATGTAACTTCAGATAATTTTTGTGGTCTTCAATTCCACTCGCAAACTAATAAAGTTTTTTACAAAAAGCTCTCTAGGCTGTGCCTCTCAAAATTATTCTAAAATAGAAATATTTATGTATAATTTCTGTAATATTTGAATTTTAAGAAAAATTTTTAATTTCTTGTTAACAAAGCTTTTTGTAGCTTTTATCCACTAAAAGCCTTTCTCAAGTTTTTGCTTATGACCTTGAATAAAGCATTTTAATTCAAGCTTTTTCTAAATATAAATTCAAAATATTTTTATGGCTTTAATTTAATAAAATTTCAAAATGTTTGCAGATCTCTGCTAAAAAATCTACACACACCAGTTAAATCTGAATGCATTCATTCATTGCATTCAATATTATTACAAAAAAAAATTTTTTGCAGCAACATCATACTTATGACTGTAGGTTGGGGCATAAAATGCATAAAAACCATTTGAGTTTTTGTCATTAAATACATTTTTGTATTTTTTTTGTGATATTTTATTTTTGTTGCATTTCTTGCTTTTTTTGGTTGTAATTTGGTGATTTTTATTTACTTTTTTATTGCTGCTGCTGTAGTTGTTGTTGTTGTCGTTGCTACCTACTGCCAACCATGCTCTTGTCATTAAAGACCCCCTCTCTAGCGTGTCTGCTTAAAAATTGCAACAGCAACAAGGAAAAAATGGTTGCAATTTACAGTGAAATAATACAAAAAAGAGAACAGCTAAAAAAATTCTACAAAAAAAATTGTTCTAGGGAAAAAATAAATATTCAGTGTCGTTTGCGTGTGTCGTCTACCTTTTCATCATCATCATCATCATACTCATGCACAGACACACTTTTAAACTGCAATTGCTGCACTTCTTTTTTTTTTTTTGGTCTGCTTTTTGTATTTTTGGTTCCCATTTGTTTGTGCGGATTGAGTGCTCTCTGTTGCAGTTGCAATTGCAGTTGTAACTGCTTTTGTTGTTCTATGCTCTGTTCACTTTGCTTGTTGTTGTTGCATTTTTATATTTTCATTTCATAATAAAAGCACACGCATGTAATATAATTGTTTGCACAAATACATAAGCACATTTACTCACACCCATTTACAACATGCTCATATAATTTTTCTCATTTTCGATGTTGTTGTTGTTACTTTTTGGGGTTTTTATATCTAGATTTCGTTTTTTTTTTGTATGCGTGTTTAAACTTTTTGTAAAGATTTTTTTTCAAAATTTTATACAACTCGTTTTTTAACAAATTTCGTTGCAATTTGTGGCAAAAAGGGTTGATTTTTTCGTTTTTTGTTAATATATTCCACGTATGTGCGAATGCATTTTTCGTTACATCCCACACTCAGTAATGTTTGACGATTTGTTGGTATGAACAATGAATGCAGTTCTTATATTTGTTAATTTATTGTGTTTTTGCAGCTTTTATACCGTAAAGGTATGGTGAAATGTGTATTGTACTATTGTAATGTGAAAATTTATATAAGTGTAATTGACAAAAAATGAAAAGGAATGGTTTTTGATTAAACTTTATGGCAAAGTGCAGGAGAAGGGATTTAAATAAATATCATTTGTCAAATTTGCTTTATTCATAATACTAATTATTAAGTTGTTAGGAGTATGAATAAAAGTAACCGCATAGACTTTTTGTGTTTAAGCGAAAGTTTTAGAAATTTTTCACTTTTTTTTATCGGAATAATAAAAAATTCTCTTTTATTTCTTCAGGAAAACATTTAATTTTAGAGGACAATAAACCAGTTAAAAACTATATTCCAATTTGGTGGTTCTAATATATTAAAAAATTAATATAAAAAATTAAAAAACCTAACTGCGTAAAACACCAAAAAGAAAAAAAAGAAGTCCATTGTGCGCAACATATCGACTTTTATACATCCGGAAGTCATCATTGCGAAGATTTTAAGATTCGATTTTTAATGCTTCCCGACTGGAAAAGTCGCTATGTTTAAACCGTTAAAAATCCTAAACGGTCACTCGAAAAGGGATGACAAGAAAAACCTAAAGATTATTTTCAAATACATGTTCAATTATACAAAATGGCGTCTGTTGGGCGCCATATTGAAACGTGACTACTGTCATATCTTTAGTGACACTAGCCAGTTTAAGACGAATTGATTGGCGTAAGAATCATCAGAATCGACCCACGCGTTCGGTTCATATAGTGCCGCAAAGGAACACACATACATACACATATAGGCTGATAAATACAAAAAAAAATTTAAAACCTTCAATGCGTCGCGCAGTCGGGTAAAAACGAAGGAGGTTATATATTCGTCATGTATATATTTTTTATATCCATCGATTTCTCCGTCATTTGTTCAGCGATGTTAAAAATAGCTTTTTTATATGAAATGGTACACTCCGCAGGTGGTCCCATTTTTACCAACATACATTAGGAGCGGGAGCGGAAAGAGTACCTCCCACACAAAGTAATCATTAATTATCACATATTTGGAATACTGTATCAGCGAGAGTCTGTATGGTCAAGTGTGATATACTTTATAGTCAATGCTCGTAATCCAAAAGAAAACTGGTAGTGTATAAGCCGGCAATGGGTACCTCCTATACAAGGTAGTCATTATCTATCGCATATCTTGTACGCTATATCAATGAGAGTCTTGAAATTTGGTGTGAATTTCTATATAGTCAATGCGCTTAGCCCAGCTGAAAATTAGCCGTGTGGGATCAGGGGAAGGGGTGCCTACCATGCAAAGTAATCACTGATTACTGCATATATAGAATACTATATCAGTGGGAGTCTTCAAACTTGATGTGAATTCAGAAAAGAAAAAGTTGCATAAAAATTGTGGTGTAGGACCACGGAAAGGAGTACCTCCCATGTAAAGTAATTATTAACTATCGCATATTTGAGAGTGTACAAAATTGGTGTGAATTACTTTATACATATTCAATGTACGTAGTCCAACAGAAAACTAGGGGAAGCGGGAGGATGGGTACCTCCCATATAAAGAAGTCATTGAATATCGCAAATCTTATATGCGCGTAATGCAACAGAACAGAAAACTGGTGAAGTAGAAGCAGCAGAGGAGGGGTGGGTACCTCCAATACAATGTAGTAATTAAATATCGAATATCTGGTATGCTATATCAATGAGAGTATTCAAAGTTTGTGTGAATTCCTTTATAATCAATACTCGTAGCGTAGCAGAAAACTAGCGGTGTAGCAGCAGGGACGGGGTTGGGGTGGTGGAAGGGGTATATCTCTCTTTCCCCTCGCCTGGATCAGGGTGTGGTGACTAATGTTCTGCCTTCGTAAAAGCATATTTTTAATACAAACTAGCCTCATAAATTGTACTAAGCAGATTTTCGAGTATTCTCTTTTTTAATAAAATAATTTGAAATAATAGCTTGAATTAACGAACTCAAGTCTGACTTATTGCCTGTCTATCGATGTCGAAAGAGTTCTTTCTTTCTTACAAATACATTAAAAACAAAAACAAAAATTTCAACTTTGTTTTCATTTTAAATATGATTGTAAGAAGGAAAGAGTTCCTTCGACATCAATAAACAGGCAGTTAATAGAGTTTTATATTTGAATTCTTATATCCAAAATAAAATATAACCAATTTCATAGGTTCGAACTGCGCCAACCCATAAAATACAGTGAAATCAAGTAATGAAATTGTAGTTTAGTTGGTAGTGTGCTAAACTAATAAACGGAAGGTCGCAGGTTCGATGCTTGTTAAGGTTTAAGCAGTAAGTGTGTTGGTTAACAAAAAAATTTTGTTGTTTGTATTTTTTTTGGTCTTGAACTTACGCTCTCACAATTTTACTCATGTTTATAAGCCGGACGACTTTACCATCTCAGTTAAGTCATCTTATTAAATAACCATTTTATTTTGAGTGTAGAACTTGAATTAATTAATATACATTTTTTCTATTTACAGGTAAGATTTTTTGCTTTTGATATCGATTACTATTGTCCATAGAATATCGTGAGTATATAACTAATGTGCTTTCATTAACAAGTTACTTCTAAGTAAAAGAAAAGATTTTAAGCATTTTATCGGTAATTTTTTACATCATACACAGAAAAAAGTAAAAACAAGATTGAGTTACGAAAATAGTTGATTTGATTAACAAATTAATTAGTTTCGAAGCCATCATGAGTTATGTGGAGTGGATTATTAACTACATTAATACAATCATCAGAGCTTTAAGAGATAAACCGCAAATCTAAATTTACAGTTTTTCAATTTATATTGTATATGCGCGATACTCATTTCAAATGCTTTTTTCGTGTCTGTTGAAAGTATAGTAAAATATTTCATAAAATAAAGGCATAACTTTGAAAATGAAAACTGCTTTAGCACTGCTTTTTTTGTGTAAGACTATCCATTATGTGTTAAACGCGAAGAACGAAAATACTATTTTAACTCTCTTCATACAAAATGGCGTGTCGGTAATGCATGCTGTTGATTTTCCACGTTAAGAAAGCATGAATTTTTCCAAAAACGATAATAAAATTAAAACGGTTTTAGAATATTTGCTTCTCTTATTTCACATATACAATTTTTGAGAAATAAAAGAAATTATAATTTTTTTAAATTGTTGTCCGCAGTTTTGTGTATTGAGCGTTACACATTTTTAGTACGCTTCAATACTGAGTTTTTTTTATTGAAATGGCATTAACAACATACACTATATTAAATCTAAATATTTAAAAATTTTGTGAACTTTGTTAAATAGTATTGTATTGCACTTCACCAATCATCGTTTGTATCAAAAAAAAAAATGTATTGAGTGTTATCTACATGTTTTTAATTTAATTGAACTTTTTATATAATTACCTAAATTTGTTTAATTGAAAATATAGTGTGTGTTCTGTACAAAATACTGAATTCGTAAGAAAATGTATTGAGCGTTACGTTAACAAAATTCTTAAATATAATTTATCTATAAATTTAAGGGCGCCAAAAAAAGTTAACAGCTGCGGAAGGGTAGAACTGATATAGAGAACATTATCCGCTTAGAAATTTCTGATTTGCTTTAACAAATTTTTATTCTACCGCACTGTGCGTTGTTATATTTTCGAAGAATGTATCAGGCAGGTCGTATTGTGGTACGAATAATTATCTAAAATTTACATAACTTTTAACATTGTTGGTCGATTTTATTAAAATTAGTCTTATATAAAAGAAGAGTTGTTTTTGGCTCATTATTTTAAAAGATAACCAATTTTTATTTTTCCATGTAAACCCAATTCAAAACTTAAAAAAGTTGTCATAACTTGTAATTTCGTCTTGCGATTATTATAACTTTTAGTTTTTAGAGAGTAGATGTATAGTGCTTTCAACTCCTATACTCACTTTTTGTGATATGTTTTGTCGCAAATATTTATTTCCAGAACAACCGCGAAAGCAAATGTAACGCTCAATACACAAAATAGTTACTTGGTAAATAAAAAAATAAAAATAAAATACAAATTAAGTGTACATTTGAGAATCACCCATATATATTTACAAAAAAATTGGACAATAATGTTTTCTGTGCACGATGGAAAGTACTGAAGAGCTTTTAAGATTTTAATAGCTTTTTGGGGAAAACTATACGCAATATTTTATTAATATTCAATTATTATATGTTATTTTTTGAATTTAGGAAACCATTTCCTATAAAAATCAATATTTTATAGGTTCATAAAAATATATCAGCGTATGCAACTTAAATATAAAAACGTCTTGTATAAAACTTATAAAAAGTCTTTACTTTTCAAAAACTACGACAAATTATATAGTTTTTTTAAACACTTTAAAATAAAAATGTTTCTTACTTAAACAAACAAAAGCTAACACACACAAACACACACAAACACACAAAGTAGACTAAAAGTATACACCTGCAAAGCTTTACACACACTAATAAATAAAAACCATAAAAAGTGTGTGCAGTTGTGTAAAAGTGTGTTTGCTTAGAAGGAAGGACATTTTTACTGTGTCTGTGTGTGTTATTTTTTGCTTCTTTAAAATATTTTAATGTTGGTCGGTTTGACATTTGGGTCGGTGGACTTTAGGAACATACACCAACATCAACAGCAGCAACAACAAAAAAAAAAATAAAAAATAAAAAATATAGACAGACAGTGACATAGACAAATCTTGCTTATAGAAAAACGATTTTTGTGCACATTTAATTTTCGTTATTTTATAGTTTGTTTTCTAATGCCTTTTTTGTACATATTTAAAATATAAAGACACCCCTTAACACACTATAAAAAATAATAAAGAAGCACGTTATGGTTTGGAAATAGATTAAAAAAGAAAATACCAAAAACGAACCAAAAAAACCCTCTAACGAATTATGAGTAGAAAAATAACACGAAAAAAATGAAAATAGAAAGAAAAAACAAAAATGCATAAACGATCGATATGATGTACTCATTTCTGTCTGGTGCGCAGTGTGAAGTGCATGGCATCCAATGTTTTCATTCCATGCAGTAGGGATACAAACGCACAGACATAACACACATACCCACACCTACTTACACACATATCTATACTCAATTATTTACACACAAAAAATTTTCAGAGGTATAAAATAAAAATTCGACTTAAACTGACACCAGATGATGTTGACGACGAAGACGACAATGATGAGGGAAAAGCAAATGATGTCAGCTAGAACTGCTGTTGCTTCCACAAGAGTAGGACTATAATGAGAGTAGTTATGGTATGGAAGTATCGAATATGAAAGGTCTATCTATAGGTGCCTTAGATATTTGCAAAAAAAAGCAACAAAAATCACCATAATAAAATGGAAGAGTGTAGAAATATTTTAATAATGCAAAATAATAATAAAAATTGTTATTTCAAAAAATCAAAAATTTTTGCAACGTCAGATTTTTTCTTGAAGTGGTTCTTAATTGCAATGTCCTCATGTGTATCTGTGTGAATCATGCACAAAGACCTGCATCTACACTCAGACATGTTTTAAATTTTACAAAAAACGTCTTAATTTTCTTCTTGCATTTAGAGACATACCTTATATGTTTAACGGGTGGTATGATGAATGATATTTCATAAAAATTCCACATACTCATACATGTCTTTGCGGAA
Source organism: Panzeria rudis (assembly GCA_956483635.1). NCBI lineage: Eukaryota > Metazoa > Arthropoda > Insecta > Diptera > Tachinidae > Panzeria > Panzeria rudis. The sequence goes on along the minus strand of OY101447.1, from coordinate 134,322,716 downwards.
AGGACTTACACACAAGTAAAGAAAAACACATGTTTGTATGGATGTAGTACGTGTGTACATTAGAGCAGTTTATAAACTTGCATTGTTGTTGTTGCTTTTTTGCAAAAGTCAGAGCTTTAAAGAATGAAAACCGAGCTTTTTTGAAGATAATTGCAAGCTTACAAAACATATGCTCCTTTGTATATATTTTTAAAAATGGAAAATTGTATACAATTTTTTTTCGATCCGGTGCGATAACCAACAGAGCAAAGAAACCAAACACACAAAATTATGTTCATTGTGAATACGAGTACTTAAAACTGAATTTTTGAAATGAGCAATACCGGTTGGTTGCATCATAAAAAAATCTGAGTACATGATCGGTTCTACACAAAAGTTCTTTGTTCGTTGCAGGTCTCCAATATATAGTACAGACATAGATTTGTCCTTTTCTAAAAAGGTAACTTTTTCAAAAACGTACTTTTTCCCGAATGGTGCTTTTTTCTAAAAGGTAATTTTTTTCAAAAGGTCCTTTTCCCAAGATAAAATTTTTCAAAAGACACTTTTTTCCCAAAAAATACTTTTTCCCACAAGGGAGTTTTTCAAAAAAGTATTTTTCAAAAAGTAATTAAAAAAAGTTTTATTACTAAAAAGTTGCTTTGCAATATATAATTTAAAAAAAGGTACTTTTTTTCAAAAATGTACTTTTTTCACCGAAGTACTTTTTCAAAACGGTAAAAAAAATTTTCAAAAAGGGTTTTTTTCAAAAAGTTCATATATCCAAAAAATTCATTTTTTCAAAAACGTTCTTTTTTCTAAAAGTTCCTTTTTTCAAAAAGTTCCTTTTTTCAAAAAAGTTCCTTTTTTCAAAAAGGTACCTTTTCCAAAAAGGTACTTTTTCCAATATCTACTTTTTAAAAAAATTACTTTTTTCAAACAAAAAAAAAATTTTGCAAATTGGCTTACAAGTGACAGAGTTATGCATGGGGAGAGCAAATTTCCCCGTTCGATTTTCGAAAAAAAAATTAAGGGACCAAACTGCAGGCAACCCGTTTCAGACAAAAAAAGAATTTTGAAAATCGGTTCACAAATGACAGAGTTACGTATAAGGGGAGGGGGAAGTTCCCCTTATACATAACTCTCCGATTTTTGAAAAAAATATGGGACCAAACTGCAGCCAACCCTTTTAGACAAAAAAAAATAATAATTTTGAAAATCGGTTTACAAATGACAGAGTTATACGTGTACAAACATAAAAAGTAAAAAAATACCAGCAATTACTAGCAATTTTGGTAAAATTTTTTGTGAGTATTTTCATTAAAATAAAAAAAGTGTTCTATAGGTTGGTCGTGGCGGATGTAAACGTATATATAGGCTTAAAGAACACACATTAACCTTTCTCTGGAGGGCTTAAATTTTTTGATGCCTTTTGATCTTCAAAAGTTATACACTACTAAACTGCAATTTTTCCGAAAATATTGGGGCTTAAAATTTATTACATGACACCCTAACTACAAATTGCACAGGGTGTGTACATACCATTTCTTAAAAACAACAGCTTAATAGTTTTCGAGGAATCATCATATATTTAGATTAAATATGACAATTTTTTTTTAAATTAACATAAATTCTTTGTTTTTAACAGCATTACACGCCCATTACTGAGAATATTTTGAGCAAATTTTTTGGCTATCTTAGTTTTGATATGTTTCCTTTCTGATTGCGTAAAAATGTTAAGAATCTATGTTTAGAAAAAATATAGGTTTTGGCCCATGACAATTGATTCTGAACCACCGTGCGCCGGATGCCACAAGTTTATTATAAATCGGCTAAAAAGCGCGGGAGATGCCATTTGCAAAAACTTTAGAAAAAAGCGTTTGTTTTAATTATTCAAAAAATCTAGGGATTTTGAACTGCTTCGGGCTTGAAATTAGCGGAAAGTTACAGGAGTTGCCTGTAAGGTCGATAGTTTTTATGTTTCTTCCCTCAGAGCCCCGCCATTTATAGACCGATATGGAAAATTTGTATTTTATGTGAAAGTGCATGCTACCAGATTGTTCCCGGCGCCATCGAATAGTCTGTGGAGCCTTTTTTTATGGCAATTATTATTTTAAAGTTGTTTTATAAATTAATCAAGGAAAACTTTCTTAATCAACTCTGTCTAACGGTGTATGTGCAAAAAGAGTTTAAGCTGTTTTTCTTTTCTCTTCCTTGCATTTTTCTTGTGTACTCTCATACTCATATTTGTATTTTCGTGAATGTGTTTGTATTAAAACGTGTCTTTGAAGTAATTTGCCGGGTATTTTATTTCAATAATTTTTCTTAAAGTTTGTCTGAAGATATGATATGTAAGTATGTGTGCTCATAAAATGTGCATGTGTAGAAAAGTGTTCCCATTTTATTTTGTTGTTATTACACATGGGTATGTGTGCAAGCTTGTCTATGTTTTTGTTGTTGTTGTTGTTGTTGCACTATTTAATAAACAAGTGTTAATAGAAAACTAGTGTTTATTGATTTTAGTTCAATGTTGTTTAAAAGAAATTAAATACAATTTTGTTTAATGCATACCAAATCAAAAAAGTGGAATATAATTTTGTTCTTGTTATTGTTATGTAGTTTTGGGTTTCTTAAAAAAACAATAATAAAATAATAAACACTGTTGTCTTTGTTTAGTTTAATATTCAACTACTTAAAATAATTTCGCTGCTGTTTCGTTTTGCTGTTTTTATCCACATGTAATTGTAATGATTCATTTTTGATATAATTTAAAATAAGAAAAACTTATAATTGTGATAAGAACAAATTGAGGTTTTGAAAGTTTCCGTGAATCAGTACTTATGATTCACTTTAATTTGCTTTTAAATACTTTTGTAATATTTTTTGTTTTTAATAAATCCAAAAAGGTTTATAGAATTGATTTGTACTCGTTTAGTAATTGTTGTGGTTTGTGGTTGTGTTGTAATTGCTCTGGTGAAGAGTTCAAGCATTCCATTTCACATACAACGCTCAAAAAAGGGAGCCTTTACAAGACGAAAAAATTCCTCTCTATTCTTTGTCTTCGATGTAAAAAATTAAAAAAATTCTCTAAAAAACGATACAATTTTGGATTTTAAGGCGCCATCTAAGGTTGAATATCACATATATGGAAGGTGTGCAATGAAAAACTAAATTATCTCTGATCGTAGATGAATTTATTGAACAACAACGTACATATATACTGAACAACAACGTATACATATAAAAGGACTAGTGGCGCTGCCAATACTGATTCTTTTAAAGCGCATATTATTTTTATTTTAAACAAGTTACCGTAAAAATTCTATAGCTATAAAAAACCCGTGTACATACATCCGTACTTTTTTAAACCATTCTCTTTCCCTAAAAACGTTAAACCTTTTAATGAGTTGAGTTAAAACAGAGTTGATGTCAAAAAAAAATAAAATGTTTTATTTTTTGAACAAAGGAAGAGAACAAGGTTTCACAAAATGTTAATTCACATGAAACACACCAAATTGAAAAAATGCATAAAAAAATGAAAATACTAATTGCGCAAATGCAAAAAAAGTAAAAATAAAATCCGAAAATGGGGAAAAATAATCGTTAAAATTTTTTATACCGAAAAAAAAAGAAATATATAAATTTATAGAAAACAAGTCATACAAGAGATGGAAGGAAGGTGGCCAAAACATTTTAAAAATCAAGCTAAAGTTAATTTTTTTTAAGCAGCCAGCAAGTGGGTGGTATTTTTTTCAACGAAAACAACAACAGCAGCAACGACCACAAAAGCAATGATTACAGCAGCAGCAGCAGCAATAGCAGTAGAAACAGCAACAGCAATTACAATGACAATAATAAAAATGCAACTGACACTGTCCTTTAAATGACAGAGAAACTAGCAGCAGCAACAAAAATAATGACTACAACATTAAAAACAACAACAATAATAAAAAAATTTATAATAATTAGAGTACAGAGTAGACGCAAAGAAAAAAGAAACGCGAAAAAATAATAATTTGGGGGGAAAAAATTAAACACAGTGAAGCAGTTTGATAAGAAATTGCGGAGATCCCTCAAACTCTATTACAAAATACGAAAGGCTTTTAGGAAAAGCTTTTAATATTTTTTTTTTATAAAATAAGTAAGAGAGATATTTAAGAAAATGGGTTTTATAATAGAAAAGCTAGAAAAGCTTTTTTGAAAAATATTTTTAGGAACAACTTTCAGAAAGAACTTTTTTAGCAAAACCTTCCTAAATGAAGATTTCCAAAAAATATTTTTTGGGAAACTCTTATAAGAAAATCTTTAAAAAACATGATTTGTGTAGTTTTAAGAAAACCTTTGATAAATCGAAAAGACTTTCTAAAATGCTTAAAACAAATTTATATAAAGCTTTTTATAAAAATATTATAGAATAAAGCTTCACAGAAAATCCGTTTATATTTATCCGTTTAGACTTACAAGGAATCTAAGTGAATTCGAACTTTATACAATGCACACACACAAACAAACACACACACGTAGGCGTACTTTTTTAAATCAAGCTAACCATAGAAAAAGCTTTTTTGGAAAAATATTTTTGGAAAGAGTTTCAGAAACAACTTTTTACATGAAGCTTACAAAATTTTTTTTCATGAAATCTTGTAAGAAACCCTTTAAAAAGTATATTTTAGGTAAGGCTTTAAAAAACGTTTTTTTATAAATCGAAAAGACGTTTTTATAAAAAGCTTTAAACAAATTTATATAAAGCTTTTTAGAAGAATATATCAGAAAAAAGCATCAAAATAGCTTAGGAAAAAATGATGAGCTTAGCAAGAAATTAAAAGCAAACAAACTTTCTAGAACTTCAAAGCGAAGAGATATAATGAAAAATCGATTTTCAAAAATCGCCGTTTTCAATAAAACTTTTGGCCAATAATTTTATTTTTGAGAAAAGCTGATACAAACGTTTTTCAATATATTTTTGGATCGATACTTGTAGTATATTTTATGAAAGCTTTTTCGCAGACGTTTTAATTAATTATGGAAAACGGTGAAAAAGCTTTTTTGTTATAATAAAATTTTTAATTTAACAACTTTAGAATTTTACAGTAATTTTTTTACTCCTCTGTCCAAACAGTTCTTCACAGACATTCTTGCTTTCGCGTTTCTTTCAGAAATATGATACATGTATGTATTAGGGTACTGTAATTATGGAAAACTTTATATTGGTACATGTAGTATTCTATCACTTCTATATGTTGTCGGCAAAAGAGCGCACCGTATGCTGCCACTTAAATCTGTTTCGCTGTACCATAAGCTATTTTTAATCTTTAATTTTCAATTACAAGAGTATTATTAGAAAATTTTTGGTACTTTTTTAAGCAACAAAAAAAAAAATAATTATAATTCGTACTGACTTTCAGGGCTTAAAATAGATCTATAAAACTATACTTTAAATTTGTTATCTCTCTGCATTTTTATTTTAGCAAGAAGAAATTATTTTATGTTATCAATGATTAAAAATTAATTTTTTTTGAAACACATATTTTTTTCTCCAGCCGACCCACTATTCAACCAACACTGAATTAGTTTGGTTTGGCTGTGAGTACTAGCAATGATAAAATGTGCATTTATTATACTAAATATGTACTTATACACATATACATGTATCGTTGTTGTTCTTGCTGGATGTGTTAAAAAAGCTTTTAACATTTTAGGACGTAAGATTCATGTGTTTCTTTTTTTAATTTTTTGGTTCACAAGCGTGAGTTTTTTTTCTATATTTATTTTAAAAATTTTGTACATTCTGAAAAACAACAGCAACAACGAAATTTCCATTGTTTAGCACTGCATCAGCAATGCTGTTGCAGATGTATGTTTTTATTGTTGTTGTATAGCACCTATTCATGTTCAAGTCTAGTCTATTATAAATTGCTTGCTTGCAAGCCCCATCCACTGGAACTGCTACTGCCTCAAAATTTCCCTTTACAAATTTTTTTTGTTATTATTTGGGAAGGTTCATATTTTATGTTTTGCATTTCACAAAAATATATTTTAGTCATGTTTAATGTAGATTATTTTTAATCACACCTTCGTCTGCCTCTGTATACGAGTATATGTATGTACGTAAGTATTAAAGCACTTGTGCAATGCTTGCAACACTTTTCAATATGCCACCAAACGCCCCACAGTCTGATAATAATAACCCAACATCACAAGTGAGTGCATCTTTTTTGCTTAATTGTTGTTGCTATTGCATTTCCCAAATGTCTGAAAATACATGCAACAACAAACAAACTGAATGTGTTTTTTTTACAAACAAAAAAAAAAAAAAAAAAACAAATAGACAAAATTGTATAAAAATTTCAATGTTGTCGCGACATGTTCTTGCATTATTTTTGCAACTTTTAATTGCTGTATTGATGTCGCATGTTGTTCTTGCCGTAGCACACAGACAACTTTTAAAGAAATTACTTGCAATCACTTTTATAGAACGCCATAAACTCTTAAAAAGGGGAATACTTTTTTTAAAGCTTTTTTCAATAGCCTTTTCTTAAATAAATTGAGTTTTACGATCTAAAAGTTTTTCTTCTTTCTTCCTTTAATAATATGTATGTATAGAATTAACTTACCTAACACTCTTCAAATCACCACTTATTGATGAATTTGGAGATGGTTTGGAACTTAAGTCTAAAGGCTGTTCACCGGTGGCATCACTGGGACTTGGTGAATCCTTTAGAGAGGGACTTATTGCGGCGGCTGATGTATCTGAGGTAGTTGGTGTAACCAAATCTGGTTGCGATTGTTGCTGTTGTTGATTCATCCAATTAAAATCTAGAAATTTAAAAGACATTTTGTCTAAGTGGTCAAAGAACGGAAAATAGAAAGAAAGCTTTTTTCTACTTACTTGGTAGTATTGATTGTATGGCGGCAAATTGTGCTGCCACTGAATCCATTGAAGCCATTTTTTGCGTAAGTAACTTATTTAACGTTACTCGATTATTATCCGTCAATGGCGCAGCACCAGTCATTAATGGCAAATTACCATTCGTATTGGCGGCGACAGGAATGGATGAAGATTCGTTTGAATCACTTTCGCAATCCAACTGTTGATGAAAGTTTGTTAAAAACAAACGATAAATGAAATATGCTAGTCTTTGGATAAAATAAATGCAAATCTTATATCGTTGAAACATATTTCCTTTAAAAGGTTTTTAAATTAGATTTTTCATTCTATCTATTATTATTGGTCAAACGATAATGAAATAAAGCATAGTAATTTAGCCCATATTCATAAACGATTAATACATTAAATTAACATTAACTTTAATACATTTTTATGAATTTGGGGGATAGATAAAAAAGCTTTCGGCAAACATAATTTGAAAATAGCTTTGAAAGTGTTCAAAGCGTCGACATAATAGCTTTCACTAAAAATCTTAAAAAATATCATTAAACAGCTTAAAAAGGTTTAAAAACATTTTATTAAAATTCCCATTAAAGCTTTTATTAAAAAAGCTCATAAAAGCTTTTATTAAAAAGCTCAAAGTTTTTTTTTATTGAAACCCTTAAAACGGCTTTATTAAATAACTAGCATTGTAATTAAAAAGCTTTGGATAAAACTCCTTTAAAAGCTATTATTCCAAAGTTTCAGAAAGTTTTTATTCAAAAGCTTTTAGCAAAAAGTTTTCAAAAATTTTTAATTCTTCAAAATGTGGGAAACTTATTTGAATAAAAAAAAAACTTTTAAGCAATCTTAAAAGCGTAAAGATTTTGAGAGGTAAATTATATATACATACATATTTTCATATAATTTAAAAATATTTTTATAACTAAAACAAAAATGAAATAAAAGTAAAATTTTATAATATTTTCTTCCGATATTGTGCTAAAACTTTTGTTATTGAAATAAAGAATCAGGGTTTCTTTTAAATTAATTTACATGCTTCTTACAACCCTTTTCACAATGTGTGATTAACGAGGAGGTAACGAGGACGTTAGCGACAAGTTCGACATAAAAAACTTGCGTTAAAGTCCATGTTAACTCTTAGTAGTACATTGTGAAAAGGGCCGTTAGAAGTAAATCTTTTACAATTTGGTATATATCTTCCACGTTATCTGTTGCATAATAAATGAACCGTTTTAAAGGCTTTTAATATTCTGGTTGAAGAAAAGGATTTTGCTAGTTATTTACATCGTCAATAGTAATAAGTGACATATTTTGTAATAAGAAAGCATAAAATATAAAAAGTTTTAAGTTTTTCCAAATATTTAAATAAAATTTAATTTAAAAAAATTCTAACTTTAAGTCAACCCCAAATACCCAGAAACTTAACAGCATATGCACGCGAAACATTTTTGAAGATCTACTCAGTTTGAATAGAGCTTTATTAATATAATAACTTTTGAATTTGAGTAAATAATTTGAGAGCTTTGACAACGTTTTTGAATAATGTTAAAGTTTTGAAAAGGCGTTTCTGGTTTTAAAAAAGTCCTTGATCTCATCTTTTTAGTTCTTAAGAAAATTTAAAAGAATATACATATTTCTATTTTTATTAAAAACATTTACGAAAGCTCTTGGCAAGTTTATCCTATTTAATTTTTTAATTGCCAAATAATTTCTAAATTAGGTATTTCATAGATTTCTTCATAATGTAATAAAAACATAATAAGTAATAAACCAATCTATTGACGAAAGCTTCTAGTCAATTTCAAGTTCAAGTTCTAGCAAAGGTTAATTTAAATTAAATTGTATTAAACAAATTTTAAATGCCTATTTAACTACTATGTAATTATTTCCTTTTAATTATGTAAAAGTTTTTGAGTTTTAATAAATTTTGCAGCTTAAAGCTACAGCTTAGTAGCAAAAAGCTATTTTATTTATAAGCACTAAACGACTGAGCTTTATTCTATTATCGTTTGACCAAAATAGCAGGTAGAATTATTTAAGCTTTTACCGAGTTGTTGATTAAAGTTTTTAATGAAATTTAAAAGAAAAATGCAAAATATTGACAAATTAAACTATATATAAAAAAATCTTACTCTTTGTATGTGGTCCGTTTCAGACCCGGTTGGGCCAGATTCGGCCACTAATTCACCTTTAGCGTTCACTGTGAGTAATTTACCGTTAACACAAAAATGACACTTATCATTCGGTTTCCAATCGATGGGATCTGGTGGTGGTGATGGTGATTTTGATAGACTTTCAGGTGATGATCTTATTTCTAATTTCAAATCTTTAACTGTGATGTCTGTTGTATTATTTAAAATATTCTCAAGTGACGAATTATTGTTAATGCTATTCTTAATAACAACTTCTTCACTTGGATTTTGTGATGCTAAATTTGTAATTTTTCAAAAATATTTGTAAAAGTATTAAAAAAAAACTAAATAACTTACAAATGAAATTCTTACCTGTTTTGTTATCTATTATATACTTTTTATCTTCTGTTTTAGCTTCCTTGCTTATTTCTTCTGTAAAGTGATGTTTATTTGCTTGCGTTTCTTCTTTATCTAATTTCTGTTGATCTTTATTTTTATCGCACACTTGCTCCTTTTGCTGTTGCTGTATTATATTTTTCTCTTTATATTTGTGGTGGTTCTCTTCGTGTTTTGAATTTTCTATTATTGTTGCTGTTGTTTCACTGATTTCTATAAATTCACCGTTTTTAAATTTATCCAGCTCTTTCTTCAGTTCGATATTGCTGTCTTCGATTGATGCAACAAATTGGTCGGAATTTAAGTGGGTTCGCATTAATGTTTCTTGATATTGCTTCCATTTCCTGCGCCCCATTAGCTCCTCAGCGACCCGTTCTAAGCCTAAAATAAATCGAAAAAGAATAGAAATATTTTTAAATGTCTATAAAAACATTTTATAATTAAAATTAAGTTTATATTTCTGTATTAGTGTAGGCGTGCAATATTCTTATCATTTGCGCCCATCTGTGAAGCACTAAATACGTACTCGTATCTAATAATTTTGGCGAAATGGATTTTTCTCCATGATTTAATAGCTTTAAATAGCTGCATGCGTATGTAAATATTTATGGGTAAATAATTACATACAATTCTTGCCATATTCATGTCATTTATTGCGGTTTCCGTTTATATTTTTTGTTTGTAAAATTTCTTTAATACCTATGGAAAATTTTCATTACACTTCTATTAACTCAGTATAGATTTAAATTACAGGGTACGTTTTAGTCATACATGAAAAAATTAAATTAAGATTTTTAATATTTAAAAAATGGGCCAAAAAACTGCGTCAATAAAAAAACTTAGTAAAAAATTAAACGATTTAAATTTAAGAATTTTGATTTCAGCTATTTTAGGATAGATGATTAAAAGGTCTGTGACAACAAGGAGAAACAGGATCAACAAAGTTGTATATATTTTTTAATTTGGACCTTTTATTTGGTTTCCGTCATCAGATTGACTGCAAAAATTATTTTGAGCCGATGGATCAACTTTGGTATCAATATTTTGCAATATAGTAAACAGGGGCTAGAAAATGCGACAACCATAAAAGGATTGCTACGATCATAAAATAATTGCAGTTGTCACGAAATGATTGAGATATTTCGAATTAATTGCTTCTAGTTGTATTTACAAATTGTTTTTTTCTAGATTTCCACAATCATAAAATTGTTGCAACAATCATAAAACGATTGCAGTAATCACAAAATTCAAGCTGCACACAAAATTAAAGTTTTTTATTAAAAGAATTATTAAAATGTACTAGTGAATCTCTGGCTCCAATGTCTCCATATTGTCCCATAAGAACTGGCCGAGTTCAAATCTTGGCTCGGACAGCCAACTACAACACAGAATTTTCTGATGCCTATGCGAGTACACATCACGGAAGTAAAATAATAAATAAAATAGTTACATTAAATTTATGTTCTTTCAACTTGAAATAACTTTGATTCAATATGATTCTTTAGTGTTATTTCAGTATCAAATTCATATTGTTTCAACTTGAAAAACCTTTGATTCAATATAATTCTTCGTATTATTTCAGTATCAACTTCATTCGGACTTAACTATACTGGAATATTAAATAAACTTGAGATATAGTAAATCCAAATTGATTATTAGGCTAAGGTTCGTAACGTTATATTCAGAAAGAATTGGCCATGATTAATGAACAAGGGGAAAATTAACATCAACTTAATTTTCAACGTACACAGCAGAACAGAGTAGCGCCACTTTCAAAACCGCTCTGTTGAATTAAATCACTCTCAAGCTGATGTTAAAGTGCACTTTCCCAGCGTTGCCATCGGTTTATTTTGAGATATAGTAATTTCAAAAGGGTGTGAAGATAAATTCGTCAAAATAAATACGTCCCACACTCATGTTAAATACGTTCCACATACTGTAAAGTAAACATATTTCGTTGTTTTGATGTACAAAATTTTGTTTTTATCATTTCAATAATAAAATAAACAAATTCATGTTAAAAAAAGATATATATGAAAATAAATTAAATAAATAAATTATAACATTTAATTTAATTCAAATATAACACACGCTGTCAAAAGTAAAGTTTTTACTAGCAAATATATGCCATTTTCATGTGAATTTTTTGGAAATTTCTAGAAAAGATGTATCAGGTCACCGAAAGAGGGCAAGTAGCCTAGGATTAGTAGTTTCTCGAAATGTAACACATATGTCCAGATTCAGCCCTGAATCGGAGATATAGCCTTTGGAAAATTTGGTTTTTGGGCCATTTTTACTAGTAAATATATGAAATTTTCATGTGAATTTTTTGGAAATTTCTAGAAAAGATGAATCAGGTCACCGAAAGAGTGGAAGTAGCCTAGGACTAGTAGTTTCCAGAAATGTAACATCTATGTCCAGATTCAGCCCTGAATCGGAGATATAGCCTTTGGAAAACTTGGTTTTTGGCCATTTTTACTAGTAAATATATGAAATTTTCATGTGAATTTTTTGGAAATTTCTAGAAAAGATGAATCAGGTCACCGAAAGAGTGGAAGTAGCCTAGGACCAGTAGTTTCCAGAAATGTAACATCTATGTCCAGATTCAGCGCTGAATCGGAGATATAGCCTTTGGAAAATTTGGTTTTTGGCCATTTTTACTAGTAAATATATGAAATTTTCATGTGAATTTTTTGGAAATTTCTAGAAAAGATGAATCAGGTCACCGAAAGAGTGGAAGTAGCCTAGGATTAGTAGTTTCGAGAAATGTAACATCTATGTCCAGATTCAGGCATGAATCGGAGATATAGCCTTTGGAAAATTTGGTTTTTGGCCATTTTTACTAGTAAATATATGAAACTTTCATGTGAATTTTTTGGAAATTTCTAGAAAAGATGAATCAGGTCACCGAAAGAGTGGAAGTAGCCTAGGACTAGTGGTTTCAAGAAATGTAACAACTATGTCCAGATTCAGCCCTGAATCGGAGATATAGCCTTTGGAAAATTTGGTTTTTGGTCATTTTTACTAGTAAATATATGAAATTTTCATGTGAATTTTTTTGAAATTTCTAGAAAAGATGAATCAGGCCACCGAAAGAGTGGAAGTAGCCTAGGACTAGTAGTTTCCAGAAATGTAACATCTATGTCCAGATTTAGCCCTGAGTCGGAGATATAGCCTTTGGAAAATTTGGTTTTTGGCCATTTTTACTAGTAAATATATGAAATTTTCATGTGAATTTTTTGGAAATTTCTAGAAAAGATGAATCAGGCCACCGAAAGAGTGGAAGTAGCCTAGGATTAGTAGTTTCGAGAAATGTAACATCTATGTAAAGATTCAGCCATGAATCGGAGATATAGCCTTTGGAAAATTTGGTTTTTGGCCATTTTTACTAGTAAATATATGAAATTTTCATGTGAATTTTTTGGAAATTTCTAGAAAAGATGAATCAGGCCACCGAAAGAGTGGAAGTAGCCTAGGACTAGTAGTTTCCAGAAATGTAACATCTATGTCCAGATTCAGCCCTGAATCGGAGATATAGCCTTTGGAAAATTTAGTTTTTGGCCATTTTTACTAGTAAATATATGAAATTTTCATGTGAATTTTTTGGAAATTTCTAGAAAAGATGAATCAGGTCACCGAAAGAGTGGAAGTAGCCTAGGACTAGTAGTTTCCAGAAATGTAACATCTATGTCCAGATTCAGCCCTGAATCGGAGATATAGCCTTTGGAAAATTTGGTTTTTGGCCATTTTTACTAGTAAATATATGAAATTTTCATGTGAATTTTTTGGAAATTTCTAGAAAAGATGAATCAGGTCACCGAAAGAGTAAAAGTAGCCTAGGACTAGTAGTTTCCAGAAATGTAACATCTATGTCCAGATTCAGCCCTGAATCGGAGATATAGCCTTTGGAAAATTTGGTTTTTGGCCATTTTTACTAGTAAATATATGAAATTTTCATGTGAATTTTTTGGAAATTTCTAGAAAAGATGAATCAGGTCACCGAAAGAGTGGAAGTAGCCTAGGACTAGTAGTTTCCAGAAATGTAACATCTATGTCCAGATTCAGGCCTGAATCGGAGATATAGCCTTTGGAAAATTTGGTTTTTGGCCATTTTTACTAGTAAATATATGAAATTTTCATGTGAATTTTTTGGAAATTTCTAGAAAAGATGAATCAGGTCACCGAAAGAGTGGAACTAGCCTAGGACTAGTAGTTTCCAGAAATGTAACATCTATGTCCAGATTCAGCCCTAATTCGGAGATATAGCCTTTGGAAAATTTGGTTTTTGGCCATTTTTACTAGTAAATATATGAAATTTTCATGTGAATTTTTTGGAAATTTCTAGAAAAGATGAATCAGGTCACCGAAAGAGTGGAAGTAGCCTAGGACTAGTAGTTTCCAGAAATGTAACATCTATGTCCAGATTCAGCCCTGAATCGGAGATATAGCCTTTGGAAAATTTGGTTTTTGGCCATTTTTACTAGTAAATATATGAAATTTTCATGTGAATTTTTTGGAAATTTCTAGAAAAGATGAATCAGGTCACCGAAAGAGTAAAAGTAGCCTAGGACTAGTAGTTTCCAGAAATGTAACATCTATGTCCAGATTCAGCCCTGAATCGGAGATATAGCCTTTGGAAAATTTGGTTTTTGGCCATTTTTACTAGTAAATATATGAAATTTTCATGTGAATTTTTTGGAAATTTCTAGAAAAGATGAATCAGGTCACCGAAAGAGTGGAAGTAGCCTAGGACTAGTAGTTTCCAGAAATGTAACATCTATGTCCAGATTCAGGCCTGAATCGGAGATATAGCCTTTGGAAAATTTGGTTTTTGGCCATTTTTACTAGTAAATATATGAAACTTTCATGTGAATTTTTTGGAAATTTCTAGAAAAGATGAATCAGGTCACCGAAAGAGTGGAAGTAGCCTAGGACCAGTAGTTTCCAGAAATGTAACATCTATGTCCAGATTCAGCGCTGAATCGGAGATATAGCCTTTGGAAAATTTGGTTTTTGGCCATTTTTACTAGTAAATATATGAAATTTTCATGTGAATTTTTTGGAAATTTCTAGAAAAGATGAATCAGGTCACCGAAAGAGTGGAAGTAGCCTAGGATTAGTAGTTTCGAGAAATGTAACATCTATGTCCAGATTCAGGCATGAATCGGAGATATAGCCTTTGGAAAATTTGGTTTTTGGCCATTTTTACTAGTAAATATATGAAATTTTCATGTGAATTTTTTTGAAATTTCTAGAAAAGATGAATCAGGTCACCGAAAGAGTAGAAGTAGCCTAGGACTAGTAGTTTCCAGAAATATAACATCTATGTCCAGATTCAGCCCTGAATCGGAGATATAGCCTTTGGAAAATTTGGTTTTTGGCCATTTTTACTAGTAAATATATGAAATTTTCATGTGAATTTTTTGGAAATTTCTAGAAAAGATGAATCAGGTCACCGAAAGAGTGGAAGTAGCCTAGGACTAGTAGTTTCCAGAAATGTAACATCTATGTCCAGATTCAGCCCTGAATCGGAGATATAGCCTTTGGAAAATTTGGTTTTTGGCCATTTTTACTAGTAAATATATGAAATTTTCATGTGAATTTTTTGGAAATTTCTAGAAAAGATGAATCAGGTCACCGAAAGAGTGGAAGTAGCCTAGGACTAGTAGTTTCCAGAAATGTAACATCTATGTCCAGATTCAGCCCTGAATCGGAGATATAGCCTTTGGAAAATTTGGTTTTTGGCCATTTTTACTAGTAAATATATGAAATTTTCATGTGAATTTTTTGGAAATTTCTAGAAAAGATGAATCAGGTCACCGAAAGAGTGGAAGTAGCCTAGGACTAGTAGTTTCCAGAAATGTAACATCTATGTCCAGATTCAGCCCTGAATCGGAGATATAGCCTTTGGAAAATTTGGTTTTTGGCCATTTTTACTAGTAAATATATGAAATTTTCATGTGAATTTTTTGGAAATTTCTAGAAAAGATGAATCAGGTCACCGAAAGAGTGGAAGTAGCCTAGGACTAGTAGTTTCCAGAAATGTAACACATATGTCCAGATTCAACCTTGAATCGGAGATATAGCCTTTGGAAAACAAACAAATAAAAAAAATCATCTAAGGGTAGTCCATGCAACAAGACTATTTGGGTATAGTTATATATATACACCTAGCGCTTCTCTTTTAGTTTGATTTTTTTAGTTTAAATTTAAAAAGTAATCGTTATTTTCTATCTCTGATTTCTTCAATTTAAAAGTCATACAAAGAAATTAGTAGATTTAAATCCAGAAATTTTTAATAATTTGTTTGAAAAAAAACTTAATAAATTTTTTCAATCAAAACAATGTTTTATGGAATGAGAAAAAATTTTAACAATTTCATATTTTTTATCATGTTGCCTACATTGACGATAGCAAAAATGAAATGAAATAATAAGTAAAAAAAAATTATTTATGAAACCAAATAAAGACAACAGTACAAATTTAAAATCCGTTTCAAAAACATTTTTTTTAAATCTATCATAATTTTTCTGTATACACATGATATGTTTTTAAATCTCAAAAAAAAAAATTGACACTACTATGGGCGGAACAGAAAATGCGGATCCAACCAACTACATACAACTAACTTAAGTTTATGACAATATTTAAATAAAAAGATTTTGTTTCTTGAAGGTTGGAAATAACGAATTTGAAGCTAACTAACTATTGAAAATATTTATAAGTAAGTAATGTTTAATTACTATACTTTTGACCGTTTGGCATATTATTTTCATATTTCTTGTTAATACATCCAATATTTTTGCAAAGTTTTTCCATCATGTATTTTTTAGTAGCTCTACAATATACAAAAAATTTTCAAAATATCCATTTTCCTGGTTGAAAACTTTAAACAGATTTATTTTTTCGCATGTTTTACGTTTTTCCTGTAAAAAATAAATTTTTACCAAAAATATAAATATTTGCTTACATTTTTTTAATATTTTCGATATTTTTTGAGAAAAGTCAATTATATTATTAAACTAACCTTGCGATATTACATCTTTCAATATTGACCGCAAGAACTCAGAAATATTGTTTCTTTTTTTTAAATTGTAATTTCTTATTATTACTTTCTTCTATTGAAAATAAAAGCGTGTTGGTTTTTCTGTTATGTTGTTATAAATTGATATAGTGAAAAAGTCGCAATTGAATGTTTTGAAATTTTTTAAAACCACGATTTTAGGTGAAAATCGTAAAGTTTAAGACAACATGTGTTTCCATTTTGCCTATAATCATAAATCAGAGCACTTGCGTAAGTCATAAACAGTTTTTAAGAAATTTCTTACGTTTTTACTTTCAGCTTTAAATTTTTTTATGACTACCAAATGACATTTCTGTATATTGTTTAAAGAATTTCTTTAATTTTTGTTTCCAATGTTTTGCAATTTTTTAAAGCCACCATTTCTACTTACCTGAAAACATAACAGGGGTTATGCAATGAAAGAAAAAACGAGCATTGAAAGGGTTAAAAATATTGCACATTTTGTAATTTTTTTCTACTAATTTTGCCTGTAATCATAAATCGGAGCACTTGCGTAAGTCATCATCAGTTTTTAAAGAAAATGCTTACCTCATTATAAAAATGCACTTTATTTACAGATTTCTATTTTTATGACTACCAAGTGATCCTTTTATAAATTTATAAAGAATTTCTTTAATTTTATTATCCAGAATGGCAAAACACATTTTTCAAAACCGCCATTTCTACCTGAAATAATAAGATGAACGAACGAAAAAAGGACGGTTGAACGTATTTTTTTTTTCTTTGGCAATGTTTTAAAACTACCCATTGGCGTAGCTAGACATTTTTTCAAGTAGAGAAGTGCATAATTGAAAGCGATAACACTCGTCGCGAAAATTTTGACTTGTCGCGAAATTAGCCTTGACTAACTTCATTATGAAAAATATGTGTAATGAAGCAAAAAGTCGTATCCAAACAAGCATACGTTATCTTAAAAGTAATTAAATAAAACCTAAAGCATTTCATATACATACATCAAAGCATATAGTATTGTTTTCTCAATATTATGAAATATTACGTTTTAAAATAAAAGAAATATGCATTTAGTATAAAATTTAGAAATTCTGGACTCCGATTTTCTTGCAGAAAACGTTCCCATTCTCGAAATAAAATAACAGAGAGTACATAGTTGAGAATATCTACTAAAGAATTTTCAGCTATTTTATTTCTATGCTAGTGACGCTTTCAGCATATTTATAACGTAATTTCTTCTACTGAAAAGTTGTAAAAACCAGTTACGTGTTGTCAACTTATGACCATTGATATGAAAGTTTATTGAAGGTCTAAAACTTTTAACAATCATGTTGCTGATGGGCTATTGGTCTAATTTTATACACAACTGGGCCCAGTATCGAACGGTTTTTAAAATGTTGTATGTACTACTTTTTATATATTTTGTTTAGAGAAAATACAAAAATATATCATCAGAATAAAATAAACACACTCGTACGTTTTTGTTTAGGGATTTTCGTAACAAACACAAATTTGGCAATTATTGGAAACTAAACTTTTATAAAAATTGTAATGATATCTGTGAGTAAACGGGATACATTTACGATTTGAATACTAATATGTATGTCTTTCCAAACATAGAGAAGTTTTTAATAATTTTATTAAATATTTCAGTAATTCTGCGGGGAGCAAAATCAATCATGGGGGGACATTGCCCCCCCCCCCAGAAAGGCCTATCTACGCCAATGAAACTACCATTTCTACCAAAAATTCGTGAAAGTGTCTGTATGACAATCAAGTGTTTTGCAATATAAGAAAAAAAGTTCGTTGAAAGGGTGCACTTTTATGCTAGATTTTTTGCACATTTTCATAAATTGTGAGATTTACTTTTCCAATATTTTGTCTAGAGTCGGTCTTAAAAAGAAATCTGTAAATTCAAACATATACAGGGTGTCCCATTAATCAACGTCAAGCCGAAAGCGGATGATAGGGCAAGTAGTGACACTCCAAGTTAGAAAAAAAATCTATGTCACTTATTTTAAAAGGTGTTGCCAGATTAAAAAAAATCACCCTGTAATGATCTTTCTATTGCTGTGACTACAAATCTCCACTTTTCTTATTTTTTTTTCTCCTATATCATTGTCAGATATCCTTCTGTAAATGGCAGTTAAAAATTCATACTGCAGTGGCCTGATTTTCAAAGAAAATGTTACATGTTGCCAAACGACGTACTTAAATTTATTACTACTCCCAACTTTAACCGGCCGTGTTGAAGAAAAATGTACTAGGTACTTTTGGCAAGTGACATCAAAAGTTGGCGCGTTTAGCTTGAATTCCAAAATGGTATAATACTTTGTCGATTTGTTTTTCAAGCTGCAAAAAAATTTTTTTCCAACAAAAATATCTATTTTTTAATCGTTATTCGAACGTTTTCTTATTTATATTGAAACCCCGTTCGAACAACGGCTAAAAATTTTTTTTTACTTACAAAAAATAGGTATTTTTGTTGGAAAAAAATTTTTTTCGCCAACTTTTGATGTCACTTGCCAAGAGTACCTAGTAAAGTAAAAACGTAAGAAATTTCTTAAAAACTGTTTATGACTTACGCAAGTGCTCTGATTTATGATTATAGGCAAAATGGAAACACATGTTGTCTTAAACTTTACGATTTTCACCTAAAATCGTGGTTTTAAAAAATTTCAAAACATTCAATTGCGACTTTTTCACTATATCAATTTATAACAACATAACAGAAAAACCAACACGCTTTTATTTTCAATAGAAGAAAGTAATAATAAGAAATTACAATTTAAAAAAAAGAAACAATATTTCTGAGTTCTTGCGGTCAATATTGAAAGATGTAATATCGCAAGGTTAGTTTAATAATATAATTGACTTTTCTCAAAAAATATCGAAAATATTAAAAAAATGTAAGCAAATATTTATATTTTTGGTAAAAATTTATTTTTTACAGGAAAAACGTAAAACATGCGAAAAAATAAATCTGTTTAAAGTTTTCAACCAGGAAAATGGATATTTTGAAAATTTTTTCTATATTGTAGAGCTACTAAAAAATACATGATGGAAAAACTTTGCAAAAATATTGGATGTATTAACAAGAAATATGAAAATAATATGCCAAACGGTCAAAAGTATAGTAATTAAACATTACTTACTTATAAATATTTTCAATAGTTAGTTAGCTTCAAATTCGTTATTTCCAACCTTCAAGAAACAAAATCTTTTTATTTAAATATTGTCATAAACTTAAGTTAGTTGTATGTAGTTGGTTGGATCCGCATTTTCTGTTCCGCCCATAGTAGTGTCAATTTTTTTTTTTGAGATTTAAAAACATATCATGTGTATACAGAAAAATTATGATAGATTTAAAAAAAATGTTTTTGAAACGGATTTTAAATTTGTACTGTTGTCTTTATTTGGTTTCATAAATAATTTTTTTTTACTTATTATTTCATTTCATTTTTGCTATCGTCAATGTAGGCAACATGATAAAAAATATGAAATTGTTAAAATTTTTTCTCATTCCATAAAACATTGTTTTGATTGAAAAAATTTATTAAGTTTTTTTTCAAACAAATTATTAAAAATTTCTGGATTTAAATCTACTAATTTCTTTGTATGACTTTTAAATTGAAGAAATCAGAGATAGAAAATAACGATTACTTTTTAAATTTAAACTAAAAAAATCAAACTAAAAGAGAAGCGCTAGGTGTATATATATAACTATACCCAAATAGTCTTGTTGCATGGACTACCCTTAGATGATTTTTTTTATTTGTTTGTTTTCCAAAGGCTATATCTCCGATTCAAGGTTGAATCTGGACATATGTGTTACATTTCTGGAAACTACTAGTCCTAGGCTACTTCCACTCTTTCGGTGACCTGATTCATCTTTTCTAGAAATTTCCAAAAAATTCACATGAAAATTTCATATATTTACTAGTAAAAATGGCCAAAAACCAAATTTTCCAAAGGCTATATCTCCGATTCAGGGCTGAATCTGGACATAGATGTTACATTTCTGGAAACTACTAGTCCTAGGCTACTTCCACTCTTTCGGTGACCTGATTCATCTTTTCTAGAAATTTCCAAAAAATTCACATGAAAATTTCATATATTTACTAGTAAAAATGGCCAAAAACCAAATTTTCCAAAGGCTATATCTCCGATTCAGGGCTGAATCTGGACATAGATGTTACATTTCTGGAAACTACTAGTCCTAGGCTACTTCCACTCTTTCGGTGACCTGATTCATCTTTTCTAGAAATTTCCAAAAAATTCACATGAAAATTTCATATATTTACTAGTAAAAATGGCCAAAAACCAAATTTTCCAAAGGCTATATCTCCGATTCAGGGCTGAATCTGGACATAGATGTTACATTTCTGGAAACTACTAGTCCTAGGCTACTTCCACTCTTTCGGTGACCTGATTCATCTTTTCTAGAAATTTCCAAAAAATTCACATGAAAATTTCATATATTTACTAGTAAAAATGGCCAAAAACCAAATTTTCCAAAGGCTATATCTCCGATTCAGGGCTGAATCTGGACATAGATGTTACATTTCTGGAAACTACTAGTCCTAGGCTACTTCCACTCTTTCGGTGACCTGATTCATCTTTTCTAGAAATTTCCAAAAAATTCACATGAAAATTTCATATATTTACTAGTAAAAATGGCCAAAAACCAAATTTTCCAAAGGCTATATCTCCGAATTAGGGCTGAATCTGGACATAGATGTTACATTTCTGGAAACTACTAGTCCTAGGCTACTTCCACTCTTTCGGTGACCTGATTCATCTTTTCTAGAAATTTCCAAAAAATTCACATGAAAATTTCATATATTTACTAGTAAAAATGGCCAAAAACCAAATTTTCCAAAGGCTATATCTCCGATTCAGGGCTGAATCTGGACATAGATGTTACATTTCTGGAAACTACTAGTCCTAGGCTAGTTCCACTCTTTCGGTGACCTGATTCATCTTTTCTAGAAATTTCCAAAAAATTCACATGAAAATTTCATATATTTACTAGTAAAAATGGCCAAAAACCAAATTTTCCAAAGGCTATATCTCCGATTCAGGGCCGAATCTGGACATAGATGTTACATTTCTGGAAACTACTAGTCCTAGGCTACTTCCACTCTTTCGGTGACCTGATTCATCTTTTCTAGAAATTTCCAAAAAATTCACATGAAAATTTCATATATTTACTAGTAAAAATGGCCAAAAACCAAATTTTCCAAAGGCTATATCTCCGATTCAGGGCTGAATCTGGACATAGATGTTACATTTCTGGAAACTACTAGTCCTAGGCTACTTCCACTCTTTCGGTGACCTGATTCATCTTTTCTAGAAATTTCCAAAAAATTCACATGAAAATTTCATATATTTACTAGTAAAAATGGCCAAAAACCAAATTTTCCAAAGGCTATATCTCCGATTCAGGGCTGAATCTGGACATAGATGTTACATTTCTGGAAACTACTAGTCCTAGGCTACTTCCACTCTTTCGGTGACCTGATTCATCTTTTCTAGAAATTTCCAAAAAATTCACATGAAAATTTCATATATTTACTAGTAAAAATGGCCAAAAACCAAATTTTCCAAAGGCTATATCTCCGATTCAGGGCTGAATCTGGACATAGATGTTACATTTCTGGAAACTACTAGTCCTAGGCTACTTCCACTCTTTCGGTGACCTGATTCATCTTTTCTAGAAATTTCCAAAAAATTCACATGAAAATTTCATATATTTACTAGTAAAAATGG
Organism: Panzeria rudis; assembly: GCA_956483635.1. Classification (NCBI taxonomy): domain Eukaryota; kingdom Metazoa; phylum Arthropoda; class Insecta; order Diptera; family Tachinidae; genus Panzeria; species Panzeria rudis. The sequence goes on along the minus strand of OY101447.1, from coordinate 134,300,512 downwards.
CCAAAAACCAAATTTTCCAAAGGCTATATCTCCGATTCAGGGCTAAATCTGGACATATGTGTTACATTTCTGGAAACTACTAATCCTAGGCTACTTGCCCTCTTTCGGTGACCTGATTCATCTTTTCTAGAAATTTCCAAAAAATTCACATGAAAATGGCATATATTTACTAGTAAAAACTTTACTTTTGACAGCGTGTGTTATATTTGAATTAAATTAAGTGTTATAATTTATTTAATTTATTTTCATATATATCTTTTTTTAACATGAATTTGTTTATTTTGTTATTGAAATGATAAAAACAAAAATTTGTACATCAAAACAATGAAATATGTTTACTTTACAGTATGTGGAACGTATTTAACATAAGTGTGGGACGTATTTATTTTGACGAATTTATCTTCACACCCTTTAATTTCAAAAGGAAAAATATTCTTTGAAGGTTATTATAAAATCATATAGAGTTAAAATGGAACACCTATGTGCACCATTTAGTGCTCTGAATCACTCCTGTCCTATGACAATCACATGTTAAATTCATTGATGTTTCACCAGAAATAGAACTACTTTGAGATGAGTTCATCAATGTTATTACTAATGGTTTCTATGTTCATTTTTTGTTGGGTACCTACATATTTAATAGTAGGCTCTCAACGACAAGCGCATTCTAATGGCTAATAAATCAGTGAACGCTTAAACCCTTGTTTTGTTAAACTAAACAAAAATTTAAATTTAGTTTCAACTCAACAGCAGTAAATCACTTCCCCATTTACTATCGCCAGCTTTAAAAATAATGATGTGGCAGCACCATGATAAATGTCAAAAATAGATGGTTTTGTGGTGGAATATCGATCAAACGTATATGGTGTGTATTGGTAGTTTAAATGCCCAATTTTATGCGTTTAATACATGGATTATATATTTACTGATTTATAGATTTGCTGGTTTAAACACATTTTAAACCAAAAAGGGAGATTAACTTGCACTGATTTATTAGCCCTAAATGTCTGCAGCAAAGACTACTGCCTGGGGTATAATTGTTCAGTGGCACTGGTGACGAAGTCATTACTGCATCAGTACAGTTTTACAGTCGACATTTCCTTCAAAGAAACTACTTAAGCTCAATAAATTTAGTAAATTGCGACCTTGACTCGCGCTTGGGGTATAATTGTTCAGTGGCACTGGTGACGAAGTCATTACTGCACCAGTACAGTTTTACAGTCGACATTTCCTTCAAAGAAACTACTTAAGCTCAATAAATTTAGTAAATTGCGACCTTGACTCGCACACGAAGGGCTCAGTACGAGTACCATATACATACATACATTTGATCGTTTTGGAGACTTTTGTTTGTTGTTGGGAACTTTTAAATTTTATCGTGTTTTTTTTTTAGATATTTTTTAACTCTTGGTGATATTTTCGTTTTAGCACTTTGTTCATTTTGAAATTTTTTTGTTTGTGATAATTTTTTAATAAAATTTTTTTTTTTGGCTTTAGCGTTTTTTTGTTTTGTCGATTTTTTTCGTTTTACCGATTATATTCGTTTTTGACCATTTTTTTCGTTTTGATGCTTTTTTGTTTTAACGTTTTTTTCGTTTTGGCAATATTTTTTAATTTTGTGTTTTTTAGTTTTGGCGTTTAGTTTCCATGTTTTCTTTAATCAAAATATAAAACAAATAAGTAAGGAAACATTCTTCTTTCCTACAACAAAATTACAAAAAATATTTGCCCAATTTATAAAAGAAATATATAATTATTGTTCCTGCAATAAGTAGCAGCTTTGTTTAATATGCTGAATCTTGAGTTGTTCATTTTTTGTCTAAGCCTTTTGTGAGTTTAATAAAGGATTTGTCATATTTATTTATTACTTTTTAATTTAAATTGTTGTGTGCAAAAACCACAAGTTAATTACAGTCATTTTAATTTAGCGTGTATAAAAATGTGGCCTGTGTTGTGCGCCTTCCTTTGAAAAGCATTTAGAAACGTTTTATTATTTATTAAGAAATTCACCCCGCAAATTAAAAAAGAATTGCAAAAGGAAGTACTGCTGAAAAAATAATAAGTTAATAATTTTTATGTAAAAATTTTTTATGGAAATGTTGTGAAACATTTATGGAGTTCACAAGCTATACTAACTGTTCTATCGGTAGTATGTGCTAAGTTTTTTTAAAACTCGTAAAATAGTTTTTCGTATTTTCCAGACCAAAATTATGCGAAAAAACTTAGCACATACAACCGATTATTGAAATTTTTAGAGTATTTTAGCAAAATACATTTGATCGAAAATTCTATGACTTTAATGGATCTAGAATTACTTCTTTCAGGAGCGCCAAAATACCTTCTATTCTTTGACTCGGTCGGTAGCTAGTAAGCATTACAAGATTTGCTATAAAATTTTAATCGACTTCAGAACAAGAAGAACAGTATTAATCGGTAGCAGTTTTAATATTGATATACTAAATTTTTATTTTAATTTCAATATACTATATGAGCAGAGCAGATATAATAACGCAAATTATGGATTTAATTTAACAAATCTTTAAAATTAAAAAATGCAGAAGAATGTTAAAAAATTCAACCTTAATTATATGTCTAATGCACAAAATTAAGTTAACATTAAGAATTCATTAATAGCAAAAATATACGTTTCACCTTACTTTTGCTATTAAAGCAAACACTCAGTCCATTTCATACCTTAATTACGGCATGTGCGTGAATTAAAAGGATAATAAAAAAAAATCCAATATTTCATGCAATTAAAAATAAAACAATAATAACGACTGTAAAACAAATAAATAACTTAGTACGGGCCAAAGTTATTTTAAAAACCTAAAACTTAAACCAGCTATAAATATGCAAATTATCTTTAAAGCAGCAAGCACATATACTTTTTATACTTAAAAAATAAAATAAAAAAATGGAAAGTAAAAAAAAATGAACAAAACTAAATAACATAAAATTAAAAATAATTTTGAAAATAATAGCAAACATTCAAAGAAAAAATTCTCATGCAATCGAAATAAAGTGAAAAATTATACAAAAAACAAGAAATAAAATTTTACGCATCAACAAAATTTCTAAGCATGTGCTTTTTTTCCATAAAGAACAACCAGAATAATAAACGTCATATACACGCACCTTAAATAAAACTTTAAGGAGGAAACACACACACACGCATATATATACACACACGCTTATACAGTCACGCATAATAAAAAATAATCTACTTTTGTATAATTTCTGCATAAAAAGTCTTTAAACTCTCTCACTCACTCCCTCCGTTGTTCTTTATTTATTTCTCTTTGACCCTCTTAATGGAGTTTTATATGGCTGAATGTGTACGACGAACACTTTATGTAAGTATGTGTGTGTGTGTAAGTGTTTACATGTGATATTTGCTTAGACGAGATCTGAAATTTTATTTTTTTTAACCGGAAACTAAAGCTAACAAATACAAAAAAGGAAGACATCGCAAAATTGTGCAAAATGCACATTAGGGTTGATCGAAAAATGGCTCGTTATAAAAGTAAAACTTGTTAACCGATAGCTTTTTTATTTTAGTTTTATAAAGAAAAACAACTCGCAAAGTGATTTATTTGTTTGCAGAAAAGAACTAGGGTATTTGGCCGGAATCGAGCCGGCGACCTCTGGATTAATAGGCTAGCATCGCTACCTATCGGTCATAGCTAATGTAATTTTTACCGAGCCATGGAGTGTTTCGGCTCGTTAAACTTGACGATTCTGAAGCTACGTTCGGTCTCATTAAACCATCAACCGGCAAATACATACTAATACATTTTACGCTTGTATGGTTTTTTTTTGCAACTTTCGCTCTTACAAAGTTTTTGTTAGTGTATATCAAGCAATTGCAAGAAAAAAGCGACAACACAACCTGCTTGCTTGAATGTTCTTTCGAAACTGGTTGATATTTTTTACCTTTAAGCATGGTACTCTGTTCATCATTTCGTGTGAAGTGCTGTCAAAAGTCCATATAAAAAAATTGACACGAACTGCTTACGAAACATTGCTGCAGAAGTATTACTCTGTTTATTTTGTGAAAAACATATGAAATGCATCTACAACATTTTGAGTCTTCCTGCGAAATAATATGAGCAGCACTTTTTTCGTGTGAAATTCACAAGAAACATATTGGGTTTTTTAAAAACATACACAATTGAAGCATACTTTCAAAGGCTATCTATGATTGGTTACGTGTCATATTTTTCGTATGAAAACCCAATGTTGATCTACATTTTTCGCAAATTTGAAGAGAGTACTCAGCTTTAGTTAATACGTATGAGTACACACATGTGAGAGTAAAAGAGTAACAAGCCCAATGTGCTACGTTTTGCGGTTTCCTGCATTAGACCAACAATACTAGTTGTCACTACTTTTATGTTTTGTTGGCTTTCCCTGTAATAGGGTTGCCATGTTGCAGACATGCCTCAAAGTGCTAAGTACTGTTGCATTATTACGTTCTTAGCCCGATCCAAGTTCGTATGGGGCTGTAATATTCTACAAGACGCGTCCTTGGAATTGGGTCCCTGCTCGGGCGCCATTGTAACGTGAAACCACCGGGCTTCTCACAGCTCGTGAACAGCTCTACCTGTGAGTGTATGTGTTGGCCGTACCGTGGTATTTAAGTTATCAGTTATCGTATAATAATAACCATGCGAATCATTCTTTGTACCAATCGAACAATATTTGCTATACTTTATATTTTGATTGTGACTGGAACGGGAATGAGGCTTTGAAACGACATCACATAGTCTTTTGAATCCATATTCACGGTGGTAAATCTGTTCGTCCAAGTGTGCCAAGTACCGTTTCAGTAGAAGAAATCGGGCGGCGTCTTGTTTGAATTCTTGTCCTGATTTGACTCGATACCACTGTAATGCCCTGCGAGTTCTTAAAATCGTTCGACAAATTCCAAAAGGTCGTCACTTCCATGGTATGTTAGACTCCATCTTTGTATGGTTGCCATTACTTCGGCATCGGTTAGTGTGATCTGTTTTCGAGGCCAACTTTTTCCTTGTGGTACTTTCAGCAAAATATCCTCCTGACGACTGTTTAGCATCGTCGACTTGTTTTCGAACTGTAAGAATCTAGGTTCACATCCAAAGAGTTTTATTATGCTCAACTTCGTTGATTATTATAATTTGAAATTAAATTATTATTTGTTAACGAAACAATTTGCTTGGAAATGTCTAGCAGTTTATAGTAAATTTTCAAAGGAAGAGATAATACTTTAAAAGCTGGTAGAGCTGGACAACTTGCCAGCTTTCAGAGATCACCTCATTTCCATCATCAGAGCTCGTATTATTCTATATGGTTTCCACAGTTTGGTATTGGTGGCCTTAAGTTTCTAAACAGTAATCTTTAAATCAATTCATTGAAGAAATGTTTACAATCTGAGGCAGTATTTTACTTCTCTTACACATAGAATTTTCATTTCATTCTTGGTTGTTCGAAGTTTTCGTAAGTTTTATTTGTGTGTTAATAATTAGATCTAAAAATGGTTAATCTAAAACAAAAATTATTTCTCAAAAATAAGTGTAGTAGAAAGAGGGTATTAACAGGTAACAGTTATGGACCATTTAAGTGATTCAATTTCAGGTACCACTGTGCAAGATGCATACAAAAACTGCATGGCAAAATAAGGTTGCCAACACACCTGCAGCATGAGGGCCACCTAGAAAAATGAATTGAGGAACGAAGCACAAAACACGCATTGAAATGCTAAACCGAACCAACCAAAGTTTCTTTCTGTTCACTTTTTTCCCTCAATATTCCTTTTAAATTTGTTGTTGCTTCAACTTTTCAAAAAAAAATATATACTTCCCTTTTGTTTTGAGGTAAAACAAACATGTGTGCTTAGATTTAAACATACATACTCACATACAGACATTTATACAACTTAATATGTATAAGTATGTGTGAACATATAAGTATGTGTGCATAATTTAGGACGTTAAGCTGTCGATATGACGTCTGAACTAACGTGACACAACAACGTGTGTTTTGTTTTAGTTTTTGACTTTATTTTCCACCATTCGTTTCCTCCACATGTCGCTGCATGCGTATGTGCGTGTATATTTGGCCAACTTAATGCAGTAGAAAAAAAATTTAGTTTAAAATTTAGAAAATAATGAAAATACAGAACATTTCAAACAATTGTTTTGTAAATGGCTGGAGTATGAAAATTGTTAGTAAACATATAAAAAGGGGTTAAGAAAATATGGCGCCATATTTTTTCGCAGGACTTATATGAATATGCCCTATGAGCAGTTAAGTTGTGAGGTGAGCTTTTTGGTGGAAACAATTTTTACTTCGTAATATGTACTTCCTATACCACAGGTGAAAAGCATAGATATAAGTATGCCAGTCCGTTTAAGATAAAAAAGGAAGACGAAATCTACAAAAAGTCATTTGGAACTATAAATTTTAATGCAGTATATTATTTCAAAAACAACTTTGTTTTGGAAAAAGCTTTTTTACTAATTTTACTAATCTTGGATCCTAAATATCAGATAATTAGCTTAATTGCCTAAAATGTTAAGGCACTTTAAATGTATCCTCATATTAGAGTGAAATTAAACAAAAAAAAATTTAAATCTAGTATTTGTTATGCTATTCTTCCTGTACGTTTGCGTCATAATTTCTAACATAATTGAAAGTTTAAAGCCATGAGTAGCGAAAACTTGAAAAATTTGCCGCGGAAAAGCGTCGATGTGTGGTTTATTAGTAAGACATACCAAAGGCAAGTTATGGCAATACCAACAATGATGGTAATGCAAGTAGGAGATTTCTTGAAGACGCGAAATTGGCTTCGGACGTAACAGGAATTAGGACATAAGTTTTTAAAATTTGTAAACATTTTTTGTAGTATATATTTAAATTGTAAGAATCGATTATAAAATTTTGTCAAAACTTAAAGTTGTTTCCATAAAATTACAAAATCTTGTTGTCATAAATCCAATGAAATTTTCTAATGAAACTATGGAAACTAATGAAGCAATTCCAATGAAATTGTTTTATTGGAATTGCTTTTTAGAATTGGAATTAGAATTGTGAAAAATCTAACGAAACTAATTCATTGGATTTATGAAGCGAAATTCTTTCAATGTATAGCTAAACGGACATCATTGCAAATAGAGTCATATTAGCTGCTTAGGACTTGAAAATAAAGAAATCTGATGAAACTCGATGTTCGAAAGTCGGCGTGAAATCTCTAACTTCCCATTTTTCGATAATAGGAAGTTAATAACTACTTTAAAACCCATGACTAAATAAATTTCATAAAGTGCTTAAAGTTTATTTTAGCCAAATATCTTATTTTTAAAAAATTTCACATGCAAAAAAATTTCATTATAAAAATACCTTTGCCAAAAAAGAAGCCATCGCAAAAATGTGAGTCAGTGAAAAAGGTACCTTATTTATTATCTTTAAAAGTCTTTTCGAAAAAGTTTTCTTTAAGAAATGTACCTTTTTTTAAAAGAGCTGCCTTAAAAATGTTTTTTAATGGGTATATAAAACAACTTTAATTAAGAAGTACATACTAAAAAAAACCTATTTAACAAATGTCCTTTAAGTACCTGTCGCAAACAGTACCATTAAATGGATTGCTATTTTGTTTGCCTTTCTAAAACAGTTCCTTTTACAAAGCTAGCATTTAATAACAAAAAGTATGTAATTTAACTCAAATTACGGCTTCTATTAAAAAAGTCCCATTTTTAAAAGTACTTATGAAAAAGTACCCTTTTAAAAGAACATTTTTAGAAAAATTCCTTCTGGAAAGAGTACATTTACACATATAAAAATTTACTTTTTCAAAAAATTATATAAAAAAGTACCTTTTTAAAAATCATATTTTTTAAAGTACATTTTTTAAAAAAGATATATTTTTTAATACATTCTTAGAAAAGTACCTCTCTAAAAAATACCTTTTAAAAAGGAGCTACCTTTTTCAAAAAGTAAATTTTTTTAAAAAAGTTCCAGCCTAGAGAGGTACTCTTTTTTAAAAAAAGTTTGTTTTAAAGAAGCAAAATTTTCAAAAAAAAGTATATGTTTAACGAAAGTAACTTATTTTAAACGATACCTTTTTTAAAATAAGGCAACCCTTTTTGAAAAAGGGAACGTAAAGAAGTAGTTTTTTGAAAAAAATATTTTTTAAAACGAGTATATTAAAAAAGTTTTTATTTGTTATGGGCTAAGCATGTCTATATGCTTGCATTTCATTGATGCTTTACCGAATCATGAGGAGAGTTCTATCATAGTTTTGAAAAAACAAATTGGGGGAATATCTCAAATAATAAATTTATTAGAATACATTAAAAATACATTGTTAATAAAACAACCTTTCTTAACATAACTGCTCAAAAAAAAAAAGCTCGGGACACCCCGTAGAAATGAAGCTCCTGTTGCCTTCGGCCTACCCCCTATCGCGTTGGTCTGCCGTCTTCGGATTGCTACTCTTGGCCTTATGCCATCGGCCTGACACTTTCGGCCATATGCCATCGGCAGGCATCCTTAAGCCGGCCACGTTCGCTTGCTATGTCAGACGCCCCCTCATCTTTATCGCCCTTCGGCACACTCCACCTAGTCACCGGGGCAGGTGCAATGACCTCCATCAACAATAAAAATTACAACTTAAAAACAAAAATTTCACCAACAAAGTAAATGTAGATAGTAATTTCAACCTCTAGATGAAAAAAGGTGACAACTCGTCAGCAAAAAAACTACTATCGCCTGAAAGATACTTCGACGATATTTCTCAAGAATTTAGCCGAGACACCTAGTATTTAGCTGAGCCTCCTTCACTTAGCAAGGACATCGACCCTTAGCCAATACACCAACCTGGTCCAAGGATTATCAATAACTGGCACAAAAATCTCCCCAAAGTCCCAGAACAACGGCAACACCGAAAACCGCGAAAGTACCAAAGCGGCAACACCGAGTTTTTATTAAATTTAACCTTCGCGCCGGGATTTCACCTTGAAATCTGAGGCAGCCACTTTAATATAACATGTAAACATCACTTTGTATTTTCGTTTCATATTTGCCTTACCAGTATTTGTTGCCAGTATTTGTTACACGTATTTGGTTCATGTTTTTGTTACACGTATTTTGTTCATATTGAAGAATTTTAGTTTTAGCCCCAACCATTGATTTTTGTCATGCAAAGCATTGATGTGCATAGCAGGCCAGAAGGAACTACGTTCTAAAAATACTTTTTCTAAAGAAGCAGCTTTGAACGAATAGTACATACATTTCATAATTATTTTTAGTTTTGAAATCTTTTTGTTTTTAATAACTCAATTATTAATAATTATGTTCCTCTTCAGGAAAAGGGGATAATTTAAATAAAATTTAAATCTGTATTATCTATATCTATAGGATATTTGCTTCTACGATTTAAAAATCGTTTCATATTAAATAATTTTGGTAGGCTTGTTTCAGTGCGAATCAAAAAAAAAAAAATTAAAATTATGGACAAAGTTGGATTAAAAAACTGGGAAGACTAATAAGAAAATATTGCAGACACAAATATTCAGATGGACATACATTCTCTTCTGCAAATAACACTTTGTTTTTCTATCATTGTCTAAAAGTAAAGTTAATATACACAAAAATGAGGGAGCAAAATTTACGTGCTCTAAAGCAAAAAAGAAGAAAATAACTAACCCAAACTCCTTTCTTTTGACTGTTTAACTTATTAAACTACTCAATTTGCAATAGAGTAAATATATGTGCGTGCGGAGTATGGGAGTATATTGTAATGGGACATATTTGTATGCAATGCAACACAAAAAGGTTAATGTCCTCCAAAGACTTAAAATTTTAATTTTTTTTATATGCTTGCTGTTTGTTAGTTAGTTAGTTTTATTTTCCATGAATTTTTTTTGTGTTAAAATGCAAACATTTTTTGTACGTTTAAAAACGCATAAAATGAGAACGCATTTTATGTTTGTTGAATTTAAAAAAAATAGGGTTGATACGACAACATTTTGTGCAGCAAACGTACATTTTCATAGCCCAAAACACTGACATACTCACACGCATGTATTGACACTACCACATATGCGTGTTCATAGATACAGCGACATTTAACATACACTATATTTTACATACATACTTGTACATACATATACAAACACATCAAAGTTTGTTTTGTTTTTTTGTTGTTGTTTAAAAATTATTTTTCTTTTTTCGTTCGTTCTTTAGTTTATCGTTCATACATAAATTAATGTATTTTTTTTGTTGCAACTATCTACTGCACATGCACTTTTTTAACTTCCCATCTCTGGCATGACAGTCATCGTCACCCCAACCAAAACTTTAAACATCTTGCTCAATCCCGCAAAATTCTGTTCGAGTCCCTCTTTCTCCCTTTTCCAGTTTTTGAAATAAGAATTGCGTTAATACGACAAAGGTTTGATAACGGTCTTTGCAAAAAGGCAGGTTAAAATTGTACATTTAGTTAAAGAAAATATTACTTGATAACATTTTTGAGACCCACATACACAGCCTTTGATTGATGAAGAATGGAGGGAACTAGTTTATTAAATTATAACATTCTTGGCTATCGGCATTATAAGCCCAAGGACTGCCTATTCTATATGATTTGCGCGATCAATATTTAAGAAGTTTTAGTGGAGCCGTTGATTGCTTTAAATCAAGTTTCTTTTTCGATTAGGAGCAACCAATCACTTCATAGTAAAGAAATTGGAAGTCATTTTTAAGGAAATATATTTTCATTGCCTACAAGAAATCTATACTAAAAATATATAGATAATTGGCAAAAAAGCGAATAAAATTTTATTTTAGTCATGCAAAAATTTGTAAATCTGTTATAGCTTTAGCAAGTACTTACGAAGCTGTTTAAAAAATCGATTTTTTAAAAGTAATTTATGAACTATTTTTCAACTAAACATGAGTATGTAGTTATTTATTGCAATTTACATGACAATACAGTTTTTCTTTTGAATACGCATATAAAGGAACTGGTTGCAAAATCATTATAGCATTTCAAAAAATAAATTTTTCTTAACATCGCTTCAAATTCGGTGAACACGACTCAAAAAAAAACTTCTTGTAATAATTCTGCAAAAAGAAAAACGTCTTCAATACAAATATCCCATTGCGTTAGGTCCGTCCAAAATTTTTCATAGTACCATTATGTCCTTTCAAATAAAAATTTTAAGAATCAGTCAAGAAATGGCGGAACTATGCGATAATCAATATATTGGGCTACCACTTTGTCCGTCCGATTTCCATTTCTATGTGACCAAACTTCAAGCAAACCTTTTCAAACAAAAAATAATTTTTAAAATCGATCTATAAATGGAAAAGTTATGGCGTAAGCAATATTTCGGGGGAGCAAATTTCCCCACTGATTTTCAGAAAAATTATGGGACCAAACTACAAGCAAACCCTTTCATATCAAATTTTTTTTTAAATCTGTTCATAAATGGAGGAGTTATGCGATAGTCAATACTTCGGGCGAGCGAGTTTCCCCAGATTTAAAAAAAAAAACAAAAAAAAATTATGGGACCAAAATTTAAGCAAACCTTTTTATGCAAAAAATAATTTTGAAAATCGGTCTATAAACGAAAAAGTTATGCGAGAATCAATATTTCGGAGGAGCGAATTTCGCCGCTGATATTCGGAAAATTATGGGACCAAACTGCAAGCAAACCCTTTTACACAAAAAAAAAATTTTTTAAATCGGTTCATAAATGGAAGAGTAAGCGATAGTCAATATTTCGGGCGAGCGAATTTCCCCACAGATTTTTTAAAAAAATTATCGGACAGATTTGCAAGCAAACCCTTTCCACTAAAAAAAAAGAATTTTTAAAATCGGTTCACAAACGATAGAGTTATGCTACAGAATAAAATTGCTGGTAAACAAATTTCCCTACCGATTTGAACAAAAAAGAAATTATGGGGCCAAACTGCAAGCAAACCCTTTCAAGCAAAAAAAAAGAATTTTGAAAATCGGTTGGAAAATGACAGCGCTATGCGTGTACAAACATAAAAAAACTAAACAAAAAATACACACGAATTGATAACAAGGTAAACAAATTTCATGTTTTTTGAAGCACTATGGGAAAATTTAAAAATAAAACGCATAATAATACTCTTTAAAATAAAAGCTTATTTCGGAGCAGTGAACGGTATATACGTTCAAGCTCTGCAAAACAAGTATACAAAAAGCTATACGAAAAGCTATACGAAACAAGCTATACAGTAAAGCAGATTTCATAGCGCTCATCCCCAAAGTAGGATCTTAAGCGAGAGAGAAGATTGAGTTTATTTGAGCTTCGCGATGCCGTTTTGCAACAGTGTGCTTGGCTGAGTGGTTGTGCATTGGATTTCAAACATGAATGACCTTAGTTCGATACTAGTTGAAATTAAAATAACAAACAGTGGAGAAAAATATACAACTAATAAAAATAAATAAAGTTGCGAAGAAATAATAAGAATTCAAAAAGGTGTTAGTGCCACCGAGCCACATCGAACCATTTTTTTCATATATTTTCAGTTTTGTGCTGAAAATGGTGATGATTTTCAGTGCTTCAAAACCGCTTTTTATATCAAAAATGTACTACTCCAAACCGGGAACTCACCGTGCAAAAATCAGCAGCGATATCAGCGGGTTTGCAAGCACTAATTTTACTCTGTAATAGTAAAAACCTATTTTTTAAGCAAATTTTTTACTGGGAACCTCCTCCTTTCCTTTTTTCAAGTCGCTTAAAAATCATCACTAATGATCCAAATTAGCACTACTGTCGGATCAAGAACTCCACATTTTAATGGCTTGTTTGGAATGTCTTATTTACTGCGTTACTTTGTATTGATTTTGTTTTTTGACCTGTTCTGCAATATATTTTTAGAGCACTTTTCATTCTACACTTCGTTAATAAGTATACGCATGCAAGTGCAGCGTAAAATTGCGTATGATGAAACAAAAGAATATAAAAATGAAACGAAAAGAGAAAATAATTTGAAAAATATAAAAATTGCAGCAAAAAGAAGTTTAAATCAAAAGCTTGTCTACTAAATACACACATGTGTATCCACATATGTTGCAACAAAAAAAAAACATGTATATTCACATAAACCTAAATACGCTTCCAAACAACCGCTCACACACACACACACACATGTACATGTGCATATGTGCTTAATAATAAAGCCATAGACATAAATATAAACTTCATTGCCACCTCTCACCAAACCATTAAAATTTATGTTTTTGTTGCCTGCCTATGCACTAGCATAGTTACTCGTTTATTTACTCGTATTTGCAAGTGTGAGTTTTGTGTACGTGTTTGTGTATATTTCCTGTTGTTTATAACATTACATTTAGGGAGATTCCTCAAAAAAAAAAACAAAAAAAAAAAAAATAGGGCCGTTACACGGATAGTTAAAGAGAGAGAGAGAGTAGTCAGTGTATAAAATGCTAAATAGAATTTCTTTTTATTTCGTTGCTGTCATTGTTGTTTTTTCATTTCTTTTATAGAAATTTCTTTGGCTAGAGGTTAACTGTAAGAGTTTTATGTCTGCGTACATTTGTATAAGTGTCTTTTATGTGTGTGTACATACTATTTTGTAGCCTAACTCTAGGAGTCTTTAGAGTATGTGTATTTATTTGCCTTGTATCTTTACTGTCCCACTTGCAAAGTTTTGTCATATTTTTTTTAATATTATATTTCATCTTCTTCTTCTTCTTTTATTTAAAATAAAGTTTTGAATTTACCACGCGATTTTCTTCTTCTTCTAATTCGTTTGATATTTTGTATGTATGATACTTATTGTTGTTGTAGTAATTAATGCAACAAGTACTCTAAGATAATTTAAAATGCGGCTCAAATAGGGAAATTAATGTAAAAAAAATACAAATTTCTTTTACTTCAGGAGAATTATCTGCGAAGCGAACAACCCAAAAATCGTTTTCCCGAAATTTGGCATAACTGTCATTCTAGTAGATATGAATGTGTATGGCTGATTCTCATTCAAAACGTACATTTTGTGTATTGTTTTTTGTTTACCATTGTAACTAATATTTATATGAGAAGGTAGGATTCATATTATAGTTTTTGCCTCATTCAATGGATCCTGAAATAAAATTATATTTTTCGATTTTTAAACATTTTTGTGTCTTGACTGTTAAATTTGCATTCGGGGTTGTTCCAGGAATGATTTTTTCAAAAAATACACCACAAAAAATTAATACAGGGTTTTAAATAGGGATGTAACCGAGACCGATATATCGGCGATACTTCAGATTTTCCGACACATTTGTATCGGCGATATTTTACTGTCGATACGACGATACTTTTTAAATATTCAATTCGTTGTTTTTTAAATCTCATTAAAATCAATTTGAAATATTAATAATATTGTACGCTGTTATTTTGTAACACAATTATTTACTTTTTTTTAATTTTACCATGAATTCAAATTCAATTTGTTGTTTTTTAAATCAAACTCCCAACAAAAATGTAAACTCCAAAGAAGTCATGAAAATCTAAAATTTGCGATCCGGAATTAGTGCAAATTTGGATGGTTTCTAATGAGTTTTACATATGCTTGTCATTGCAAGAAGTTATCTTATTCCATTACCAATCACCGAAATGGAAAAACTTCTTTTTTGGCGTTCTATAATAATATTTTCCTCAAGGAAAAAGAATGAAAAATTTTCCATTTTCGTAACTTGAAAGTCCTTTTTAATGCACTTTGCATCAAATTTTTATAATTTTTGTGATACAACTTTTTTGTAATAAAGAGATATTTTTATAATATTTGTAATAAAATTGTTTTCAATAAAGAAATATTATTAAAAACATCTTTCAAAACTGCTTTGTTTTTGGAAGCGATTTCCATCACATACCTGGGGCGTTACTGTGTAATTCGAAACGAAAGAAAATGCTTTCGAATTCTAAAGTAAATAACATACAAATTCGAACAGTTTTCTTTTCGAAACGAATTACAGAGTAAGTTATTTAGAAGAATATAAGTTCATAAACGCATTTTAAAAATCGATTTCTTAAAATGCATGTCCAGTATTTTTAAAATTCTAAGAGAATTACAAATTTTTGTATGACTTAAATAAATTTTTACTTGCTTTTCTACTAATTATCTGCATATTTGAAAATCGATTAGTTGGAAGCAATGAAAATGTATGTAGTTCCTTAAAAATTACTTCCAATATTTTTTACTGGTTTAATATCAATTTTAAATATTAATAATCTCTTACACTGTAATTTTGTACAATAAAACAATTACTCTGCTTGAGTTTTGTTAATTTAAGCTTAAGTTTAATTTCAATATGCGTATCGGTATCGGTAACGTCGATATTTCTTTTTAAGTATCGGTATCGGTATCGTATCGGAAAAAAGGCGTATCGTTACATACCTACTAGGGATGTTACCCATACCGATACCGATATATCGGCGATATTTCAGATTTTCTATTTATTTCTATTATATTTATAGCGAAGAAATAGCTATAACGAAGTATTTCCGGATCGCCTTGGAATTCGTTATATCGAAGTTTCTCTGTAAATACTATTACCAAATAAATCAATAAAATACTGAGTCGTATAAATTAATTATAACTCTATGAGTAATACTTGTAATGCAAAAAAAAAAATATTAAAAACTGTGAAATTGAAGTGTTTATTGAAAAATTTGTAGCACGAGCTTCATTAATTTTTTATGAATTTGTCATTCGTGACTTGAATATTTATTCCAAAAATTCAGGCGAGTGTTGAATGAAAGCAAACATTTCTCGAAAAGAACAAACTGTGTTGCAATCGTAATAGGTTGAGTCGTAAGTAATTTAATTATATTAGACCGTTTGCTTAAAATTTTATTGGGAAGAAAAAAACAGACGTAAAAAATTTCAATTCGAGAATTGCTAATTTATTTGTATGGATTTTGTTGTGGAGGTTTCTATTATCTCGGTGTTTTATTTTTAATGTTTTGGGTTTTAAAGGAGAAGAAAAATAAATTAACCGGAGCAGAGATATAAAAATATTGTAGAGAACTAGACGAAAAACGGCATGCAGATTATAATCAAAAAGCAAGGGACAGGATAAAGCGAATTACTTTTAAAGCAACTTATTTTATTTATTAATTATTTGGCCTTGATTTAAAGGAGTTCTAGGCAATTAAAACAAGGTGAAATAATATAGAAATCATATCGTCCTGAAGTGAGGTAACGAATGACAGAAACAGCATGATAAAACAAAAATTATATATATATATATATATATATATATATATGTATATATATATATATATATATATATATATATATATATATATCATAAAAGATTACTCCCAAAGATCACTTCAAAATTCTATATTATCGTCGTTGATTTTTATATGAGGATACTCGAAATTTTTCCAAAGTTTGTCGTCTATTTACATTTACACAACACGAACAACAAAATAAACAACAACAACAAGTCACACAACTGAGCACAATAGTGCATTGTAGCAATGAACAAAGCAAATAAATATCAACACACTTAAACAACAAATTATTTCTAACAAATTTGCAATCAAAACTGTGACATGTTGATTTTACATTGGTTTTTTTCTGTGTATAATGCATGCATGCTACGTCAGGAAATGGCTGACTCTATGACTTTTTTGTACATCATTTTATAATCGAAACAGTAGTTTAAAAAAATACCTACAGATTTATTATAATTATACAGGCTTGGGAAATAATATATTTTGTAAGTTTTTTCTCAAACTGAAATTATTATAGTGCGATTATAAATTAAAAAAACAGAAATTATTTGTTGCTATTGTCGTAAAAGTAACGGGAAACGATATTGATATAATTCATATGCGGGTGCTAGACGGATCAATATTTTAGCTTCAATATACTTATGTGCTTGTGTGCGTTTGTTATAAAAATCAAAAGCATTTTGATATTCTTCAATACTTCCCCTCCGTATTTGTGTACATAATTTTTTGTAAACAAACTCACACAAACACATATATTGAAGCTAAATATTGCTCTGTTTAGCAGCCATTGTAGCACGTTACATTTACTAGATAACGTTACATTTGTGCTATTTTATGTATACTTCTCTTTTAACTGTCATCCAGAGTCAAAGGCTGCTTCGATAAAAACAAATAATTTTTGTTTGAAAGGCTTCTAAATGGTGGCTAATAGGCCACCATTTTTGTTTTCATTATAGTAATATTAGTTTTCATCCGATTTCGGGCCATTATGGCTTACAATTTTTGTAATCGAATGAACTATTTAATAAAATTATAAAACTAAGCATTTTTAACTGCTTGTGGTACAAAAGTGTTTCCGAAAGTACAAAAAACGCAAAAAATTGCCTTAAAATCTTAACTTCGATCTACTATAACTCACGCATTCTTAGTCCGCTGAAAGCCAATTAGCCAAAAGCCATTCAACGCGTAATTTAGCTATCAGTTCCTTTTATCGAACCAGCCTTTGTCTTTGGATGGCGCTTGAAATAGAAGTATATATCGAAACATAGAAATGTACTGTTATCAAGTAAATGTGGCGTGGACATGTAGACCAGCATATACATGTTTTATACATATGTATGTGTGTAAAATACTTTTTCACGTGCGCCTAGTTTTTAATTACACTGAAAGAATTTTGTTCATAGATTCTGTGAAATTCGACATTAATCCAATGAAAAGCTTCATTAAAACTCAACCAACGTAACGTTTCGTTGGATTAATGAAACAAGATTCGTTAAAATTATATTAATGAAAATTTCATTAAATATGTGAAATATTTTCATTGGTCCATTGTAATAATTTCGCTGAGCTAATGAACAAATTGCATTATATTGGTGAAATTATTTCATCATTTTCATGAAATTGTTTCATTAATTTAATGACACTATTTCATCATTTTAATGAAATTCTGTCATTATATTAATGATATTCTGTCCTTATTTCAATGAAATTATTTCATTGTTTTAATGAAATTATTACATTACCCAGTAGCCTCATTAGATTATCTCTTTTATTGACTATTTTAATTTATTAACAGTCCCACGCTACAAATACATATGATAGACGCCAATGCACATCAGAAAAATTTGTAATGTTGATGACCGCTCACAGTATCGAACTCAGACTCATGATTCTCTTCATTCGCTTTATAGGCAATGTCTTAACTACTTCAGCCAGCAGCACTGTCAAGAGAATGTGTCTATGAGTGTATAATAATAAGAGAGAGTACAATAACAACAAACACATCAAATGAGTAAATGTTGTCATAAATCCAATGAAATCTTCTAACGACACTACTAAAACTAATAAAGGAATTTCAATGAAATTCTTTCACAATATTCGTCAAATTTATTTAGAATTGTGAAATATTTCATTAGAATTGCGAAAAAATCTAACGAAATTGTTTCATTAGATTTATGAAGCGAAATTCATTGAAAGCTTTGAAATATTGGCTATAAAAGTCATCACAGGCACATTTTACTGTTCCAATTATTTCAGGACACGGTTACATAAAGACTGTTTTTCTTGACTTTTTTCATTCTTTTTTACAGTTGCTAAAAGGCAGACCGCCTTTTAAAAAAAGTCAAGCTAAAAAGTATTCGTGTACAATTGACTTAATGCTTATTGAGTTTTCGATATGTAACCCCTTATAACGTTTTTTTATTCCATTTTTAGTATCTTAAATTGGTGTCTTAAATTCAAAATGAAGGTTAAAGTGTTATATATCCAATAAAAATAAACTGTACAAAAAATTTTAATTCTATCAAAAGTAAAGTGCTTTTGACCGACTTCTCTAAAGACGTTCCATAGTGTGGCGGTTATCTTTGCAATAATAGCTAAATATTGCACAAAACTATATTTTAATCTTTATTCTTTATATACATTAGGAAATATAATTGTACTACAAATAAATAATGCATTTAAAATTAACACTTTTTGTTCTTGTTTTTTTTTATTTTCTACCAAAATAAACAAACAAATTATACATTTCATGCACATAATTTCAATAACAAGTTTTTAGAAAACTAAAATAGATTAACGTCATTAGAATACGAGTGTATATGGAAAAAAACTTGCACGCGCACTATTATGTCTGCTCACTGGCACACGTATGAAACGTAAAAATTGTTTACATTTGTTTGTTACACGTAACTTTTGTTAAATTTTCTAACAAATATTTGGAATAATATATGCTGTATAGGTGTGTGTGTGTGCTTTTACGTTTTTGTTACCAAAAACTCAAAGTAGTTTCTAATATAAAAGCTTAGAGCTGCTCTCGCTGTTCTTCACACTCCCATACATACATTTTGTGTAAGAGTACATGCACTTTGTTTAACCCAATACACGTTAGCGCATACGAAAATATTTGGTGACAGCATTTCTCCACTCGAAAAATGTAACGCAAGGCAAGAGTTTAAAGTAGAAAATTTGTTTAAAAGCAGAACAACAACCGTTAAGTTTAATAAATTTGTGTGTGTATGTTTAATCGTGCATTTGTCAGTTTGTAGGTGCAGTTTGGGTTTGAAAAGCTGATCGAAAAAATATACAAAAACAAATAAAAGCAAAAATGCACTAAAAACTACATGTACCCATACGAGCACGGTGTATTTTTTGTAAACATTTATATAAGATAGCATGTGTGAGGATTTACCCAACAGTTGTTTTTCATTTTTTAAATAAATATTCAGGTTAGTGTTTGTATAAATAAAATTTTGAAACGCTAAGTTATTAGAGAATTTTGAAATAACTGTGAAAATTTCTATCTCAGACAGGTAATTGAGTAGTTTTTAAAAAAATTTTAACGATATATTGAGCAGGCATTTTTTTAACGAGTTTTTAATAAAAAAAAAACGCGCAGAAAATGCGAATTTCCTATTTTTTACGCCAAAATTGTATACGCATGAGTGATATAATAGTACATGCCATCATATTACTGATACGTCTGCAATTTTGCCCTAAAAAAATTGGAAATTCGAATTTCTTCACATGTGTTTTTTTGGAAATAAAAATTCATGCAGATGAGTAAAATGCTTTTGGAAAATTTACTATGTTTAGAAAATCTGCTCTCCTTGCCACATATTTGAGCGGGGGCAGGAAACAATTAAAAGCCAGATTAATGATATTAAATGTATCTAATTTAATATGTAGGGAAATTTGAAAAACTCGATGGTAGTTTTTTCATTGTATTCATACAATGCTGGTAAAATTTTAACTGCAGTTAACGTTTCCCCCTCTTGACCAGTTCGTGCAGCATATCGGTACATGAAACTATGTGTTTTTTACATCTGAGGAGTAGGGTATGTTCAGCGAATTTACAGAAAATATTAGGGCAAATATTTTTGTGGAACATATTAACCCTCTAACTCCCTCACGTAATGGTAATTTTTGGCTCTTATTTTAACAAATCGTAAAACACACCCATAAAAAAGGGGGAGTGAGGGAATGAAATGTACTACAAAATGTTGGCCATAAAGTTCTACTATAGCTTTTTAAAGACAACCTTAGAGCTTAGACTCAACTTGTTCTCCAGAATTCATTAAAAACTTAAACTATGTTTAAGGGTTAACTTCATACTTATTCACAATTAGTACTCGGCATAGGAAATCTTGTGAGTCTTACGTTTAAGATATAGGAAATACTCATCACTTTAATGTAGAATACAACGAAAAACATTGTTTGGAACATTTAAGCCGTGTAACTTTTCGTTTTATGGGTCTTTTTATATATTTCTTAAAAAATGGGCCAAAACCTCCCATGCAACGGTGATATAGGGGGCTGAAATGCTCTACAAAAACATTGGCCATCAAATTCTACTGTAGGTCTTTAAATAGACCCAAGCTCCAGACTTAACTAGGACGCTAGAAATCATTCTAAACTTAAAATGTGTTTAAAGGTTAATTTTGTACTTGTGCACAATTCGTACTTGGGAAAGAAACTCTTGTAAGCCTTACGTTTAAGGTATAAGATGTGCTCACTCTTTTTAAGTACAAGACCACGAGGAACATTTTTGTAGAAGATTGTTGCCTGCTATATCGCCGCTGAAGTGTTTTGCCCATTTTTCAGGAAATGTACAAAAATACCCATACAACGAAGAGTTGCAGGGTTAAAATGTTCCAGAAAAATATTTCTCGTGGTGGCTTACATAAAAGTATTAACCACATATTGTACCTTAAACGTAAGACTTACAAGATTTCCTATGCCGAGTACTAATTGTGAATAAGTATTAAGTTAACCCTTAAACATAGTTTAAGATTTCAATGATTTCTGGAGTACAAGCTGAGACTGAAACGGGGATGTCTTTAAAAGCTTATGGTAAAACTTTATGGCCAACATTTTTGTAGAATATTTTATACCCGCACTCACACTTTTTAGTGATGTTTTTTACGATTGGTTAGAAAAGTACCAAACATGACCGTTAGTGGGGGAGTTAGAGGGTTAATATGTTCAACAAAAATATTTCTATATCTTTTGTATTTCTTTTTGAGTTTCGGTATCGTATCGGAAAAAAGGGTGTATTGTTACATCCCTAGTTTCATGTACTGATATTCTGCACGAACAGATCAAAAGGGCGAAACTTTAACCCCCCTTAAATAAAATTCCGATGTGATCACGCAAAACGCCGACAAGCGAATATTTTTTTGGTATCCTCTGCCAGAATCGGTTTACAGAACCCGTAATTTTTTTCTTGTTGTACAGTGTAATCAAGGATTTTGTTAAAAATCATAAACATTTTTTTTTAAATATTGGCTATGCTATTACCGCAGATATTTACGAGATCGAGAACAAAGTAGCTGCGAAAAACCAAAATTTTCAAATTTAAGGCTAAATATCTCTGAAATTTTTTAATACATATTAATAACACAAAATGTATTTTCTTTGTTTATCAATAGGAATTACAGCAAGTTTAAATTATTTAAAATCGCAAGAATGAAACCAGCAAGGTTTTTCATGCTCGAGATAGTCAACTTTGACACCCTGTAGCTCACCGTGTATTTTAATAGGGTGGTTCAAGTTTCATCATTCTTAAAGTTTATGTTCTCCTCTATGATTTTTATTTACTTAGTTTTATAATCGGATATCAAGTTTCAAAGATACAGATTTATGGGCAAAATTAGTGTTCCTTATAAATAATTTTTATTAGACAGAAATTTGCAATATAATTTAACATTTTGCTGGGTTTAAATATGCATGTTTTTTAAATAAAATTTCTACATGACTGTCAGAAAATTTTTAGGGTTTGAGAATTAACGAAAATATGCACAAACAAAGAAAGAACCAACTAAAAAAATACTGTACTTGGGATTTAGTACAGCGAACACAAAGAGTCGTCATACATATTAAAATGCGTTTTTTAACGATTTAAAACACACATACATATAAAATATATTTACTACGCACACACTTGTAGGCCTTCAAACTCAAACAAGCTTTTATGTATGTCTAAATGTATATATTAGCTACATTTTTATTTTTACTTAAAAAAATGAAAATTGTTCACATTTTAATTTCGCATTTTGTTTTTAAATATTTTTCTATTAAATTAAAGTTTGGAAGGGAGAGGGCGGGATACTGGGATAAATATTTATTTATTATATACTTTTGGTACATAACAACAACTTGTGTTTATATACGCATTATATTATGTACTTAATAAAAAAAAGGCTGCATTGACATGTTTCGTTGTGTGTACACACACAGGCATGCTTAAATGTGGTTAGGTGTTGCATTTATTTAATTTTTATTTTCATTTTTTATTTGAATTGTATTTTTGTTAATACATGCTCGTTTTCTCACGTACATACTATAAAGTATTTAATTTTTGTTTTTTATTAAATTGGTGAATTAAATTTTTTATTTAATAAATATTGTGCATTTGTTCTTGTTGCATTGTGAACAAAATGTCATGTCAGCAGGACGATGTTTACGAAACGAAAGGACATCGCTATTCACTGTTAATGAATTAATGTTAATAATGTGGAAATATGTACAATATTAATATTTGTAAAAAGAAGAGAAAATACAAAACTGAACTGAACACAGTAGACAATTTTATGGAATTAAGTTCTTAATAAAGAATATAATACAAAGGGTCTGATAGTGAAATAAATAAGTATTTGAAAAAACTTTGTTGTTAATTGAATGGAATATAACTTAAATATTTTTCATAAAATATTCCTTTATTTTTAAACCTCAGCGAACATTAGTGATCTACGATTTTATATTTCACTCCCATTTCATAAAAAGTTTTTGTCTCCCCTTTAAGATGTATTTTTAGGGACGACATTGTTAAAAAAAAGCACAAAACAAATACAAAAATAAATAGCCGTAAATAAAAGGAAATCTTTGAATTTCGTTTCTCATAAGAACAAAATAGAGAAATTCAAAAGAAAAGGCTTTTTGTATTTTTTTAAAAGTATGTCTACAAGTTGCTTATCATTCGTGACTTTTCTTTGTAATATTATATATTATTATCAAATACATCAATAATATGGTTTGTCGTATAAATTAATTAAAACTCCATGAGTAATAATTGCTATGCAAAAAAAAGTTATTAAAAACATATTGGAGAATAATTCATCATTCCTTACTTGAATTAGGAATTCAGCGGAATGTTGGATAAAATTAAAAAAATTTTGAAAAGCACAAATTGATTTTCAATTGTAATATTTGGAGTTGTAAATAATTCAATTATATTAAACCTTGAATTCGAAGCGGTGACTGGGGCAAATTTTTCTGTTTTGCATTGGGCTCTACCCAGTCTAAAGTAATTTGTATGTGAAAAAGGAAAACAAGGCGTAATTTTGAGGCATGACATTAAAGTGAGTATATTAAAAGCCAGATATACAAAACTTTAGAAGGGCTTGCTTGTCATGTTCAACAAATTTAACATTAGGAGGGAAGGATCCGAAATGGCATAAGTTTCGCCAAGAATTTGATGTCGGATTAAAACGCCAGCCGAGAAAAAATTAAGCTGCTGTCAAGCCATAAAGAGCGACATGTGATATGATGAAATCGGACTTTAAATGGCGGCGCTATATAAAAAATAACGAAAAGTGCGTATTTTGGGGCGTGGCAAATTTTTTTTACTTTCTTCGAAATGTCATTGACATATCTTTTATTCTGGGGGTGACTGGTGCAACTTTTTTTTCGACCCGCCTTAATGAATATGCGCCATTCAGTTCGAATAATAATTATGTACAAAATATTAATTTAGTAATTGTCTGACTTTAATTTGAGGAGTTTTAAGCAATTCAAACGAATAATATAGAAATCATATCATCCTAAAGTGAGGTAACGAATGACAAAAATATTACGGAAAATATAGACGAAATACATGTTTCTTGGGAGATTGTTATATTTCCCCATTCCACAGACTATTGCTCCTTCATTACATATTTTAAAGTTTTAATATCAATTTTCTTTTTTTTTTTCTAAATGGACTTTACCCATTTTCTACACTCAAAATAAGATATTGGTAAATCTAACCAATTTCATAGGTTAGAATTGCGCCAACCCATAAAATACAGTAAAAGTCAACCAATGGAATTGTAGTTTAGTCGATAGTATGTAAAATTACTAACCGGAAGGTCACAGGCTCGATGCCTGCCACGGCTTAAGCAGTAAGTGTGTTTGTTAAAAAACTATAGTTTATATCAGAGCTAGGCAAAGAGAAAACTAGATAAATGAGAAAAAATTCGTTGTTTAAGTGTGTTAGTGTTTAATTGCATTGTTGATAAGTACAAATAACTGTTGTATTCTTGTTGTTGTTTATTTTGATTGTTTGTGTTGTGTACATGTAAATTATCGGCTGTGTACATGTAGCTCATGGCTACACTTCGCCTGCGCCTGGTTTATATTCATACTTTGGCGTATAAGTTATATACAATTATGCTAAGTTCTATATAACGTATACGTAGTGGTAAATACAATGAAATATGTATGAGAAATTTTACAGGAGATACTGGTTTTGAGTCCAATTTATTGCCAATTCATAGATATAATATGTCTTATTGGATAGTCTAGGCGCAACAGAAAATTCAACAGTAAGACTGGGAATTGTGCACATTTAACATAAATTTAGTAGTGATGTAATTCTCGTAAGCAAATTTTTTTATAATCATTCGAACATTGTTCCATTCTGCCGCGTAGTTAGAAAAATAAATTATGTATTTTTTTTTTGTACCATAGAATGTTGATCATGTCTAATTCTTTCTGATTTTGGCCTAATTTAATCAATTTGAATTCGAAATAATAAAAAAACTTGTTTTTATTACAAAATGACCAAAAATTGTAATATACTTTTATCCAGACCTCGTATGTAGCTGAAAATTGCATGTTTGGTTGCTACCTAAAACTACAAGTAATAAGGAACTAATGAAATTTTTTAATTTTGACATTAAAAAAAAGTAAATAAATAAAAATAACGAATACAGCAGCAAACATTGAAATTCAGTGGATTAATAGAGAAATGCAAACAAATGACGATGTATATGTAAATGAGCCGGTGATTTTGAAAGTGGCCTAAGTCCCAATTAAAAAGTCACGCAATACTTTTAAATAACATGCTGTTACAAAATAGCAAGTTTGTTTTACTCGTGAAAAACGACTTTGTGTGATTGTAGGTCCAGTTGGGTAGATCAATTCGCCATTTAAAAACTTGCAATACACCCTAAAAATCGGAAGTTATCGATAAAAAACGACTTTTGGGACTTCACGGACACAAAAACATTTCAGTGCGGAACCGATTTTCAAGTTTCAAACTGTAAATATTTTATTTTGACTTATATTTCATGGAAATATCAGCCAGAGAAAAATTATTATTTTTTTACTCTTTTTATGATGTCTTATAATTTTGCGTATTTTTTTTTTGTAATACTTTACTTAAGAACGTATCCATTTTTTATTTTCTTAAAAAGCGCATGTCATAACGATTATGTTAAGCCCTTAATTATTAAAATCGGTTGGGAATTAAAAAAGTTACAGTTTTTTTACACAAAATTTCAATGTATAATAGTATATGCACAGAAAAAACTAAATTTCATCTTCTGTGAAGGAATTCAATGAAATAGTAAATATTTTGTCTAGGAACGGAACTACTAATAAATTTGTAAATATAGGCAAAAACAGCTCAATAATTTCATTGAATAAACGTGTTTTTTTTCAGTGAACAAATTGGTTAAGTCTTCAAAACAATTTGTCTAAAGATATTTACAAATTGTAAACAAAACAATATACTAAGTCAAACAAAATGACTTACTGGACTTTCTGAAAAATATCAAACAATATTTTTGTCTGAGTTTATAAAGCAATTAGTCTAAAAATACTAACAAATATGAAACAAAATTGTTTACTTTAATCAAACAAAAATATTTACTGGATTTTATGTAATATATCAAACAAAATTTTTGTCTGGGTCATCATCATTACCATTATCATCATTCATTAAGCATTTATGAAATTTCACTTTGTTAAATGTGTTCAAGTCTGAATGTTTATCCAAAGACTCTACAAAACTGAATGAGAATTAATGCAACGACATTAACGAATTGATTCACTCAAAACTCTTCAGTAAACAAACTTGGTATAATCGTATTTTTTTTGCTATCATTGTTGTTGTTGTTATTTGTGTGTATGTCGTCATCGGGGTTGTTTTTTACGACACATTTTTTCTTGTTGTTTTTGGTGTTTGCGTCCTAAATAAGAATCAAACAATCAATTCATTGATAATGTAAAGAGCATTTACTGCGAATGAAATTTATTTTTAGACAAACTTTTGCTTGACATTTTTTTTGCTGATAATTTTTTCTGTGTTCACCACGTTGTCGGCTCACAGAATAAATGGTAAAATATATATAACTGCTAAACTATTTTTTTTGATTTATTTGAAGTTTGGCATATGTCTAGATGAAGGTCTATATCTGCACACTTTTGTTTCTAAAAATGTGCAGAATATGAAATAACGACTCTACATTGGCCTTAAACTAAATGCATCGTATGTGCAAAGCTTTAGAGGTCTTCTTACTTAAAACTTTTTATATATTTTTGCTCTGCTCAAAAAAACGGAGAAAAAACTTGAACATTATACTCTGCTACACAGAGAGAAAAAGGAAATGTAAAATCAACATGACGCAATTTTGATTGGAAATCATATTAAATTTCCAACAAATAATTTGTCCTTTAAATGTGTTGGTGTTTACTTGCTTTGGTTATTGCTACAATTCACTGTTGTACTTAGTTGTGTAAATTCCCAGTAAAAATGTTCATCTTTTTTAAAGCACTAAGGCAATAAAGCACATAATAATACGATTCAAAATAAGAGGTTCTTGCAAAAAAGCAGATTTTTACTGCTGATACAATGCAGGTTTTTAAGAGAGAAAGTTTCATATATTTACAATTTTAGTGCTGAAAATTGTGATGATTTTCAGCGCTTCAAAAAGCGCTTTTTGTATCAAAAACGTAGTACTCCAAACCGGGAATTTACCATACAAAAATCAGCAGCAATATTAGCAGGTATGTAAGCACTTCTTTTATTCTCGCATAGTAAAAACCTGCTTTATTTGAAGCAATTTTTTACTGGGTTGTTGTTGTTGTTTATTCTTACATGTATCGGCTATGTAGACGACAAAAAACGTATTATCAGCGAAAATTTACTGCTGCTGGCTTAAACTTACCATATTTTTCCTATTAATTTTAAACGAAAAATTATTAATCTAACCTTAAAGCTCTTTAATTTAAAAGTTTTCACTGTTAAAACAATTTTGTTATAAACGTTACAATTTTGTTAAAACAATTTTGTTATAAACGTTACATTTCATTTTGAATCAACTTTATTATAGCTTTAATTTCAAATAAGTTTTATGTCAAATAATCATTTAAATCATGTTGAATTAAAATGAAATTCATGTTACATACGATAGTATTTATTTAGCGTATAGCTAAATTAAAGTTTGAAGCTGTTGTGGCTGCAGTGGTT
Organism: Panzeria rudis; assembly: GCA_956483635.1. NCBI lineage: Eukaryota > Metazoa > Arthropoda > Insecta > Diptera > Tachinidae > Panzeria > Panzeria rudis. The sequence continues at coordinate 134,272,513 of OY101447.1, read as the reverse complement.
AACGCGTGGAATATCATGCAGGTGGCGCGAGCTCAAATCTTGGCTGGGGCAGCTACCTATAACACAAAGTTTTGTGATGCCTATGCTAATTTGTACATATTACGTAATTAAAATAATTAATATTAGACACATTAATGTCATGTTGTTTTGAACTTGATATAACTTCTAATTCAATATGATTCTTAGTGCTGTTTCAAATTGACGTTGTTTGAACTTGGAATACCTTTGATCCAATTTCAAATTTACGTTGCTTAACCTCGAAAAGACTTTGATTCAAAATGATTTTTCGTATTATTTCAGTATCAACTTCCTACAAATTTCCCCTAAATTTCCCAAAAAAGCTGATTTTTAACATAAACAAATAAACATTTCAAAAATACATTTTTCTTCATTTAGGAAATAAGAATAATGAAGAGTTTCTGCAATGTTTTATGGGGCCTGAATCAAAAAATCACAAATTCAAAGTCATTAGTTTTTAACATCATATTTTACTTATGAATTAATTAAAAATTTAAAGATAACAGAAAAGTGTGACTATTTAAACAGCTTGCTTAATATATTTGTTTCAGGGACTTAAAACACTTTCAGAAATACTCGCTCATATGTACACATGTAAGTATGTATGTGTGTACTAAGGTGTGAGAGTATGTATGGGTAAGAGTGAATTGCATATAAAAAATCAATAATTGTTTTTATTTCCAATAGATTTTTTTGTTGTTGCTTGAAATGTGTTAACATTTTTATACATAATATAACTGTTTTTTTTTTACATAAAGTAGTAAATAAGAAATTACATGCTTTAATATATAGCAGATGGATTAATTTATGTATTATGTATAAACTGTTTAAGCAAAAATAAGCTTCAAATATTACTTACATACATACATCCATCTGTATTAATTGTTTATGTGTATTTATGTTTATGCATAATTTTTTTAATCTCATGGTAATTAAGTGAGAATGTGTGTTTCGCGTGTTTTTGTTATTGTTGTTTGTAACCTGAATCTATAAGATTTTCTTTTGATAATCTTAATTTAATATGTGTTTTAATGGCTTGTATTTAAAACAAAGTAGGTATGTAATTTGAACTATTTCAAAACAAATTTTATTCCATTTTTTTTTGGTATGAGCTAAAAAATTATTTTAAAATCTTGCATTTTTTGAGTTTGTATTTAGGTAAATTTTATTTGGCAAAAAAAAAAAAAATAATAATAAATGCGTGCTTTGCGTATATTTTCCAGCCAAATATATAAACTGCGTATTTTGCGTATATTTTAATATTTCTGAGGTAATTAAAGTTTTATTTAAATTAATTTCTTGTAATTTTTAATGCTGTCTTTGCATTAAGTGCTAAACGAAACGAAAATTTTCTTATCAGACTGCTGACAATTTAATAGACAAATTATTTATGTGTGTATTATGTCTTTAAAAAATTAAAACAGCTGCGCTAACGAAACAAATTATGTGTACTTTCTTTTCATTGCTCCATATGAAAACTTCATTGATCATAAGAATACCCAGCAAAAACTACTGCTTCGGCCGAAGCAGGTTATAAGCGAGAGACGCTAGTTTTGTTCTTTCTACTGCTTCGAAAAGCGCTTCGAACATGCATGCTTTTTGTTCGCGATGTCCCACTTTGGAGCTCTGGTTTTTTATATAAAACAGCGATTCTTTCGAAGCATTGAAAATGCTCTAATATCATGTCTCATTTTATTATCGTTAAACTACTGACAAAACAAATCATGCTCTATAATGAATTTCTCTCTTTCACGCAATAGGTGGGAAATGTAGAAAGAGAGCTTACTTTAAATGGGTTTTGAGTTTTAAAATGTGTTCGTGTTTATTTGAAATAATACGTGCGACAATTCTTTAGAACCTATTTCGAAAGCTACAATGCTACTGAATATGATTTTGTTTATTTTAGAGTTCATGTTGAAGAGATGTAAAATGCTGAATAACTTCGCAATTTAAAAATTATAAACACTGAGAGATCTCTGCCTTCTTTTTGAGCATCCTTTTACTGCTTCCAGAAACATGATATTTTTTTGCTGGGTAACCATTATAGTTTTTCTTTTGTATAAGATAAAGGAATAAGCGATATCACCAAAATATTTTTACACATTCGTAACAGTGATAGAAAAATTTACGATATTAGCTTTTAAGGCCATGTCAGATAAAACTTTTGCTTCGCGTTGCGTTAAAGATTCGCTTTGACATCTAAGATGAAATGTACATACTTATACGAAACATGCTACATAAAGCACTTTTAACGCAGCGTGAAGCGAAAATTTTGGCAACTCTCATCTTTTTGCTTGCTTTGACAATCAGCTGGAACAATATTTTTTTATTATATTGCCAAACGAAACATATCGTGCGTTTGAATCTGTTTTAATAAGAGGTAAATATGTATGTGCCATTTATTTATTTATAATAAATCGTAAAATAACATAATTGACTTTTATTTTTATAACAAAAAAAATATATATATAAATAAAATAAATAGCAAAATTATCAGCTACTTTTTTTGGTAAACGAGCAATGCGCGAGTGTTATCAAAGTTTTCATTGTGTCATACACCTTTTGCTTTATACTTTTCTATTAAAGTTAGAAACGTCACGCAAAGCGACAAAGTTGTATCTGACACAGCCTTTAGGGTTCCGTACACCAAAAGTGTAAAAGGACCCTATTGTTTTCGCTACGCTGTCCGTCTGTCTGTCTGTCTGTCTTTCTGTCTGTCTGCCTGTCCGTCTCCCTGTCTGTCTGCCTGCCACAGGCTGTTCGCTCGGAAACCGTAAGAGCTACGGACCTGAAATTTCACAGAATAAAACAGAGTAAAACTTTGCCCGCTACAGCAAAAAATATATGACAGTTAAAAATTAATGTGTGTGAAGATAAATATGCCGAGTTAAATATGTTTTTACGTAAATGCTTACGTTACAACATATTTAGGTGTGAAGATAAATATGTTATGACGTAACGAAATTGGAGTTAATAAGCTAATTATGTGGGAAAAAACATATTTAGGAAGTTTTTATAGATTTTTTTATTCGATTCTATTGGAATATAATTATATTTAATATAATTACAATTCTGACAATGATTTTCTGAAAAGTTTTATGAAAACTCATCTTTGGTCATACCTATGTATAATCTCTGAGAGATTTTGGCCAAAGTGGCCAAATGAAGGGTTGGCATGCAATCCCACTATATAGGAAATGACTAGTAGGATACTTTCTACAACCAATTTCATTGGAATCCCTGAATTGAGTTTGTGAACAATTTTACAGCTCATTTAAATTAATTTTTGTTCATACGTATGATCTCTGAGGGATTTTGGCCAAAGTGGCCAAATGAAGGGTTGGCATGCAATTCCACTATATAGGAAATGACTACTAGGATACTTTCTACAACCAATTTCATTGGAATCCCTGAATTGAGTTTGTGAACAATTTTACAGCTCATTTAAACTCATTTTTTGTCATACGTATGATCTCTGAGGGATTTTGGCCAAAGTGGCCAAATGAAGGGTTGGCATGCAATCCCACTATATAGGAAATGACTACTAGGATACTTTCTACAACCAATTTCATTGGAATCCCTGAATTGAGTTTGTGAACAATTTTACAGCTCATTTAAACTCATTTTTTGTCATACGTATGATCTCTGAGGGATTTTGGCCAAAGTGGCCAAATGAAGAATTGGCATGCAATCCCACTATATAGGAAATGACTACTAGGATACTTTCTACAACCAGTTTCATTGGAATCCCTGAATTGAGTTTGTGAACAATTTTACAGCTCATTTAAACTCATTTTTTGTCATACGTATGATCTCTGAGGGATTTTGGCCAAAGTGGCCAAATGAAGGGTTGGCATGCAATGCCACTATATAGGAAATTGCTACTAGGATACTTTCTACAACCAATTTCATTGGAATCCCTGAATTGAGTTTGTGAACAATTTTACAGCTCATTTAAACTCATTTTTTGTCATACGTATGATCTCTGAGGGATTTTGGCCAAAGTGGCCAAATGAAGGGTTGGCATGCAATCCCACTATATAGGAAATTACTACTAGGATACTTTCTACAACCAATTTCATTGGAATCCCTGAATTGAGTTTGTGAACAATTTTACAGCTCATTTAAACTCATTTTTTGTCATACGTATGATCTCTGAGGGATTTTGGCCAAAGTGGCCAAATGAAGGGTTGGCATGCAATGCTACTATATAGGAAATTGCTACTAGGATACTTTCTACAACCAATTTCATTGGAATCCCTGAATTGAGTTTGTGAACAATTTTACAGCTCATTTAAACTCATTTTTTGTCATACGTATGATCTCTGAGGGATTTTGGCCAAAGTGGCCAAATGAAGGGTTGGCATGCAATCCCACTATATAGGAAATTACTACTAGGATACTTTCTATAACGCATTTCATTGGAATCCCTGAATTGAGTTTGTGAACAATTTTACAGCTCATTTAAACTCATTTTTTGTCATACGTATGATCTCTGAGGGATTTTGGCCAAAGTGGCCAAATGAAGGGTTGGCATGCAATCCCACTATATAGGAAATGACTACTAGGATACTTTCTACAACCAATTTCATTGGAATCCCTGAATTGAGTTTGTGAACATTTTTACAGCTCATTTAAATTAATTTTTGTTCATACGTATGATCTCTGAGGGATTTTGGCCAAAGTGGCCAAATGAAGGGTTGGCATGCAATCCCACTATATAGGAAATTACTACTAGGATACTTTCTATAACGCATTTCATTGGAATCCCTGAATTGAGTTTGTGAACAATTTTACAGCTCATTTAAACTCATTTTTGTCATACGTATGATCTCTGAGGGATTTTGGCCAAAGTGGCCAAATGAAGAATTGGCATGCAATCCGACTATATAGGAAATGACTACTAGGATACTTTCTACAACCAGTTTCATTGGAATCCCTGAATTGAGTTTGTGAAGAATTTTACAGCTCATTTAAACTCATTTTTTGTCATACGTATGATCTCTGAGGGATTTTGGCCAAAGTGGCCAAATGAAGGGTTGGCATGCAATCCCACTATATAGGAAATTACTACTAGGATACTTTCTACAACCAATTTCATTGGAATCCCTGAATTGAGTTTGTGAAGAATTTTACAGCTCATTTAAACTCATTTTTTGTCATACGTATGATCTCTGAGGGATTTTGGCCAAAGTGGCCAAATGAAGGGTTGGCATGCAATCCCACTATATAGGAAATTACTACTAGGATACTTTCTACAACCAATTTCATTGGAATCCCTGAATTGAGTTTGTGAACAATTTTACAGCTCATTTAAATAATTTTTGTTCATACGTATGATCTCTGAGGGATTTTGGCCAAAGTGGCCAAATGAAGGGTTGGCATGCAATCCCACTATATAGGAAATTACTACTAGGATACTTTCTACAACCAATTTCATTGGAATCCCTGAATTGAGTTTGTGAACAATTTTACAGCTCATTTAAACTCATTTTTTGTCATACGTATGATCTCTGAGGGATTTTGGCCAAAGGTGCCAAATGAAGGGTTGGCATGCAATGCCACTATATAGGAAATTGCTACTAGGATACTTTCTACAACCAATTTCATTGGAATCCCTGAATTGAGTTTGTGAACAATTTTACAGCTCATTTAAACTCATTTTTTGTCATACGTATGATCTCTGAGGGATTTTGGCCAAAGTGGCCAAATGAAGGGTTGGCATGCAATCCCACTATATAGGAAATTACTACTAGGATACTTTCTACAACCAATTTCATTGGAATCCCTGAATTGAGTTTGTGAACAATTTTACAGCTCATTTAAATAATTTTTGTTCATACGTATGATCTCTGAGGGATTTTGGCCAAAGTGGCCAAATGAAGGGTTGGCATGCAATCCCACTATATAGGAAATTACTACTAGGATACTTTCTACAACCAATTTCATTGGAGTCCCTGAATTGAGTTTGTGAACAATTTTACAGCTCATTTAAACTCATTTTTTGTCATACGTATGATCTCTGAGGGATTTTGGCCAAAGTGGCCAAATGAAGGGTTGGCATGCAATCCCACTATATAGGAAATTACTACTAGGATACTTTCTACAACCAATTTCATTGGAATCCCTGAATTGAGTTTGTGAACAATTTTACAGCTCATTTAAATAATTTTTGTTCATACGTATGATCTCTGAGGGATTTTGGCCAAAGTGGCCAAATGAAGGGTTGGCATGCAATCCCACTATATAGGAAATTACTACTAGGATACTTTCTACAACCAATTTCATTGGAATCCCTGAATTGAGTTTGTGATGAAAATTCAGTATTATCAAAATTCATTTCTGGTTGAGAGAAAAAATGTTTACACATTTGTTAAGAATGTCTTCATGCTTGGCAAAATGGAAACAAAACTGCCGGACTAGCATCATTGGTTGCGTGTTCGAAAAAAGCAGATACATTTTGATACAACAGAAACATCGTAGACGTTTTTTACCAAAGCTGCAAATACAAAATACGTTACAAATTTATTTGTAATGTAAAGTTAACATTATTTATTCAATGTTATTGTTTTACTCCATGTTATTATTTTATTCAATGTTAATAAAATGTGTTAAAGGTAAAAAACAAAGTATGTATGTATAACTATTTTACATCAGTTAGACTTTCATATGAACTAAAAAGTAATAAGTTATACATATTTTCCCAAAATTGAAAATCGAAAATCTTTTACTATTATTACACAGCAGAGGGGCAAAATTTTATAATATGAAATCCTTGATCCGAAAATCTAAGTAAAATCTTATTACACTTCGTGAATATGGTTTTGTAAACACCCTAAATATATATCAAATTGATCTTCCTGCAAGATCAATTTGCAAGTATATTAAAGACACAAAATAATTTAATTCATTCGAATTTTTTATTAAAATTTAATAATTGTACAATACTAAATAAAAATAATAATATGTAAGTATATGTACATATATAATAATAACATTAAATTAAAAATTTTAAAAACCCCCGAAGAAAATAGATGATAACTTTAAAACGGCTGGACCAATTTTCTTTAGACATAGGTTAGAAGATTTTGGATCAAGTCACGCCATTTTTGGTCGTGGGTTAAAAAATAAACAAAACATAATTAAACATAAAACAAAAATCAACAACAAGTTAAAGGAACATTTGGAAATCACACTAAAAGCAACAATAAAAAATAAATTGTTGCAAAGAAAGCACTTGTACTGGTCACCTTTCAATAAACTTGTAACATATTTGTGACACCCTTCGTCAACACCCCTATTGCAGGTTTTGCATTTAAAAACTGGTGTTAAGTGCATTTGCTCACAATGAACACAGTTTATATTTGATTTTCCATATTTCATTAAATCGGTTTTTATAATAATTCGATATTTATCAGGGTTAATGATATTTTCCAGGCAATTATCTGTTAATAGTGCTTCAATAAATTGTATACATAGAACACCACAATTGTATGAATCTGTTTGCTTATAGTGCCTAATTTCTTTCAGCTTCCATTTTTTTACCTCTGTGGCATCCAAACAATTTTTAAAAGTGTCAAATTTTTCTTTTACCTCTGCAGAAGTGGCTATAAACGGATTTATGTAATAGAATTCCTTTTTTTGGCATTTCAAAAATACGAAAGTAAAATGGTTATAATTGTGTATAGGAATAATAATGTTATTTTTAGTTTTGAGAGAAAGTATATTATCAAAGCTTGTAATGGTTTTACTGTTAAATATAGCCATTCCATATTCACACGGAAAACAATCACTATCAATTACATTATGTTTAGTAAATATAATGTGACTGTATAAATCAATAATGTTGCTAAATATTTGTTTTCGCGCATTTAAGGACTGAAACTCATGTAGGTAAATAAAGCGACTAAATTGTGGCGTTTGTTTTTTCAATTTTGAATAAATATTTTCATAATCGAAAAGTACAAATTTTAAGTTTTTTAAATTTTCTGGAATTTTTTTTTTCGGTCAACATCTTTATTTCGTCCTTTTTAAAATATTTTTCTGCTTCCATATTTTGTACATTAATCGCACGTTTTATCTTTTTAGGAGTTCTTTTCCACTCATCTAAAATTAGCTCTTCAGAATTTCTTTTAAGTGACTCGCTGCATTTATTATTTTTCACATCAAGCATGCAATCTATATCCTTCAGCTTCGCCTGTATATATTTTTTGGCTGAACGTATATAAAAGCTTGGTCTTACGTATCTTCTACCCTCAAGAGTTATATTTTTATTTATATTAAAATAACTTTCCACAGGGCTGTTCGCGATACGTGTTGTTGTTGAATCAATCAAAAATCCCATTATATTTGACCAAAAGGCAGCATAAGGTACATATTTCTTTAAAACTAAGTTGAAATATTTTTCATTTTGCAATATATTAGCAACAGAAACATTTTTATCGTCTTCATTGGGGTTAAGGCTGTCAATAATGTTTACAGCTTTTTTGTGGAAAGGGCTATTTTGGTACTGTGGAGCACTCTGCATATAACAACCTTCAGACATCGAGATCGAATTAGTCTCAATTATATCATTGCTCATTGCATACGACGTAAAATATGTTTTCGCGCTGTTATATTGCAAGTTTTCATAGGATGACTTCAATATAATGAACAAGTTTTGATACCATATCCAGAATTCATTTATGTCACAAATATTTATGCCTTTTACCATCATTTTTTTGAAAAATTCAGATTGGATGTCATTTTCTGCACAATCTTCTATGTCATTTAAACATATCTTAAAAAAATGGCAAGAGCATATTTGAACAATAACAAAATTATTTTGAACTTTTTCTTTGTTCTGCAGTATGTTGAAACATTTTAATAAGTACGCTACTATAGATTCCATATTATTTATGGTTTTAATAACAGCGTTTATAATAGCCCAACTCCAATCAACACATATTCTCTTACAGAGTGGCCATTTTATTTTATTTTGAAGGCAAAATACTTTAATGTCCATAAAAAATTTGCGTATGTCTTCTTCAAAATGACGAGCTAATAAAGCCTCCGCTATAGGTATTAGTATGCCTTTTTTTCCCCCATCTGCAACGTGCATGACCATACTGTATAGAAATACCCTTTTGGAGTCTTTAACCAATTTTTCAACAACTCCACCTGTTGCATCCACAAAAAGGGTATTTCTACTTTTTTTAATTAATTTTCATCACAAACTCAATTCAGGGATTCCAATGAAATTGGTTGTAGAAAGTATCCTAGTAGTAATTTCCTATATAGTGGGATTGCATGCCAACCCTTCATTTGGCCACTTTGGCCAAAATCCCTCAGAGATCATACGTATGAACAAAAATTATTTAAATGAGCTGTAAAATTGTTCACAAACTCAATTCAGGGATTCCAATGAAATTGGTTGTAGAAAGTATCCTAGTAGTAATTTCCTATATAGTGGGATTGCATGCCAACCCTTCATTTGGCCACTTTGGCCAAAATCCCTCAGAGATCATACGTATGACAAAAAATGAGTTTAAATGAGCTGTAAAATTGTTCACAAACTCAATTCAGGGACTCCAATGAAATTGGTTGTAGAAAGTATCCTAGTAGCAATTTCCTATATAGTGGCATTGCATGCCAACCCTTCATTTGGCCACTTCGGCCAAAATCCCTCAGAGATCATACGTATGACAAAAAATGAGTTTAAATGAGCTGTAAAATTGTTCACAAACTCAATTCAGGGATTCCAATGAAACTGGTTGTAGAAAGTATCCTAGTAGTCATTTCCTATATAGTGGGATTGCATGCCAATTCTTAATTTGGCCACTTTGGCCAAAATCCCTCAGAGATCATACGTATGAAAAAAAATGAGTTTAAATGAGCTGTAAAATTGTTCACAAACTCAATTCAGGGATTCCAATGAAACTGGTTGTAGAAAGTATCCTAGTAGTCATTTCCTATATAGTGGGATTGCATGCCAATTCTTCATTTGGCCACTTTGGCCAAAATCCCTCAGAGATCATACGTATGACAAAAAATGAGTTTAAATGAGCTGTAAAATTGTTCACAAACTCAATTCAGGGATTCCAATGAAATTGGTTGTAGAAAGTATCCTAGTAGTCATTTCCTATATAGTGGAATTGCATGCCAACCCTTCATTTGGCCACTTTGGCCAAAATCCCTCAGAGATCATACGTATGAACAAAAATTAATTTAAATGAGCTGTAAAATTGTTCACAAACTCAATTCAGGGATTCCAATGAAATTGGTTGTAGAAAGTATCCTACTAGTCATTTCCTATATAGTGGGATTGCATGCCAACCCTTCATTTGGCCACTTTGGCCAAAATCTCTCAGAGATTATACATAGGTATGACCAAAGATGAGTTTTCATAAAACTTTTCAGAAAATCATTGTCAGAATTGTAATTATATTAAATATAATTATATTCCAATAGAATCGAATAAAAAAATCTATAAAAACTTCCTAAATATGTTTTTTCCCACATAATTAGCTTATTAACTCCAATTTCGTTACGTCATAACATATTTATCTTCACACCTAAATATGTTGTAACGTAAGCATTTACGTAAAAACATATTTAACTCGGCATATTTATCTTCACACACGTTAAAAATTAAAGGGTGTTCTAAAGCATGTAACGAAATATGTTGAAATACTAATGTAATATACAGACACTTATATATAGACACTTTAAATTTCAAAGGTAGTGTTAATTAGTGCAGTCTGTAGAATAAATAACACCAATTAACATTGATATTAAAAACAATACAAATTAAAGGGTGTTCTAACAGTTAATGTAATTTTGACAATATGCTGTATCTTGCAAACCGTAAGAGGCAAACTCTTGAAATTTAAAAAAAGCTAAAACTAAAGAATTCCAAAGTTAAAAAAAAAATTCAAAATGAAAAAAATCATTAAAATGAAAAAAGTGCTTAAAGGAAAAAAGCGCAAAAATTTAAACAAATCGCTAAAACGCAAAAAATCACCAAAAGTAAAACGATCGCCAAAAAAAACTAAAAAACGACAAAAACCGAAAAAAGTCGTCAAAACGAAACTGTATTCGAAACTTTATTTCAATTGGTCATATTTTTCGCAATATGAAACCTATTTAAAAAAACTGGTATTAATTGAAAGCGCATAAGAATACATTTCCTTTAAAAGATGCATGACCAAAATTTAGGCCAAATTGAACTACATTCACTATTTTCAACCAAAACTATTTTTAAAAGCAGTTTTTCTTGAATTATTTTTCTAAAATTTTTGTATTTATTCTATCCGTAGTATAATCAATATTTTGCAATAATCATTTTATGTTTTGGAGGATCAAAATTACTTATTAGTTTCTACAATATATTTTTAAGGTTGTCCATTGCATTTTTTTATAGTTATACATTAAAAAATTATTATTTAGCACTAGAGATGACTGCCGCTTCGCGTGCTTTAAGTTCGTTTTATGGCTATAAGGTATCCGTAAAATATAATAATATAAAGTTTTTTACATATTGTTTAAAGTGCCTTCTATACAAAATAAACAGTGCTACCAACTTAAAAAAAAAACAAAAACATATTTCTAATTTCCAGCAATATTTATATTAGTAAAATTAGGTATTTTTTCGTTTTTTCTATTTTTTCGCGATAAAGTTTGAACCAGGACCCTAAAGTACCGCCATACCAAATTTCATGAAAATCCGTTAAGTGGTTTTGACGTGATGCGTGTTCGGACATACAGATAGACAGACAATAATTCCAAAAGTTGGTGTTTTGTGTTCTACTGCAATTACCGTTTACGCCACCATAAAAATGTTCAAAAAATATTTCATTTACAGACACGCCTCTTTTACACTTTTATAAATATGGCTGATTCTCATTCTAAGCGTACATTTGTGTTTTTTTTTTTGTTTCCCAATGTAACTAATATAAATATGAGAAGGTAGGATTTATTTATTTATTTATTTTATTTATTTATTTATAAGGTAATTCCAATACAACAAGAACTTGTCTTATATTATAGTATTGGTTAGTATTTGGCATATGTATGTAACATGTTCACAAATTTTATTTAAAAAATAAAAAAAGTAAAAAAGAACAATATTTAGAATAAATTACATGAATAAATAAGAAATAGTTTTTACAAATAAATAATAATAAACGTTACAATTAAGACAGGTGAAACAATTAGTTTGTTCATACGTTTGCAAATAGTAGAATATTACTACGAAAAGTGCTTAAATATGGCAGATTTAAAATGACTTGCATTGTTTATGACTTGTATTTGAGGGGTTAGCTGGCTCCAAAGACGAATTGAATTAACGAAGAAATGTTGCGCAGAGATAGCTTTAGTATATTTTATGCTATTTATCCTGTTTCCTCTATTCGATCTAGAAAAGGTTATTTTTCGAAACAGGTAGGTTGGTTGCTGGTTATATACAATTTTATGTAAAAACAGTAGTGTTCGGCACTTTAGCAAATTATCAAACGTTATACTATAGATTTGTTTTGCAAATTGTGATATGCTTCTGTTCCTTTTGATAGCAAATACATATCTAGCAATGGTGTTATATGTTACATTTAGCCTTCGCCTTCTTACAGCATCGCAACTAGCAAACAGCTCACAACCATACATAAGAGTTGGCAATAAATAAGTTTTGGCTAATAGCATCCGGATATGAATCGGTGTGAAATATTGTGTCATCCAAAGATTCCGAAGCATAGCAAAGGTTTTCCCACAGTTTATTTTAATGTGATCTGACCAATTGAGTTCTTTATTAAATATAACACCGAGGTTTTTAGCAGATTCTACAAAGCTTATGGTCGTATTATTAATATGTATTGGTGGGAGACACATTGCGAAGTTTTTAAGATTCATATTATACTTTCGGCTCATATTGAGCGATACATTTGCTTTCGCGGTTCTGGGAATGATTTTTTTTTCGAAAAAAATACAGCACAAAAAATTAGTATATGCCTTAAAAGCAGTACACATCTTTTCTCTAAAAACAAAATATTATAATAATCGTAGAGAGAAATTAAAAGTTATGACAACTTTTTCAATTTTGATTTGGGTTCGTATGGAAAAATAAAAAGAAAAATTATCTTCTAAAATACATCTTTACAAATATTTAAATATGAGCAAAAATTAGACTAACTCTTCTTTCAAAATGTTAAAAGTTATGACAGTTTCAAATAATTAATCTTAAAAAAATTACCTAAGGTAGAAGGCAAATTTTTGCAAAGCAAATTAAAAATTTGTAAAAACATAATGTTCTTTATATCGTTTCTAACCTTCAGAAGCTGTTAACTTATTTTAAAATCCTAAAATTTCTAGATAAATAATATTAAAAATTTTTTTTACGTAACGCTCAATACAATTTCTTAGGAATTCAATATTTTTTTCAGAATACACAATATATTTTAAATTCAAGACAATTGGGATGTATAATCTTTGATGTATTTTAATATAAACTCCTTATTTAAGCACTAAAAAATTTCCATTAAATTAAAGAAATATGGATAACATTCAATACATTTTTTTTATACAAACCATGATTGATTGATGAAACGTTTTGCAATATAATACTATTTAACAAAGTTTAGAAAACTTTTAAATGTTTAGAAGTATAAACCTACGCTCTTATTTTATTTTATTTTATTTTTATTTATTTTATTTTCGATGTCCCATACACAAGACTTTAAGTCTCATATTACAGTATGGAACTCAGTACAAGTACATACAAAATACATTTGAACATACAATAAAATATAATTATAGGTAATACTGCAATATCATGAAAATCGTCCATACATGTCGTTGTTTTAAAATTGCAAAATTTTTAATTTAAAGTTTAAAATCAAAATGTATGGAAAACCTCCACGACACCACAAAGCGATCAATATGACATTCAGTTTGAAATGGCTCAATACATAAGTAATAAAATAATAAAAACATATACATATATGAAAATAAAATTATCCTCTTAGTTGAACAAAATTAACTTGAAAATTGACAGATAATATTTTTTTTGAATTTTTGTGCGTTACTAGTGACTTGAGAGCTGTGTGGAATATCGTTCCAGAGACTTATTGCATGAATAAAAAATTGGTATTTAGATATCTGACTGTTATATCTAAAACAGATTAATCTTTTGCCTCTATTAAGAGTTGAAAAGTTCAATCGCGCAAAAAGATGATCGGGTTGACACGTGTATATTATTTTGTGCATTAGTATTAAAATCCTTACCTTCAAATAGTCATCAAGACACATACCATAAAGTTTGTTTACGTGCAAAGAAACATGATCATATCGTCTCAAACCATATACGTAGCGAACTATATTATTAAAAGTCACATTAAGTTTTCTTTTGCTAATACTATCACAACTGGCAAAAAGTTCACATCCGTAAAGTAAAATTGGCATTAAATATGTTTTAGCGAGAAGTATTCGAATATTTATAGGAGTGCAATGATGACTTTGCCAAAGATTTCTTAACATAGAAAACACACGACCACAGGCGAAATTAATATGGTTAGACCAAGTGAGGGTGCTGTTAAAGTAAATTCCTAGATTTTTAGCAACGTTTACAATCTCAATGGTTTGACCATTTAAGATTAAGATAGGGTTATTATCAAGTTTCAATAATTTCTTCTTAATAATCAAACATTTAGATTTAGTGGGATTTATCCCCAGGCCATTAGCGGTAGCCCATTCAAATATACGATGCAGTTCTTCATTTAAAATTCTCACACATCGCTCGACTGATATAATGTTACAACTTATATAAAGCTGCACATCGTCAGCATATAATCTAATTTTGCAATGTTCGAGTTTGCTTGGTAGATCATTAACGTATAGCGAAAAAAGTAGAGGGCCCAGTATTGAGCCCTGAGGAACACCTCGACTTAGAGGCAAAGAGCTTGATTTCGATGCACCTGATTCTACGAATTGATGTCTGTCAGTTAGATAAGAACATATCAGATCGGTAGAAGTGGATGAAAACTTATAAAAAAATTTCAATTTTTTACATAAAATTGTATGATCGACAGTGTCGAACGCCTTGGAATGATCAAGAAGTACCAAGAACGTAACATTGCCACAATCCACTTGTTGTCTTACATCTTCCGAAACATCCACTAGGGCCGTTATACAGCTGTGTTCTTTACGAAAACCAGATTGGCAACTTGTGAGAATGTTATTAGTTTCAAGGTATCGAGTCACCTGACTATGAATCAATCTTTCAAAAACTTTCGAAAGGAACGGTAGGATTGCTATCGGTCTGTATTCAGAATTTGATTTTTTTATTGGGATGATTCTCGCAAGTTTCCATATTTTCGGATAACAGTTTGTAGTAAAAATTTTGTTAAAAATGAACGTTATAATGGGAGCAAGTTGTGGTATGAGAATCTTAAGAAACCTGGGATCAATGCCATCAGCTCCTATTGCATTGGACTTTACTGACCACAGACTAGAGAGCACATCATACCGTGTGACATTAGTGAAATAAAAACTATTGTCTGAAGAATCATTGGGGAATTCGTAGTAATTAGAAGTAGGTGTAACCACAGGAATATTCAAAAATTTATCATTTAGAGCATCTGCATCAATTTCACTAGATTCATGAGTAGTAGATTTACCGATTCCAACTTCGCGAATTGTTTTCCACTTTTGTTTCGAGTCAGTAGCAGCAGAGAACTTAGCTGCGAAAAATTCAGATTTGGCTCTCTTAATTAGCTTGTTCGTCATCCTCCGTGAGATTCGGTATGACTCATGCATTTCTGGAGTTCTAAAACGTTTCCAGCGTGAATATAACAAATCCCTCTGACCGATTGCCCGTTTAATATCCTGAGAAAACCAGGGTCTACTGAACCTATCGAGGATCTTTGATCTCAAAGGAACTGCAAGATTATACAGATGGTTCACGTTCTGTTGCAAAAACGATACCTGGTCGTCAACAGAAATAATGTTATATATCATACTCCAATCAATGTTACAAAATTCCCGTTCTAAAAAAATAAAATCTATGTTTTTAAAATCACGATAAGAAATAACTTGCGGAGGTACATGTAAACGAAAGTTGTACGATATAAAAATTAGGTCATGGCGTGAGAAACAAGGCGCTGATAGTTGATCATAAAGTAAGACCTTGGAGAGATCACTTACAAAGAAAAGGTCGAGAAGTGTACTACTAGTCGTGGTAAAATGCGTAGCATTAGTTGTATTTGGAGAAACAAGACCAAGGGGATGCAGATTATCTATCAGGTAAGAGTCAACTAAGACATTCGAATTAAAATCGCCTGTAATAACGACGTCTTCATACGCAACAGCGAAAGTCTGCAGAGTATTGACAAATCGTTCAAAACAAATACGATTATTTGGTCTGTAAATGCAGCCCAATAATAATTTTCTACCCTCGCAACTAATCTCGAGCAATAGATACTCTATTAGATTAGCCGGTGTGTCAATATCGGCATCATCATTATTTTAGTGTATGTTGTTAATGCAATTTTAGTAATTAAAATATGTAATGAAGCGTACTAAAAAAAGCGTAACGCTCAATACACAAGACTGCGGATACCAACAAATTAAACAAAAATAATAATTTCTCTTATTTTTGAAAAATTTAATGTGTGAAATAAGAGAAGCAAATACATATATTCTAAAATAATTAAAAATTTAATTTCGTTTTTGGTCAAATATACACTTTCTTAATGCAGAAAATCAACAGCATGCATTGCGGACACACCATTATGTATGAATAGAATATAAACAGTATTTTTGTTCTTCGTTTTTAACACATAATGGAGAGTATTATACAAAAAAAACTATGTGCATTTACTTATAATACATTAAATCATGGTAAAACAGTTTTCATTATAAAATTTATGTGTTAAATATTTTACTTCACTTTCAACGGACACGAAAAATCATTTGAAATGAGAATCTCTCATATATGTATGGTTATACATACACAAAAATTGACTTATTTTACTTTCTCACACATGCACTCATAACCACACATTTTCAGAAGGCCTTTTGGTCAAATATAAAAATTTGTTATCATTCAAAGAAAATATCTATTGAAAAATAAAGACATCCACTTGTGTATGCAAATAAAAGTATGGTGTATACAAACTATAATTATAATTTATACATACCATCAAACATTTATATGGGGGTCTGTATGTGTTCTTTTGAATGTATGGGTTGAAAAGTTGTTTCCATACATATTTGTTTGTACTAGACAAAAAAGTGCGTAAACTTTTAACCTCCTATTTCTAATACACATTACACTACCTACCATATGCACGCATAAGATAATGTATGTGTGTGTGTGTAACTTAGTGTATTTATGTATTTTTACTCATGTTTATAGTACACTAAGATTGGGTATCGTTGTAAAGACATTTGAAGCAACAACAAACAGGAAAAAAGTTTACATTTTATACTATTTTGTACTTTAAACACTCATTACATGACATTGCTTATTTTACAGTAAGTAGCTTTTTTAGTTTTGTGTGGCATGTGTAAAGGGCAGGTATGTTATAGTATAAAAACTTTTGGGGGCTACACCTACAATATCAGCTTATAAAAAGCCTAACAAATGAAGAATATAATTTTAGACCTGTAATCATTCAGGTTGTCTGATGACATGGAACATAGTCATGCCTGCACTTTCGGCTATCGCACAGTGGCTCAAATTGGAAAAAGGATAATAAATCAGTATCTTTGAAACTTGCGATCCGATTACAAAACGATGTATGTAAAAATCATAGAAGAGGACCTGAGCTTTAAGAATTTTGAAGCTTCAGCCACCTTATTGAAACACACGCTGTACATCATGTTGCTCATACGTAACCTTTTCTCTAAAAATATGGGATATTGGCATTTTCTTTACATATACAATTTTTTTAAAAAAATGCATAAGAAAATCACTGTTTAATACATCGCAAAAAATGTTTAAACATAAGGCGACTACTGTGTTTTTTAATAAATAGTAAAGAAATAGAAATTAAAAAAAATAAGTTTAGTACAATTTTCATGCAGGTAAATAAAATGATTCTAAAAACTTAACTATTTTTAGAAAATCTGCTCTACTGGTCACATTTTTGGGCGGGCGGGTAACAGTTAAAAGCCAGATTAATTATATTAAATATGTATAGCATTTATTAAATTTATTATTTAAGATATTCTTCCAATTATATTTGAAATAAAGATTTATTTGTTGATTTGGTAAAGGTGCTTTACCAAATCGTCAGTATACTTCAACCATACTTTTCAAAAGTCTAAAACCTCTCATTTTATGCAAAGGTCACGTTCGGTTGCTATATCGGCTTTCGACATATTCCACCTTGTCACCGGACCCGGCGCCATGACCACCACCAAAAATAAACCTTATAATTTAAAACAAAAACTCCACTTACATTGATATGATACCAAGTAAACGAAGATATTAATTTCAACCTCTAGATGGAAAAAGAAGCCAATTCGTCAACAAAAAACATTTATCGGCTGGAATATTCTTAGGCGATACTTAAGCGATACTTATCAAGGATTTGGTGCAGACACCTGTGGCTGTGTGCGTAACCAAAACTTGGCTGGAACTTAGAATAAGTGACGAAATTGAACTGTGTCTTAAAGAGTTTTTCCATACAATTGGACATTAAAAACAACTGTACCTTGTAGTCCTGACACATCCCTATATTGTGCACTGATTTTTATGAAAAATAGTCCAGTATAATGCGTTAAGAGACAGTTCAATTTCATATGGCACCTGGTGTTTTGCCGAGACACCTTCATTTAGCAAGGGCTCCAACCATTAGTCAAGTCCCAAACGTGGCCCAAGGAATCCCAAAAACTTTGACAAAAATCTCCCGAAAATCTTAGAAGTTCCCCAGGTTCCCGAAAACTTGGACAAAGGTCTCCCCAAAATTCCAGAAGTTCTTCTGATTCCCAAAAAGTAGTACGAAAATCTTCCCAAAATCCCGTAACTTCGCCGGAAAACAGTGGCAACACCGAAAATTGTGAAAATACTACAGCGACAGCACTGATTTTTTAAGAAATTGTACATTCGCGCTGGCCTGTTGCCTTCGTTTTGGATTTCCGTTACACGTACTTCTTACCAGTATTCAATACACGTATTAGTTACACGTATTTGTTACACGTATTTGTTACACACCTTTTTTCATAAAAATTTTTTTTGACCATCCAGCATAGAAAACATTTATATGGTGCATATCATATCATATGCACAACTTCGTTCCAATATATGTAATACATGTATCACAGAAAATGCGAAAAAAACCTCTATCTAATATTTTAACAATTTTACAGTAGAAGTATAAAACTTGTTTGAATGAAAAATATATATTTACAATTATGTAGCGTAAAATTTTATAATACATATATAAATTTGTTGGTCCTTTTTTACTTATATTGTAAAGTTTTGCTCTAATTGTCAATATATTGTTCATTTAAAAGAAGTTGTATGCTTCTCCCGTAAAACTTTTAAAATCTTACATAGGGCTTTTTGCATTTTCTGTGACGATATACAAATATAAACGGTAATTTAAAAATTACAATAGTATGTTTGCTACAATCATAGCATATGATTGCAAGAAACAAAGTATAGTTGTCGCAACCATATCACAAGTATGTTTTTAATTGCATCTAGTGTGGATTTTTTAATTTAATCGAATCCATTCATTTAAATATCCAGCAGTTTATTTCCGTTCCTAAACATGCATTCAAAACAACAAAACATACCAGTGGGTATAAATTTAAACTTAACAATATTTTAATTTTTTATTCTTCTTCGAAATACAACAAAGTAAATAAAAAGTTTGCTAAATTTTATTTGTAGTTTGTTTAGTTTTTGTTCAATTTTATTTAGATTCCTTTTAAATGCACTTATACACTCTTGCTCACACACTCCTATGAACATACATACATACGTACATACATACATATGTATATACACCAAAAGTGTGGGTGTGTTTCTAACATATTTTTGGTAGGGGTTAGTTTTATTTTTGTTTTTCATTGAAATGTGCATTATTGTTGGTTTTCATTAAAACCACTTCTATACATACATACCATATATACTCTCACACCAAACACAGGCACACACACATACACAAGCACGTAAACACATGCAAGCTCACTTCAGTTAAAATAAATACACAAAATAAGCCAACAACTACAATAACAAGAACTATCATAACATGCTATCTCTTTCCTTAATATTTTTAGGCTTATTTTCCAGCTTTATGATTGGCCAAAAAATATATATAAATGCAACTATATTTCAACTTATTGCCTTTTTTGTTGTTAGTTTTCTAGCTGTTGTTGTTCGTAGTTGCACTTAGTTTATGTGTTTTGGCTTATTTTGGTTCTTATAGGGATTGTATTTTTAGTTTTTGGGGTTTTTGGTGTTTGGTTTTTCGTTAAAAAAGAAAACCATTTAAAAGTTCTATTGTTATGAAATTTGCAAAGAGAAATCGTTAAGGGTCTATATTATTATGCTAAGCAATGATGCTTAATCAGGTGTAATTAATAATGTTAAATTGTAATCATAATTTAAATTATGAAATAGAATTTTTTCACAACAGGTAAATTTTCTTTATAAATATTCGTTTGTTTCATGTTTGACTGAAATAGAGGGGAATGAATAGATTTGAATTGATCATCTTATAGACTTAATTTCATTAAAATCGTTTGCGAGATACCTATCCTACCCATAAATATTTCTGAAATTGTGCGTTTTACCTCTATTGTAACTTTTGTCTTATTCGGTGCAAGTACATGACTACTTGTCAAATATCCTTTTTCGCAAATACTAAATTTTAGCTGCATTTATGATTAGAATGCTCTAAAAATTAATAAATATTTCTAAAACTATGCGTTTTACCTCTGTTGTAGATTTTGTTTCATTTGGTGCAAGAACATCACTACCTGACAAATACCCTTTTTTGCAAAAACTAAATTTTAGCAGCATTTCTGATTAGAGTGCACTTAAAGTTTATAAGTATTTCTAAAATAATGCATTTTAGCTCTTTTGTAAATTTGTTTTCCTTCTGTGCATTCGGATACCTCCCTGTGTGTGATACCTCCCACTTACCCTTTTTTTCAATAACTAAATGTTACCCTATTTATAAATGAAATGAGAATGCACTAATAGCCAACAATATATTACAAAACTATAATTTTTAGCTCAATGGCAAATTGGTAATTATATTTACTTAAGAAAGGCTTACTAAAACTTTTTCTACATTTGATCTACAGTGCAAAAAATTGCATCGATGTAGCTGCAGGTTTGCCCGTTATGACAGCTTGAGGGGGTAAGCACTTTTTATGCATATTTTCAATAATGTACGGTTAATAATTATGATTAGTACTGGGGTTGGTTCTGAGTCGTATGATTAATAAATTATTAACTATAAAACATACGCAGCTGTGATTCCAAAGCATTGTCAGTTAAAATAGCTAATAAAGTGCCTACCTTCAAGCTGTCATAAAATGTAAACCTGCAACTATATAGATGCGAGTTTTTACTGTATGATATCTAAACAGTCACAGAATAGAACTTTTGAAACGAGAAGAATAGATCAATGAAGGACTTGGAGCACCAGAGCAACTTAGTTTTCCTTCCATAGTAAAAGAACACACTTGTCATCATATTTCGTTAAATATTCGTCTATGTTCTGGCTTTAGAATTGTTTTCACAAATCTTATTGTGGATTCGGATGCTAAAATACATGCTGCACTTTTTTAAGGGGAAAAAAGTATTTTTCATTTATATTGGTTACGATGACCAAAATGAAACATATATTACGATAATGGTTGATTATAACCAGTATTTGAATTCATAAATGTTAATGGTTAAATAAAACCTTTTTGCCATTCCTCTTATAACAGTTACGTCTCCGATTTTAACTCCAGAGCAAAGTCAGACAAACCAGAACCAATGCTGAGAGTCGAACCAGCCACCTCCTGGCTAGCAGACATACCACACTTCCACATGCCTTCCGCGGCAGAAGCTTTCTATTCTTGTGGGTAAATTGCACATTCGTGAAATATATTGATCGAAAATAGCTCGATTTTGTAAACATTTACTTTTTATAAATTTTCGGCGATTTCGCCACTGTTTATTATTTCGACACCATCGAGTGAAGTCTGTTTTAGTGATCATTCGATTTTTTTTAGATTCGCGATCAATTACACCGCGTGACAAATTTAAATTTTTTTCCTTTTGGCAGAAACACCACTTTGTATTCATTAATCTAGAGACAAAACATATTCAAACTGAGTACTTGGTTTTTCATTTCCACATCTTTTGTCCTTTTTAAAGGACTTAACATTTTTCAAGAATGCTTATTTAAAAATTGTTTTTATATTAGTATCTATTATTTTTTTTCCCAAATAAAACGGAATTCTCTGTATAATATTATACAAATATTTACTTCACTTCCTCTGAACAAAAATATAAAAAAATGTCCTTTTAAAAATATATCGTTCCATATCCTTAAAAGTTTTCATTAACATTTTTTTTAAATTATATGTTGTTGCCTTAATTTCTCTCAGCTTCGAAAGTTTATGATTTTATCTCTCTTAGTACAAAAGCTGTGATTGTTTTTTCGCGACACAAAATTAATTTCTATAAGAATTGTATGCAGAAAATTAATTTATAAAAAACAACCATTAATTTTGAGCAGAGAGCGATAAAAACGTAAAATATGAATGAATTTTTGACTTTTTTTTAATGTTAATATATATTTTTATACATTTTGTAAAACAATCAAATAATGATTTTGAAGGAAATATTAGAAAAATTGTTTCCAAGGACATCTTTTAAATTTTTGGTCAGTTGTTCTTCAACTTTTCTTCCATATCCTTGGAATAAAGACCACTATATCTCAATTAATCTAGAGACTAAACATAGGTAAACTGCGTACTTGGTTTTTCATTTTTCATCTTTTTTGTCTTTTTTTAAGGCTTTTACATTTTTTGAGAACGTTTATTTTTTTCATATGTAATATTTTTTAGCAAAAATAATCTGGTATAGTAAACTCGTATCCTGCTGCTAACGCGACACGCAACGTTCTGATTTAGCTAGGACCCTAGAAGGGACAAAATTATAAAATTTTTAGGTCTTATAGAGTTAACTTAAGGCAAGGATGTTCGAGGAAAATGAAGGAAATATTTTCATAGAATTCTACAGAGCCTTCCCTTTTATTTGGTACTATTATTGCTAAGCAAATTTCACATATTAATATGAAAACAAAAATTAAAATAAGCATTCTCAAAAAAATGTACAGTCCTTAAAAAAAGGACAAAAGATGAGAAAATGAAAAACCAAGAACGCAGTTTAATTGATATATAGTGGTTTTTCTGCCAATAATAAGGAAGAATAGTTGAAGATCAACTGAACAAAACTTTAAAAGATGTCCTTAGAAACAATTATTTTAATATTTCCTTGAAAATCTTTATTTGATTGTTTTGCAAAATCGTTCGAAGTAATCATATTACTAGATACAACATATAATTTTTAAAAACAATTTTAATGAAAACTTTTAAGGATATATTTTTAAAGAGACATTTTGTTTATATTTTTGTTCAGTGGAACAAAATATTTTTATAAAATTATACAGAGCCTTCCCTTTTATTTGGTACCAAGTTAGCTAAAAAATATTAGATACTAATATTAAAAAAAATTTATTTAAAATAAGGATTCTTGAAAAATTTTAAATTCCTTAAAAAGGACAAAAGATGGAGAAATGAAATACCAAGTAGGCAGTTTGACTATGTTTTGTCTCTAGATTAATGGATTTATAGCGGCTTTTCTACTAAAAAAATGCTGTCGCGCGGTTTTATCGAACAATTTTGTTTCTAAAATTCTTGGTTTTCAAATATTGCGACTTCTTCATATTCTATATATTCTCTCCTTTCAAGCAAAGAGAACAAATACCAATGTAAAATCAATTTTGATTGGAAATCATATTAAATTTATGAGTGAGAAATAATTTATTGTTTAAATGTGTTGGTGTTTATTTGCTTTATTTATAGCTACAATGCATTGTTGTGCTCAGTTGTGTGACTTGTTGTTGTTTATTTTTATGTTCGTCTTGTGTAAATGTAAATAGCCGACTAGCTTCGCATTACCACCGAAAGTTTCCTGCTGCTGATTTAAAATTACCATTATTTCTAATTTAAAAAAAAATCAATTTTTTCAAATAAGTTGTAATTTAAATAATTGACTAGCTCTTCATAACAATTTTTAGCCCATACTCACTAACACAACACACTCATAACTATAATTTCTCTACTTAAAATATTTAAACGAAAAGTCATACGCCAAACTCGATATCCAACAAATAAAAGATTTCAATGTACAAACTTCAATTTGAGTGCAGTTTATGGCTTTTTATTTGTTGTTATTAGATGGCATTGCGAGTTAAAGAAAAGAAAAAAAAATAGTTTTGTTTGCCACTTGTTGCTTCAACAAAATTTCATTTGTGATTGTTTTGTACCGATATAAAACCGCAAAAGCAACGATGCCAGAAAGTAACGATGCTGATGATGGTATGAAAGACTTTTGTATGCAAACGTTTGTATGCTGCAGCCTTAACATCGGTAGTCTGCCAAAAACTATAGTTGAATTAAGAACTATTTGATAAATTCATTGCTGGCATTACTTAAACTCTTGCTGAAGTTGAAATTCAAAAAGGAAAAACTTTAAATTTTCTTAAATAACTCACTTAGATGCCTTGTTAAAGACATTGCAAAACAAAAAACAAAAAAAACTTTGATGGAAAATAAGTTTCGTTTTGCAAATATTATGTCATTTAAAAGATGCTGTTGATTTTTATTTTTGTTTTTTTTCAAAGTTGCTTTGCAAAGGCATGTTTTGTTTGTTTTGTTGAAAGTTATGTAAGAAAATGTTGGTTGATAGAAAATGTTGGGAGAATCAAACAAGTGGGTTGGATAAATCGTAATAGTTTTTGAAGGTACACGCAAAGAAAATATATGGTGGTGGTATGGTTACGTCAACAATGTCATGTTTCCCGATATAGCTTATGGTTGTAGCAAATAAGTTATTATTGTTTTAAACAATTGTAAACCTTAATTAGTTTACGACAAAAAACTCATGCTTACATTTAATCATGACATTATTATCACTCACATAAATAGAAATATGGTTGTATTTAACAATATTATTATTAAAAAAATCGAGCTACAGTCATGGTATATTTAAAAATGTATCAATAGTATGGTTCTATAATAATAAAATGTTGTTCTACTATTTGACAATCAATCTTTGGTTACAAAAGAGAATGGCTCTCTGCTTCCAAAAAAGTTTTGGTTCTATTCCTTGGTTGAATGTTTTTTTGTCGGTTTTTTGTTTTACTTAAGAGCTGTTGGTTTGTTTTTGGTTAGCAATTAATATTCGGCCATGTTGTGAAAACCATTTGAAAACAAAAAACAGTGTTCTTTTAATCGGACATTTTAGTGCATTCGTAGCTTAGTTCGGATAAATTATCTTAAACATCTGAAACATAAAAATTAACTGAAAAGCTGCAACATTTCGAAACGCAATGGCTTTCAGAACGTGGCCGATTGTAAGTAAAACATGTGTCAGCAAATATGTTTGTATATATCTATGTATAATAGATAATACTTTTTATTTCAGATTCCACACACTGACCATTAAAAAAAAATAAAATTTTTACCATTTATATGGTTGAACCATATATATGGTTGAACCATATATATGGTTATTTCAAACCATATACAAGTGTGATTATTTCAAACCATATATTGTAATTTTATTATATTATTATTATATTGTTATATGGTTAAAAACAACCATATATATGGTTCAAAACAATCATATATATTGTTTAAATTTACAATATATGGTTTGAAATAACCATAACAACCATATATATGGTTCTAAATTACAATATATTCTAAACATATTTTTTCTAACCACATTTTCAACCATATATACAATCATAGTATGTTGGTCTTCCATTATCGTTCCTTCAACCATGTTTTTTTGCGTGTAGGTACTAAATGTTTGATAGTTAAACAATATTCCTATAAATATCTGCTTCAAAGTAATCAGTGGAGGATACTTGAGGCGTTTGAAGAGCCTAGATTGATTCAATGTATTCAATCATAGAACTAAGGACACATCAGTTGGTTCTCTTGTTGCTTTTAGATTTGACTCGTCACTACCTCAATGGCACGCAGACAAATGACAATTTATATCGGAACTAAGTAAGCCCAATTTCCATAATTTATACTCGTTTAAACTGACCATCAGTCGTACCAAATACTGCGCCTAACTGGTAGTTCAACGATAGTGATGTTTTATTTAATTCTACATATAAATCCTTAAAAAATATCAATTGTTAAATTTTCTAAATCCTATTTATTCTACACAGACTCCCTGGTATAACTCTTACTCACAGCCAACAATTCCAGCATCACATGATCAAATATTTATCTGTCGGCACTTGTTGAAGACAACAATTGCCATGAAGTATGCTGTTGATAAACACACAAGCACACACCAGCCTACTATGCAACTATTATTTTCAGCAATACATAAAAATTCTTCACTCTACTGGTAAAGCTTGTTGCATGCAGCAATGATAATAATAACAACAACAATAAAAAAAGAAAAGCTAACAAAACTAAATGAAAATTTTATGAATGAATTTGTCTATATGTAAGAGTATTGCATTGTAAATGTTTGTGTGTTTGTGTATGTATTTAGATTTTTTCGTGTATCTAGATATTTCAAATAAATTTTTTTAGTAAATAGAATTTAGTTTATTTGTCAGTCGGTATATGTGTATGTTTATATGCATACATAGCTCATATTTGTGTGTATGTGTGTATATATTAAGTTAAAGAAATTTTCAATAACAGACTGTGCAACAGGCATTTATTTTAGGAATAGATATGTAAGCATTCATACAAAAACATATTTTTGCATAGACTGCTAAATGTGTTCGGATAGACCTAGAGTAAGCTTGCTTGCAACTCCCAAAAAAAAAAAAATATATGTAAATGAATAAATTTTATTATTGTAGTTGCAATAAAAGCACTAAACACAAAATCTTCTATTGGTTGTATAACTAAGCATTTGTAGGAAATTATGAAATCAGACGGAAAAGTTCTAAGAAAAACTATCTGCTAGGCCCTATTTGTCGACACAATTCTTTCTTTCTTACAATAACATTTAAAACAAAAACAAAATTTCAGATTTTTTTCGGTCTTAAATGTAATTGTGCGAAAGAAAGTACCGTGTCGACATAGTGGGCCTGGCAGTATATTTTTTAAGCTATCTTTACACTGTCTGAGTTTTCGTTTGATTTCAATAGCTAACTGACCTGAAGCCAAATGAGTGGGATAAAGCCAGTGGGGGTTTTGGAAGAAAATGCAAATAAGTCCACAGATATATAGGAGTTTATGTTCTAAATACCAAGGAAAAAAAACAATAAGATTTGCCCCGAAATTCGCAAAGAAATTCCAGAAAATCCCAAAAATGGGATTTTCAGTATTTTCGATGTATTTTTCTTATTTTTAGCCAGACGCAAATATATA
The DNA here is from genome assembly GCA_956483635.1 of Panzeria rudis. Classification (NCBI taxonomy): domain Eukaryota; kingdom Metazoa; phylum Arthropoda; class Insecta; order Diptera; family Tachinidae; genus Panzeria; species Panzeria rudis. Next base: position 134,244,871 of record OY101447.1, on the reverse strand, counting down.
CTTTTTTTGGGACTCATTAGGTCTCAAATTGAATTTTTATGCTTATTGATTAAAGCCTTGTGATTTTAGAAAACGCGCCTTATAACTGATATTTACAATAAAAATAGGTATAATTTGAAACACTCTGGTTAATTCAATAACAATAAAAAAATTGCAGTAATATGCCTGCATAAGCTAAAGGGTGTTTTGCATCGTATAACTATTATAGACTAAAAATTCATCCTCTCTCATAACCCAAAGAAGAGAAAACAGTCAAGCCGGATATTCTTGAAAATAAAAAATTATCACGAACAAAGTTTATTTAAAGTAAACTTTTATTTTCAGTAAATGTTTTTTACTGAATCAGCAAATTTTTTATTTGAATTTTTTTATTTTTATAGCGGCTATATTTTTCATTAATGTGATTTTTTGTGTCCAACTTTTTTCTTTCATCCAATTTAATTGTTTGTACATGTGAGGCCAAAGTTCGCGAAGAAGGAATTGCACAGAAGAAGGATACGTTAATCAGTTCCAATATAAACGGTATAATAGCAGCATGTATGATGTCTCTTGTACGTAAACTTCAGTCTTATATACAAATAGATTACTTGCGAAAAAAGAATACGAAAATGTTTTTTTTTTATAAAAAAGTGACCTCAAGCTCATTTTTTAAAACACTTCAAAATCAAGAGAGATAGAAAAATTAGCCAAAAATCGAAAATGTTTCTTATTTTTAAAGTAAATTTTTTATTAAACAAAACGAAAAATCGGTTCTTTTAGATATGAGTGTAGAGGCCGTCTAGAAGGCCATCCTGAAAAGGCAGAAACGAATTAGAATTAGCTTTAAATCTTATATCAGATCTTTGCAGACTTTAAAAAAGGCTTGTTTAGTGAATGGCTCGTTAATTTTATCGCTGAGGGGCAATAGTTTTTGCCAACGCAAACGATTTTTAAGTACGCCCTCGTATATATACATATGTACATATCTATGTGTGTGTATGAATCTATGTAGTGTCTGTGTTTATCTGTAACCATCCTAATCATCCCATTTTTAGTTGAGTATTTTTGTCTGTTGTTGCAACATGTTTAGATAGACTCGACTCACTGCAAGTAGTATGTTTAAATGATTGTTTGTCTAAGCATACAGCCAGCCATTTATTTTGTTTGAAAGCACAAAACTCTATGTGTACTATACTTACAAGTATATGTGTATTAGCATTCCCAGTGGTAGAACTCAACAGGCCTGCAAATTTCAGGGCTTCTTGAAGCCCTACAAGACCTTATTTTTTAATACAACAAAAATTTTGTTCCCTTCTTTGGGATTTTCGCACAGATATACATGCAAAACTGCTTTCTTGTAGAAGGAAAGGTGGAAGTTGTATTTTATATTTTGGATTTTTCCTTCGATACACATCCTTCATTCCCTTCTTTGAACAGGAACGATGGAAGGAGTATTGTATTTTTAGATCAAAAAATAAAATAATGTGCCTTAGAACTAACGAACTTTCTTATATTATTTTTTCACAAATAATTTGTAAATATGAAATTTACGTACAAGAGACATCATATATACTGATATCATGCCGTTTATGTTCGAGCTGATCAACTTATCCTTATTCCGTCCAAACTACATCATGTCCAATTCAATGCATAAAAAATTACTGTGGATGAAAAGAAATAGTTCGAAAGAAAAAATCACATTAATCAAACATAAAAAATCCACTATAAAAACGATGAAATATTAAAAATGTACTACGATTTGCTTTTTAACAGACATTCCTTAGATAACCTTCAAAATGGCATTCCAGAAAAGGCCTTCGTGAATCCCTACATTGGGAAGCGACTGTGGAAGGCCTACGCCGCAATGACAGCATGGATAGAAATGAAATGAGTATGGAATGATAATTAGAAGGCCTTATGTCTCCTAAGTAGGCCTTCTAGAAGGCCTATTTACTCCTGCATTTTACCCCTGGGTTATGTTGTAGTGCCAAATGTTTAGATGGATATTAAAATAACAACACACTCTCCTGGCTTAAGTTAAAGTTGTTTTTATTGTTGTTGTTGCTGCTGCTTCACCTAAATTGAATTTCCGAATTCAATGAATGAATGAACGAGTGAATGAATAAAAGTGTTTTTAAACTACTGAATGAAATTGTAAATAGTTGTGGATATTAGATTTTAATAGTTTTTTATTATTGTTGTTGCTAAAAGCCATAGATGTTGCAATAAATTTTATTTATTTTAGTTTAACAATTTCAAACATAGAGCAGTAAAAATGTAGTATGACTGTTTGTCTGAGTGAGTGTGTGTGTGTTTAGAGAAAAATAGATTTGGTTTTAGGATTTTTAGCCTGTTGCATTTACAATTCAATTTTTTTTTATAACATAAATTTATATAAATGACGATTTTATAGCATTTTAGTTACACCTTCACTGTTTTTGCTGTAATAAATTTTGTATGAAATAAAGTTTTATATATCTTAATGTTTTTGTTCTTTTACCAATCATGAAAATATATGTCCGTTTAGTTTTCGTTACGTTGTTTATTTTTTAGTGTGCCATTTTATTTATTTTATATAAAAATTTTATTTGTATTTATTTTGTAACATTAGACATTTTACAGGAAATTGAATGTTCTATTTCATTATTTATGTATTTGTTTCTAGTTTTGCGCGTGTATGTGTGTGTCTGTGTGTGCTTTTCGCTGTCTTGTCTCAATTTATGTCAATTTAAAATGAATTTTATGTCAAAAACAGAAACAATTATTTTAAGTATGATCGCATTGCAATATTTTTTTAAACATGTATATGGAATTAAATTTTCCAGATTGAGAAAAACACTAGAAATTTGAGAAAACGAAGCACTTCTTTTCTGCTAATATGCAACCATAAAATAATAATAACTATGTAGATTTTTAAATAAGTTTCTTAAAGGAGACTTACAGCTTCTTTTTTTTGGTAATAATCTAAAAGAATCAAATATGATGATTCATCATTGGGAAATTTTTATTTTATATAATTTTTAGCCAAAAAGTTTTATATGTGCCTACATACCCTGCGGAAAATTTGGTGACAAATGATCCAAAAGTACTCGTCCTATGACTTGAGAAAATGAGACTGCTACCAAAAATAAGGAGTAGTGAATGGTGAAAAAAGAGAGATTATGTAAATTGTCACATATTAACAATTTTCAGTCAATTTAGTTGGTACTCCGGCTAGTATTATAGTAAACGGCACTGAACGAATTCGATGCACCTGGATCTAAGGCCTATCACATAGTATCTATATAATATTAATTGTCTCCCTTCAATGAGACTGCCATGCCACTCAGAAACCTGTTCCGTAACTATATACAGATATTAACTCCAGCTTAACTGGTATTTATAACATTGAAATATAAGTTCCCCTGTGGTGGAGTGGATAGTGCACCAGCCTGTCATGCCGGAGGTTGTCGGCTCGAATTCTATCAAAGCCACCGCTTAAAAATAAAATACAGTTTCTACTTGGTTTTGTAACAATAAAAAAATAAATTAATCGATAATTACAGATGAATTTCGGAATAATATTTATATACTCTATATTATTCTATACCGATTAGAACTCCATAAGATAGTTCAGAGACAAGTTACAAGGTGTATACAAAGTATCAATTAACCCGATCCTAGGCCATCCCCATGTAAAAGTGGCTGGTCCGCTTCATAGAAAGAGTTAGAAATCGGACTGATCCCTATTACCTGGGTATCGGTTACATGACTTGTTTTGTGCCAGCCAGTTCCATTTACCGTAGGGTAGTTATTCCTTATTTATTTGTTTGTATGTCCAAGTCCTGTTGAAATTAATGAAATTTCCTTAAGAATCAAAATTTTCCTTGTTGGGATGTTTTTATTTTAAACAGATTTTGCTAATATCTTTTATCATAAATATATAAATTTTTTATTAAAATTTCTAAAATTTCATCATGGAAAAAAATTCCCACAGAAGAACGTTTAAATTTGTATAATTATTGCTAGCATATATTTAGTAGTAACATTTTTTGTTAAACATTTCAAAATTTCCCTGAGTTAAATTTAAATCCCTTTGCGGGAAATGTTTATTTTAGTCAATTTTTTGCAACTAAACTACTAAATAGTAGTGTTTTTAGCATTTATATGAAGTTTTTACTTTTGATTCTGGTAAAGTTTTAAATTAAAAACACTTCCAGTGAGTGGACGTTTTTCCTTAATTTAATTATTAGCAGTGCTCGGACTTTCATGCAAATACATGTTTTTTGTGGTGATAGATAAAGAGGTATTGACTAATTATTTATGTAAATAATCAAATTTATTGATGTTTGGCATCGACTTGTAGGTGCATACTTTTGCATATTTTGGCAATAAATGCATATTTTTGAAGTAAGAAAAATTTTTTATGCAAATTTCCCAATTTAAAAAAATATTAATAGGCCGATTATGGATGGCAATCGAGCGAGCCTCAAGTGGGTTGTCAGTTGCTGGAAATGATACGAGTACATTGACGGCAACTGGCAACTCAGAGCTGTCAATTTCAGCTGCTAGTTACTGCCCTTCTGGCAACCATTAATTTTCAGTTGCCGATTGGCAACGCAACTAAAGTTCGGTTGCATTAAATAATAGACACAATTAAGTTTTATTTTATATATTTTCACTAATAACAATAAAAAATTAAAAAAAAATTTATTATTATTTTAGTTTTGTTACTTTGTTCGTAGGTAAATGCATATTTTTGCGCATATTTTTAATTTTTAGATAAATTTGTTAAGCGCTTAAAATCAATTTTTAGTTGCATGAAATTCCGAGCCCTGATTACTAACTAGTAACAGGTATTATAGTATTAATTGTGGCTGTGATATAAATTTCTTTCGTTATGGTCAAAAATTTCCTGTGTAGTTAAATTTTAGTTTTAAAAAAGTGATTTCCAATAAATATTTAATTGTAATGAATGTTGCCAACATTTCCAAATTTGTTTTCGCTAAAAAAGTTTTCTTGCAGAGAAATTTTAATTTTAGTAAAAAAGATATACACTTCAATATACTTTTAACATTTTTATAAATTACTGGAATCTTCTCATGGCAAAAATTTCTCTTGTAGGGAAATTTAAGTTTTAAATAAATATTGCCATTAAACATTTACCTGTAATGTTTTTTGTTGCACATTTTAAGCTGTTTATTTATATATCTAAATTTCCATAAAGATTTGAAAATTTCCCTAGAGGGAAATTTAAACTTTAGTTATTTATTTGAAAACAAAACTGAGGAATATATAAATTGCTTTGAAAATTTTCCCCTTGTAAAAAAATTCTCCGATTGGGAAATTTTATTTTTATAAGTTTTAACAACGTTCAATGTTTTTTTTTGTTATAAGTGCTTAGTTTTCCTTAAAATGTAAAAATTTCTCTAGCTTAAAGAATTTTGTGTACAGAGAAATTTAAATTTTATTTAATTATTATATGCAATCAATACTTATATATTGTTGCTTCTATCATTTACATATAAATATGTATTGTTTTCTAAAAATGTCGCAAGATAAAAATTTCCCTTGTTCGGAAATATATTTTAGTTTCAAATAATAATTGCATATTTACTTGTAATGGTTTTTTTTCTTAATTTAAAGTTGTTTGCTAATATATTTAAATATGCTTAAATTTAAAAAAATTCCCTTGAAGGGAAATTTTAGTTTTATTTATTTAAATAATTTATATTGCTGGTTTGAATATACATATATACAAATATCATAATTTTTAAAATTTCCCTATGATCCAAATTTCCCTTTTTGGGAAATTTTAATTTTGAACATTTACGAGCAGTTCTTCTGATTATAAATCCTAAGTTAATATTAAAACTAATAAGCATCCTCAAGCTAACAAAATTCCCCTGTAGGGAAATTTTACTTTTATTATTTTAAACTAGGGATGTAACGAATACCGATACCGATACCGATATATCGGCGATACTTCAGATTTTCCGATACATCGGTATCGGCGATATTTTACTGTCGATACGACGATACTTTAAAATTTTTTTCCGAGTTTTTTTTTAACAAATAATTTATTTTTGTTCAAATTCACTTCGTTATTTTATTAATATCAATTTAAAAAATTAATAAAGTTTATGCTGTTATTTTGTAAAAAAAATTATTTATTTTTTGTTAATTTTACCATGAATTCAAATTCAAGTCGTTGTTTTTTAAATCTTATTCCAGCAAAAAAAGACACTCCAAAGAAGTCATGAAAATGTAGGATTCGCGATCCGGAAGTATTGCAAATTTGGATCATTTCTAATTAGTTTTACATATCCTTGCCATTGCAAGAATTTCTGTTTTTCGATTACCAATCACCGAATTGGAAACGATGCTAGGACAAATTTCTTTTTCGGTGTTCTATAATGGTTTTTCCTCAAGGAAAAAGGATAAAAAATTACCCATTTTCACAATTTTTTTATGCGAATTTAAACTCAAAACTTTATTTTCATGTAAATTTAAGTGAATAAATATAAACTTTTAGAAGACTTTTAATAATTAAGCTATTAAGTCATTTAGAAGAATATTAGTTGATAAATGTTCTTTAAAAAATCGATTTTTTAAAAAGCATGGCGAGTATTTTTTAAAATTACAAAGGAATTAAAAATTTTTTCTTGCTTTTCTACTAATTATCTGCATGTTTTTAATATAGATTTTTTTGAAGCAAAGAAAATGTAGCTCCTTAAAAATTACTTCCAATTTTTTATACTGGGTTAAAATCAATTTTATATATTCTCTCTTACAATGTAATTTTGTATAATAAAAAATTGCACTTGAGTTTTGTTGATGTAAACTTGAACTCAATTTCAATATTCGTATCGGTATCGAAATCGGTATCGGCGATATTTATTTTTAAATATCGGTATCGGTATCGGATCGGCAAAACGGCGTATTGTTACATCCCTATTTTAAACAATAAAAGTTCTGGTTAAGGATTAAAAAATCTCGTTGCAGATATTAATGTAGCTATATTCCGTAATATGTCCAACTATGGAATGTGAAAATCTGTTTTTTTTCAGGAGAGCACAAAAAACCTCTCAATTGTGAACTCAAAATCGCATTCTTAAAAAATCAGTTTTTCTTACTGGTTTTTCAATCCTTTATCAGAAAAAACGAATTTTTCAAATTCCTCAGTTGGACCTTGTAAAGTATTTCCAAAAATTTCTCTATTGCAAAAAATGTGCAACCTGGAAATTTTATTTATACTTGAATGTTGTTATCATATTTGCATAAAGATATTTTCTAATTTTTATCAATTTAAAAAAATTTCCTTAATTGAGAAATTTTTCCCTTTGGGAAATTGCTTCTTTGTAAAATTTTTGTAATTAAGATTTTTAATATTAAGCGTTTTAATATTGTGTGTAAAAATTCCTGAATTTAAAAACTTATTAATTGGGATATTTTTTTTTCCTTTAAGTTTAGTCGTAAATATAAAACTTCTCATATATATTATACAGATATCGCATACATAAATATATATTGGAATTTCAAAAATTTTCTTAAGGCAAAAAAAATTTCCCGATGAAGAAATTTTCGCTTCATATGGTTTTTGCCAACAAAATTTTGCAGAAACATAAATATATATAATGTTTTTTTTAATTTATAAAATTTTCCTACAGGAAAATAAATTCCCTGGGGGGATATTTTTTCTAAAATTGCTTTTCTTATGAAAACGTTTCTCTCGAATACATAAATATATATTGAAATTTAAAAAATTTTCTTAAGGCAAAAAAATTTCCCTATTGGGAAATTTTCGCTTTATATGGTTTTTGTCAACAAAATTTTGCAGAAACATAAATATATGTTATGTTTTTTTATAATTTATAGAATTTCCCTATAGGAAAATAAATTCCCTGAGGGGAAATTTTTTCTAAAATAGTTTTTCTTATGAAAACGTTTCTCTCATACGTTATTATCTTTCATAATAAAAAATTTTTTTTTTACAAACACCATCAAAATTTAAAAAACCAATTCATATTCATTAAAGAAAAATCTGTTTAATGGAAGAAAAAAGTCGCTTAAAAAATTCAGAAATTCCACACAATAAAAGACCCTGAATGTTTTGGCACTTTTATTGAAAAAAAAAAAATTTAAAACTACAAGCAAAAACCTACAAAAGAGCTCTTGATAAATGCATTTACAAAAAAATATCAACATATGCAGCAAAAAAAGCAGCACCAAAAATTGTTTAAAAATCAGCAGACAGTAAAAGTAGACAGATAGATTGCACAGTAAATTCACCAAAAAATATACCAAAAAAAATCTCTACACAAGATGGAGTGAATAAATGAATAAATATGCAAACAACATGTACGTGATGATGTTGATGGCTGCATTGAGCACAAAAAAAATCGCGCACAACAATTGCAAAATATCTATTATACACAACAGCGCTTGAAACAAGTTTTTTTTGTGTGCAATTACGAAAAAGCGCCCAAAAACAGACAATATGTTTTACCAACTTTCTTTTTATTATTTGGTCTGAGTGTATGTGAGTGAATGTAAATGCGATTTTTTAGACAATATCCGGCGCAGCAGGATTGCATTCAAGCCTGCACCGTGTTTTATTGTTGAAATATGTATAAATTTTTTTGGCTGAAAGAGGTAGATTTTTTGTGGCATTTTTTAGGAAATTTTTTATGCATTTCAGTGGCTTGGTTGCAAGAGAAAGTAATTTCTGATTTCAGATCAGCATCTAAAATTGTTTGCATATTTTCAAGTATTTTTTTTTGATCATCATTACGATTGGTACTGGAATTGGTACTGGTCGTATGATTAATAAATAATCAGCTATAAAACATACGCAGCTGTGTTTCCAAAAAATTGCTTTAAAAAGTGCTTATCTTCAAGCTTTTATAAGAGACAAACCTGAAGTTACATCGATTGCGATTTTTTCACTGTATGATAGCTAAACAGTCATAGAATAGAACACTTGCAACGAGAAGACAAGATCAGTGACCGACTTAGAGCACCAGAGCAACTTATTTTGCATCATATTTCGTTAAATACACTATGAAACAAAATGAAAATTTTGTCATGACCTTTGATCACCACTATATTTTTTGATGTATTATGGTCCTCTAACTACAAAAACAGTCGAAAGTTAAAATTCTATGGATAAATAAAATTTTTTATTTTTTTAAATTTGGGATTTTTCATTAGGCTGCTACACCGATTTCATCATAGCTTGGGAAGGGGTAGTCCGATTTATTTACAAAAAAAAAAAAAAACTTGGAATAAAATTACTTTTAAGCCGCTCTAAATTAATTTTTTTATACACTCAATAGTTTCGGAATTATTCAGAGCGCAGTGATGAAAAATATATTTTTTTTATGCAAAATTGGAACATTTTTGTTTTTTAAAAATTAAACAAAAAAATCGAAATTAGCAAAAACTTACCATTTTTATTACATGATCATAAAGTCACATACATATACTACAAATAAAATCAGCTTTATTTTATAAAAATCGATGGGTAAATATTGATTTTATTCGTAATAAATTAAAGTCACATAATTTTTGGTAAAATTCTAAATATTTACACTGTACAGCAAAATCAATTTTCTTAAACAACAATGTTCTAAGAACTGATTCTGGTAGAAACCACGAAAAAAAATGTATAGATGTATCGGCGTTTTGAAAATTTTCATCTGGTATATATTTTAGGGGGAGTTAAATAAATAAAAATATATTTTTCATCATGGCGGCTATTAGTTTTGTCTGAATAATTTCGAAACTATTGAGTGTATAAAAATTGATGTTACAACGGCTTAAGGATAATTTTATTTTAAGTTTTTTAGTGGTTAATAATTGAGTTGTGAATTTTTAGTCGAACTGTATGGTTTTTATCCAAAGCTATTTAATTAGTTTGGCTTAGGTTCATTTTCAATTTAATCTTTCGATCAAATTAATTTTTATTTAAGAAAGAAATTCTAAAGCATGTAAATATTGAACATTCAAAGAATAATTTGAATATACGGAAGGTTGTAATTTGAATGTACGGAAGGTTGAACCCACACTACCACCGTCAGTGGCAACAACACTGTAGCGAAAATCCTACCAATTTTAGTAAGCTCAATTAACAGACTGTCGCCATCTCGTGGCGACTCGCACCTATTAATGAACTTCTTTTTTTCTAAATGTTCGGAACTTCACTAACTGTATTTTCTTAGCATGTTCAATTATTTTCAAGCTTTTTTTCATTTCGGTCTTACCAGTGTGGAATATCATCGATATTCTCAATGCTGGGATTTTTTTAAATCTTTATTTTGCCCAAGTTTTTGGAACAGTAAACATTCATGTATAATTTAAGTATAATTTTTCTCATTCACATTTTTCGAATTTACTTTCAAACCCATCCAATGTCTTGTTTGGCCAGACAGGACACTCATGCAAGGCGCGTAAATTGCCCAATTCATATTTTGTTGCCGGTTATATTGGTTTTTGCTGCATTTTGTAGCATGTATGAGATGTAACAGCGAATTAACGCCAGTTTTTATTATCGCTTTGATGTTTTTTTTTCGGGAAAAATATATGGCACATCTCCTGTGAGTTTTGGGGAAATAAAAGAACAAGTGTTTTTTTGTAAAAAATAAAATGAAACAGAAAATTAAGTTGATCTGTGTACAATAAAAATTTGCTTGTTATCCTATCATTGCCATAATACTTTAAATTTTGGTAACATTATTTTGACAGTATGTATGGCATGTCCAGAGGAGTAGATAATTGCAGTCATAAGCTGTGAGACTCTAAGTGGTATTTAAAACTGTTACACATACGTTTGTATATGATTGCTACAGTATGTGTTGCAAGTGTATCATGAGCATAGTATTGTAACTTTTCAGGCTCATGATGGTGATGATGATGCTGATGATGATGGTGATGATGATGTTGATGCTTTCGGGCCGTTTGTTGTGCAATTTGTTAAACATTCTGCTAGATGTTTTTGTATGCATTTTCCTCGTCTATTTTTTTGGCCACACTTGACTTTGGTAACTTTTTCTTTTAGTTGTGGGTTGTTTTCGTTTTATTTTTGGCAACACCACTTATGCAGACAGGTACACACATACACACACTATTCACACATGTCTGCACATACAGTTATGAGAGTAAAAGCACTTGTTGCTTGTCATGACCTCACTTACATATACTCACATACAATAGACGTGAAAAGCATACAAGTAGAGATGTTGATAGAAATAAACAAGTATCTAGCAGATGTAGTTTGACTGCTGCATATTTTGAAGTATATAAAAATTCATACACACACACACACATACATACTTAAGTATCTGTATCTGTGTTTATTCTTATTTTTGGAGTTTTAAATAAATAGTCGGCTTTAGTGTTGCTGTTACTTATTTCCTGAGTATGAGGATTTTGTTTTTCATTATAAGGATTTGGTTATTTACTTTCAAGCCTTTTGGTTGATTTTTTTTTTGGTAGATTCCTGTTTTTACCCTGAAGTGGAGAAACCAAAGTTGTTGTATGTGGCTAAAAAGTACAAGTGTTCTATTTGATAACTTAAGTGTTCTAATAATGGTTTATAGTGTTGCATTCATTGCATTTTAAAATTGAAAACCTCCATGGAGTTGGGTTAATTGTATTATAGTGTTTTTTTTAATCACCATTTGGTTTGTTTGTGTATTAAATGTTGCGGCCTAATGAAAGTAAGGAAAATGAGTAATTTTGTACTAATAATTGCATTTATGAGTTAACAGATAAGTACACCCACATAGCATTTGGAAGATTGTTTTACCAAAAATCACCAAAACTAAGTCTTTTAAGACTACATTAGATGATCAAAAAGTGATTATTCAGTTGGTCGCTTAAAAAAAGACTCGAAAATGATTCCCACAAATGATTAGAAAACGATTTGTGCGCAATCATAAATTGATTGTTAGCTTTGTACTGTCGATATTGTAGGCACTACCTTAGCTGAGTGGTTGGTCCATAACGTTATAAATCCAAAGGAGCTTAGTTCGATTCTTCGTTGAAATAAATTTTTTTTATTTTACTTTCTGGAAAATGAGTCGTAATTGACGAGTCATAAAATACTCTTTCAGAAGAGTTCCGGGCTAGGGTACCATTTTCTACCGATAAAAGTATCTTTTATGATCAGAAAATGAGCACATAAATGATTATTTTAATCGAACATATGAGTCAAAAAAGACTCGAATATGATCAATAATTTAATTAAAAATTTTTGAAAAATATTTTGTAAAAATTATTTCAAATGATGAGTTAATTTTTGTATTGTGGATGTTGTAAGATAAAATATAAAAAATATGTAAAATATTGCAAGAAACAGTAATTTTTTATACACGGCCCAGCTCAAGAACGGTCATCGCTACACTCAAAAAATAATCTTCAGTTTAAGAAGCTTTATGCGTTATTACTTTATTCTTTTTCTAACCTTCTGATTTTAAATTACACTATGCAACAAGAAAAAGGCTAAGGAGTTATGGTCCTCTAACTAAAAGAAGTCGAAATTTTAATTCTATGGTTATATTTTTAAAACATTTTTTTCTCAACTGAGTTATTTCACTTAATTTTTAATAAAATCGATATTTGTCGAGGGATTTTAATGATTTATGGCTTATTTTATTCCAAATACATCCAGCTTTCGTATTATTCATAAAAATGTAAAATTTTAGCTCTCTTTATTTTATTATGAGGTTTTGAAAACGAAAAAAAAAATCTGTGATTGCATGAAAAAACTACATTTTCGCCGTGAATTTCCGAATAACTACAAAACAATTGGAAACTTTAAAAACTTGCGTATAGTTGACTTAAAGATAATTTTATTTCGCATCTTTCTTTTTTTATAATATAAAAATCATGATAATCGTTCTCGAGTTATGATGAAATAGATTTGCGTGACTGCCTTATTTTTGAATAAGAAACAAAAAAGTCAAAACACAAGGCAACCATAACTCACTTATTTTTTTTTAGCAGATTTTAATGTAATTACACATTTTGGAAAGCTATTTTAAAGTTCTTTTTTACAAAAAATAGTTCGTATAGTAGTTTAGTATCTCATAAGCAACTTAGAGCCGGCCAAAATTAGCATTTTGTTGAAAAATTGAATTTTTGTTACACTTAAGCCAATATAACTTAGCCATTTACTTATTGGTTTTCAAAAAATTATGCCTTCTTTGAAAGACAAGAATCATATCTTTCAAATTTAATCTTAGAAATCCATTTTGAAACAAAGAAGTAATGATTGTTTCAAATTCAAACTTTAAGAAAACCGTTTTTTCACTACATTTACCGTTATAAAAACATTTTACGAAGTCACCTAGAAAAATCATAGATATTTTCTTTCTCTATGGCCTCCAACCAAATAGAATTAATGCTTGGGAACCCCTGAATAATTTTTTTCTTCTCAAATTTTGTATTATACAGAGAAAAAACTAAATTTCATTTTCTGTAAAGGAATTCAATGAAATAGTAAATATTTTGTCTAGGAACGGACCCACAAACAAATTTGTAAATAAAGACAAAAATATCTCAACAATTTCATTGAAAAAATTTGTTTTTTCAGTGAACAAATTGTTTAAGTCTATGAAACAATTTGTCCAAATATATTTCCAAATTGTAAAAAAAAACAATTACTAAATCAAACAAAAAGATTTAATGGACTTTCTGAAAAATATCAAACAATAGTTTTTTCTCAGTTTATAAAACAATTAGCCTAAAAATACTAGCAAATATTAAACAAAATAGTTTACTAAATTAAACAAAAATATTTACTGGATTTTTTGTAATATATCAAACAAAATTTTTGTCTGGGTCATTTATCATCATCTTCGTCCATTAAGCATTTATGAAATTTCACTTTATCTAAAAATTCTAAAAATATTAATGAGAATTAACACAACGACATTAACGAATTGATTCACTCAAGACTCTATCATTGTTGTTGTTGTTGTTATTTGTGTGTATGTCGTCATCGGGGCTGTTTCTTACGACACAGTTTTTCTTGTTGTTCTTGGCGTTTGCGGCCTAACTAAGAGCCAAACAAACAATTCATTGGTTATGTAAAGAACATTTACTGAAAATGAAATGTATTTTTAGAAAAACTTTGGTTTGAAAATTTTTTGATGATAATTTTTCATTTTTCATTTAAATCATATGAAATTAAAATGAGATTCATTTTACATACGATGGTATTTATTTAGTGTATAGCTAAGGTAAAGTTTGATGCTATTGTGGCTGAAGTGGCTAGCTAGTGGCGCGAGCTTGAATCTTGGCTGGGGCAGTTAACTAAAACACACAGTTTTCTGATGCCTATACTAATACACATTACGTAAGTAATATAATTAATAAAATAGCTACATTAAAGTCATCTTGTTTGAGCTTGATATAACCTTAATACAACACGATTCTTCGTCTTGTTTCAATATCAAACTGACGTTGTTTCAACTTTAAATAACTTTAATTCAACATGATTCCTCGTGTTGTTTCAATATTAAATCCTAGTTGTTTCAACTCGAAATAACTTTGATTTAACATGATTTTTCGTACTATTTCAGTATCAATTTCATTTTGATTTTACTGTTCTGGAATATTAAATCAACATGAAATATAGTTAATTCAAAAGGATAAATGTTCCTTCAATATTATTGTAAATCATGTTAAATTAACATGAAACACCTATTAAGCAAAATCGCTACCTAATAATGTTAAATTAACCTGGTTGTCGGTGATTTTACTTTGAAATTTTTCTGTGTGTACCAGTTGATAAGCAGCACTTACAAATTGAATCTGAAACAGGTGCACAAAGGGCTTAGGTGATCGTATGCCCCTTTTGCTTCAAGCCCAACAGGTATTTTAATAAGAAGTGCTGGAGTTGCTCGTCATAACTCGACAACGGATGAAAATTCCACATTTAGCTCTTCAGCTGATAATTCCATGTGTAAACTCAATTTAGAAAAAAGACACTTGAGCCCCTTGTGCTTTAATCCCCTCATATGTATTTGTGTACATATCTTAAAATATTTTTTTAAACTACCAGAATGATGTCATAACTACAGCTCCATTCATTTCCGGTCGTCTTATTACAAACATACAAGCAAGCGATTAATCTTAGTCAGATTAACTATTTCAGTTAATTTTATAACAAACTCTTTCATCTGTGGCTTTGGCTTACATTTTTTTATAATCAAACTCTCTAATTCACAATTGACATTTAAATATTAAAAAAAAAATAAACAAACATTTTGACTGAAATTTATAATTTGCTAAATTTGCCATTTTTTCTTACAACAAGTCACGAAATATTCCTTTTATTAAAAAGAAAAAAAAAAACGAAATTGAAATATGAAACTGCGTCATTTAAAAAGTTGATTAAAACTAAAAAAAATATATATTTAAACTTGGGATTGTCATTTTCTATTTATGTAAACAAGCCACAGCTAAATACACACAGAACTAGTTAAACAAAAAATATTTATATTCATTTTTTTTTTGTAAAAAAATTACAAAAAAATTATATTTTTGAAAAATGTTAAATAAATACATGAAAACCACAGCCCCCTTTTAGCACACCAACAAACATCAATTGCATTTAGTATCCACTTTTATTTGTTGTAAATTTCGAAATTAGAAAAAAAATTTAAATAATAGAAAAACACTGTAGGAAAGCTAAAAAAATTAGCTGTCATTTTCAATAAAAAACACATACGAAACGCAAAAAAAAACTGAAGAAAAATTAAATCGACAAAAACGTGTAGAGTATAAAATTTTAATTTTTATTAGGTTGGAGAAAAAGTAAAACAGTGACTGTTTTAAACTTTTAGATACATTTTTAAAGGACATATAGTTAACGTGTGTTTTTTAAACGACTTTTTTAAATATCGTTTTTAAATATAGAAAAATTTTATGTAAATTATCTTATGAAAGCTTTCTTACGCATTGAGTTCTTGTAACAATACTGCATTATGATCAGAAAAGTGGTCAGTCAGTGCCACCAATGCCCATCACGTATTTATCTTGCATATTTTTCATTCACTCATTTTAAAAAGTGGTTTGTTTTTAAACACGCCGTTTTACTTTAAAAACTACAAGTTAAAGACTTTTTAATAACTTTTTAAATAACTTTCATTTAAATTTTGTTACATTAGCCCAATTCACAGTCTTGTGCAAATGGTCTTGCATCGTACCATTTTGCAAATGCCACGATGCAAGACCGTTTGCACAAGATTGTGAATTGGGCTATTATGTTTATATGAAATAAACTACATATTTTTCAAATATGGTAAACTTAAAACTGGGAAAGATTCCTCACAAGAAAATAAATTTTCTTCTACCCCTACCTTCTGCACAAAATATAAATAAATTCATAAGCAACCAAACGACAAGTTGTAAGAAATGGAAAAAATATACTACATAAATTCCAAAACCGACAAACTAAAAACCTTGAAATTGAAAGCAATTGATTTTTTTTCTTATTTCAAATTGTATATATTTTCAGTTTAGATAGGAAGAAAGAAAATTAAATGCAACAAAAAAATCTATGAAATATATTTTTTAATTTAAGCCCCACCTCTTGCAGCACCTTGTTATGCCAGCCAGCACCACAACCATAAATGGAGACTTGCATTCATCGCTTGATTGCAGTGAATATTTCGAGTCAGATTTTAACAGCAACAACATTAAATTACTACCGATAGGCAGACAGACTGACAGACAGACAGATAGACTTGACTTGTAATGATTTCTAATATTTCAGAAAATATTGACTTTAATTTTTTTTGTTTCTGTTAAAAAATTAATTCCGCATACGTAAGATTATTATTTGGTCGACTGTTTGTGTTTTTGTGTGGCTTAGCTGAGCTGAATTGACGAACGTTCTGGTTACTGGTTGGGGTTTGTGTGTGTGACCGCCAATATGATAAAAAAACCAAAAAACAATATTCCTTGATTGTTGGTGCATTAGAGATAAATGAAAGAAAAATCGCTAATTATCAAATTTCTTATTAAAATTTACAAGCATTGAGACGAAAAGTTAGAAACATTTAAACAATTATGACAATTACACTGCGCAGAGGGAACCAAAAAAGAGGTAGAGCGAACCAAAATAAAATATACGTCTTGTGGCGTTTTGAAAGTTTTATGGGGCTCATTTAAGGGGAAGTTAAAGTTGCCCAACTTAAATATTTTATTCACAATTAAGTGAAGGAACTCAATTGCTAAAAATCATGATTTTCATACAATAGCAAAATTTTAATTTGTTTGTTTGTGTATGAGAAACTTTGCTCCCTAACTTAATTGTGAATAAAATCAAAAGTTTTGGAGCAATTGTAATGAAATATAGCTCTATTTATTTGTAGCATATGCAGTTATATAAAATAAGAATAAAATTTAAGATTTTATTCATTTTAGATTTTTTATGAAGTTTTAAGCAAAACAAAATATTGAATACCGTTGACCTTGAAGGCCATCCCTGAAACTTCCTGTTAATATCGACCTCAGAGCGCTGCAAAATCCATGGATTATTGAAGTAATTAAAAAAAATTTTTTTCAACAATTTCGACCACGATATCTCTCGAACCACTCAACCAATTTAGATAAAATTTGCGGTATTCGGCGCAGATTTTCAAGCTAAAAAAAGAAAATTAATCTTAATAATCGATTTGACAAGAGCTTTTAAAATAAAGCGCTTTTTTCGAAAATTTTCGTCAACGATATCTTTCCAACAATTCAATCGATTTAAATAAATAGTTTGCAGCAGTTGAACTAGTTTTATACGCTTAAGAACTGATTAGATTTAGGATTCGCTCGGTGTAGTAGTTTAGAATTTATTTGAAAAAAAAACTTTTTTTCGAAAACTTTATTTTCGAAAATTCTCAAAATCTGCCTATTCGAATCGGCTAATCATATAAAGGAATCTGAGTCTTTGGAATGCCGTAAATTTGGCTCCGATCGGTTAAGCTGCTTTTAAGTTATGAGAGATTTACATACATAGACACACACACTCACACACACACTTGCATTCATACAACCATACGGACATCATCGTAAAAATAGTGAGAATAGACTTCGATGACCTCAAAACGTCGAGATCTGATGAAAACTCGATTTTTGAAAAATCAAAAACTTCCTATCTTTGATTGAGGGAAGTTAAAAATCAAAATTTTCTTGGAAAAATGTGTTTTTTTTTTGTAAAGAAGTTCCCTATGGCACGTTGTGCATGTCAATGTTTTTTATGAAGGGGGGGGGGGGGGGGGGGTAAACAACTTTTTAATATGAAAAAAATACGTGTAACGAATACTGGTAACGAAAATACAAAACGGAGGCAACAGACCGAAGGTGCGCATCGAAGATGGCCGGCCGAAGGTGGCTTCCTGCCAGCCGAAGCCGATAGGTCCAAGTTAGCTAGCCGGCGCGAAGGTTAAACTCCTTAAAAACTCAGTGATGCCGCTTTGGTATATTCGCGGCTTTCGATATTGCCGTTGTTTTTCAGGGAAGTTCCGGGGAATTTCTGGAATTTTAGGAAGATTTTATTCCCATTTTTCTGTAATCATTGGAACAGGTTTGTGTCTTAGCTGAGAGTTGGTGTCCTTGCTAAGTGACACCAGGAGTCTCGGCTAAATACTTGAGAAGTATCGCTTGAGTATTGGCTAAGTGTCGCCTAAGTAACTTAAAGGCGGTAGCAATTTTTTGAAGACGCGTTGTCTTATTTTTTCATCTAGAGCATTCTTGCTCTTTTCACCAAATAATCGTTTAGAAGCCACACCTCATTTCGCTTTATGCTCTTTATTTAGTCGTTAATGACAGAGCGAAGAGCATGCATTCATAGTACTTAGCGGCGAGCACTGCCTACCACATTATATCTCTTTAATGATGTTTGCCACACTTTGTGTTCAATGAATGCTAGTACGGTAGTGTATTAAATTCACAAGAATGAATTCCGTTCATCTCTTGTAAAAAAGGCGTCTTTTACCTGCTCACAAAGTAAGCGAGATTGCATTTGATGCTACTGCTAACTTACTTGTGTGTTCGAAGAAGTGTTCAGGACGTCTTCTAGCTGCTCACAAAGTAAGCGAAATTGTATTTGAGTTGCATACTGCCAGCTTACAATGTGTTCGAAAAAGTGTTCAAAATGTCTTTTTGGATGAATATTTCAGTATCTCGCTTACTTTATGTAGAGGTGGAAGGCTTACACTCCACAAATGCGGCAAAGCATTTGAAAATGTATACTAGGTTCGTATATGAGATGGTGTGCATTACTGTCTTACATGTGTGCATCGGATCATTGCTTCTGTAATCGAAATTTTCGCAGCTAGGGTAGCTGTGTTGGTATTTTGTCAAATACAGTGTGTAAAATATATGATGATGTAAAAGAAAGTGCTTTTAGAAATAAAAATATATTTTTAGAAAATCTAAGGGGATTGGAGCAAAATTTATTGAAAAATTTCCCCTTTTACCAAGATAAAAACAAATTCAGTGTGAACTGCATTATTATACATTTTTCCGATCAACATTTCTTGCGATCAACTTTTTTTCTAGTTAGGGGACCATAGCACATCAAAAAAGAAAAAAAATAATTCAGGACTTTAACTTGGGGCTTACTGATTCTCAATAGATGGCAATCGGGTTACTTTAAATGAAATTATAAGCTCTAGCGATTTAAGTGAAATTAAGTGTTGTTTCTTTGGCTTTCTTTAAGGCTGAGAAAACTCTAGATATTTTGTACTCGGACCTTTTCAATATACAAATACATATACAATTAATATTGAAACTTGCGTTATTATAATTATTATTTATTTTCTAATACAAATATTTTTCTTATAAATGTAAAACAAAAATTTTATTTCAATTAAAGTTTCAAAAAATTTAATTCCAACCGTATACCCTTAGCTCCACCCTTGTAAGGCACACAAAATGAAATAGATTATTTAAATTAGTTTTAATTGCTACGTTATTTTCTTTTAAGATATTTAAGTTTTTTTTCTTCGTCCATAATTTTATTTTAAAATTCTAATCTAAAACAGGTTTGTTAAATATAAATAATAAACGTTATTATACGGTTTTTGTCGTTGTTATTGTTAACAAAAAAATTCAAATCTTAAATAAATACTAATAGCAGCAGACAAATGCTTAAAAAAATAAAAAACAATCGCCATCATCTACAACATTTAATAACTTGGCTAATTGATATGGTTCTCTCTCACACACCAAACCGCTTTTTGCATTAAAAATTACTTTTGCTGTCTATTATAACTGAAGTTGTTGCCAATTTTCTAATTTCAGACGTGTTAAAATTCTACAAATAGAAAGAGAGAAATACTGCTTTGCTTCCTTATAAATGACCTTTAGATATTTGTACGAACGAACAGTGGCAGTAGAGTATGAATACAAGATTTTATAATTATTAATTAATTAAGTATAAAATTAAGTTTTGTTTTACATTAAATAAATTGAAGTAAGTTTATTTCATATGAAAATAGTGTAATTGAAACAATTAAGCGGTTGTATTACAAGTGTTTTGTTAGTTTTTTTTAGTAGTTCGTTAGTGTTCATGTATGTATGTACAAAATGTATAAATTAAAAAAATTTTTTTTAACAATTTATATAATTAGTTACTCGCACAAAAGCAATGATTCTTTTATGCTAATTTTATTTAAATATTATTTGTAATTTTACTATCATCAATCATGTTGGATTAAGGTAATTTCAAGTAATTTTTAGACAGTTATTAAAAAGAAATAAACATTTATACAATTTTAATTAAAATAGCAATAAAATTATAAAGCCAGAGTGCTTTAAATATGTAAATTTATAAAAACTAAGTCTTAATGTTTTTGTATGTGAGCATGTCATTACTCTATTACCACCTCCTTTACGCAATGATTTATGACAATACGTGGTGGTTGAGAGATGTCCTACCGAAGCGGGGGGCTGAGGTAGAAGTTAAGGGAATTACATAAGAAGTTTAAGGTGTGTTCAACGTTTCATAATAATCTCTACCTTCCCAATTATTATGAAACGTTGAACACACCTTAAATTTGTTTTGAAGTTCCCTTAACTTCTTCCTCCGCCCCCTGCTTCGGTAGAACGTCTATCAACCACGACGTATTGTCATAAATCAGTGGGTCTTATTTAATACGAAATTATAAGCTCTAGCGATTTAAGTGAGAAAACTTTAAGGCTGAGAAAACTCTAGATATTTTGTACTCGAAGCTTTTCAATTGAAAAAGAATATTCATTAAGATGAGAAAAAAGTTAGAAAAATTTTTAAAAACATTTTGTGTCAAAAACATAATCTAGAAAATACTCTAGATCCAGGAAAAGATAAGAAATTTATAAGCCATTAAGAAAAAATGACACGTTTATATTTTATTCAAAAATCACTTAAATCCAGTTTGTAGTCGAAATTATCAGCTATTGGTTTTAATTACGTACCTTTTTACTTTACATTCTTCACATTCTTTTCATTTTGTATTTCGATTTAACTTCGCTAAAGCTTTAATACCTAAAGGTGTTATTTTAAGCTTTTTTTACACGCACGGCTCACACTAAGCTTTTTACTAGATTACAGAGATTTTAGGCAAGTGTTTATTTGCCGCTCCTAAAAGTAGGCAAAGTTTGTTACAAACGAAGCTTTAAAAAATTGTTGGCAACTTCAATTTGAAAATAGATATTCGCTTGATTTCCAATATATTTCTCGTTTTTCGTCTTCAAAAGAATCATTTCGTAAAAAAGTGCCTGTTCAATATATCTTAAGAATTTTTTAAACCAAAGAAGACTGCTTTGTTTTTTGATAGATTGCAGGGAAATAAAAACTTACCCCATATGCAAAAAAATAAAGTGTGTTTGAAATGTATGTCAAAACTAAATTTCCATAGAAAAACCGGTTTTACCGTATATTTCAAACACACTTTATTTTTTTGCATATGGGGGTTAGAATATACCCAGCAAGAATAAATTTGGTACAAGTAAGCAGTAATATCACGTAGAAGGGCTTCGGAAATGCGCAAAAGCACACAGTGCATCTCCTCTGCCTTACGAGGATGCAATAACGTAAGTGGTCAGTTATTTATATTTTTCCAACACGAACATCAAAATAATTTATATCTTAGAGCAAAAGCTTCATTTAGTAGCTTGACAGATATCAAGAGAGCAGGAGTATAGCTCATGTTTTTTATGATTTTAATTTTAAGCCCGTAGTTTTTTATTCAACTCACATTTATTTTATAGTACATCCTCTTTCGCTTACGTAGATGCAAATATGGATGCGAGTGTGATATTTACTTCGTAATTTTACTTGTGTAATTTTATTGCGTAATTGAATTGTGTATGAAAATAAATATGTGACCCGGTAGGTTAGTGTTCTAGCCAAGACATGAGGTTAATGCATCTAGGATGGCCAGAAGGAAGCTCAAAACTCAAGACCCAACAAGTGGGACGTCCCATACAAAAATTATGAAGTCCCGAAGCAGGTTACAAACATGCTTCCGGTAGATAGATATTTTTGCTGGATTTTCTAGTACAATTTTCATTCAGTTAAATAAAATCCTAGCAAAAATTTTCGTGGCAAACTAATGAATGAAAATGATAATAAATATACCCTTCATTTTAACAAATTATTTTAACATTACGATGTCATTGGAGGCAACTTCTTACCACATTGGGTTACAAACAACAAGTTAAAAGTTTCAATATTTAGAAGGCATTGAATACAGAAAACACAATAAAATTCTATATCGCTGCTAAGCATTGAACTCATGCCATTTTCAGTTGATATTGTATTTTATTCCAAGTGCTTTCCGCACTTTCCGCACCATTTTATTATGGGGGTAAAACTGGTTTTTACTAACATGAACACAATTAAAAAAATTCGTTTGGCTTCACCAGGGGTTGAACTGCTTATCATCTGCCAATATATAATATAATAAATTGCTTGTTTATTGACTAGTAATTGTTTCAGCTATTGTAAAGTAACTCAGATGGTTTTTAAATGTTTGTATATAAGATAAAGTGTTTGTAACTGTTCAAAATTGTGTTTGAAGTCTACTGCTGAGTTGGTAAAGCACCAACGAAATGCTGCATATAGACAATTGCTTAAACTCCAGCAAATAAATTTCATTTAAAATAAAATTATGACAATATGTCAAATAATCAATTTCTTAAAGATATATATTTTCTATATTACTCACTACTTTGATATACGAGTAAATTGCAAGTCAAATAACGTTAGCACTTACCTAGAAAGAAAATAAAAATATATATTTTTGATTCAAGTTTGAATAAGGTATTAAATAAAAAAGATATTCGTGTTTAATAAAAAAAATAAGCATAATAAGTCCTGTCACATAATTAGTGCCAAAGTAAAACAAATATTACATTCAAATTCGTAACGTTTTTGTTTTGTTCCTTCAGCTTTGAAATTTTTTCATATAAAAATTTTGTTACAACAACACCACATGCTTGCTCTTGGGCGCCACTTTAATTTTGTTTTGACAAATAAAGTTAAAAAAGCAAATTGTTATTTGTCGCTCCTATGCACAAAATTTTAAAGTACCTTAAATATAAAATATTTTCGAAATACAACTCACATTTTTGAGTTCCGAGCATCAAAGGTAAAGCAGCCCTATTCTTTTCGCTACGCTGTCAGTTCGTCTCTCTATCTATCTGTCTATCAGAGTTTATATCTCGATGACCGTAAGAGATACACACTTGAAATTTTTACAGAATATATTTAACTATGGCTTCTACAACAACAAATACTAAAAGTTCATTCTGTAGCACTTCTGTTATGTAAAAAATACTAGAGGTGTCTTGGTTAAACCTGATGCTCCCTATCTTATTTAACATTTATTATGAATATTTATATGATTTAGGTAAGAATAAGAACTATGTTTTTATTGATATCCTGAATATTATGCGTTTGTAGATACGCGGTTGAAGTAGAAACGGGACGATATATAGAATTAAGTATTTAGTATTTGGTATATGAAAACTTTTGTGAGCGAATCAAAATCTCAGGTTACTGAATTTTGAGTGTATCGTTGTCTTAGAAAAGATACACCGAACAAATCTATGCAACATACACACGCAAACGCTCAATATTTCGTAATTTCTCATTATGAAATTCTTTCGTAAAATAAACGAAATCTATGAAAATTTAGCTAAAAAATAAAAGTAATAAAAAAGTTTGGCTCAACAGCGGCTCAAGCTCGCAACCTTTATGTTTCAAGGCAAGTTATAAGAGCTAAAAATTTTCTTTATTTGCTTACATCTGAAAAGTATGTTAATTTATAAAAAATAATTTTTTACAAGGTGATTTAATTAGTTTGGCTTAAGCTCGTTTTTAATTTAATCTTTCGATTTAAATATTTTTATCTGTTCTTTTTTATTTTAGAAACAAGTTCTAAAGCATGTAAATATTGAATATTCAAAGAAAAATTTTTGGCTGTACGGAAGGTTGAACTGACATCAGATGTTTCGGGACCACCACGGTCTCCTCATCAGAGCCCTTTTACCTACACTTCCAGCGCCGGCAGCAACAATCACCTAACGAAAATCCTATGACATATTTGTCGCATGTTCAACTGTTTTATTTTTTTTGATTTCTGTCTTACCAGCGTGAAATATTATCGATATTTTCAGTGCTGGGATTTTTTGAGTGTTTATTCTGCCCAGTATACATTCATGTTTAAGCTAAGTGCCTGTAGAGTTTTATGAATTTTAGTCGAACTGTATGGTTTTTTATCCAAGGTTATTTAGTTAGTTTGGCTTAAGATCGTTTTTAATTTAATCTTTCGATTAAAGTATTTAAAACCATACAGTTCGACTAAGACTTCATAACTCAAAACAATTTTACTTTATTTTTTTATTTCAAATATATTTTTTAACAAGGAAAAATGTTTACGAAAAGTTTTCATTTCTTTCGAAAATCTTAGAAAATATTGGCTAATTTTTTTCGTATTATGTACAAAAATTTGGTATAGTCTACGAAAAAAGTAACTACGCACTTTGGGATGAAGTAACTGTATACACTTTGGGATAAATTTATATTTCTATGACACGCCTGGATATTAAAAACTGATTTCAAAATAAAAAGATAACGTAGAAAATAGTTTGACACAAAAAATTAATATCTGGGGTCTAATCGTATCTTACGATAACGAATTTATTAGTTTGACATTACAATACTCGCTATCGATTGTTTTCAATAACATTAACTGCATGTTCAATTACCCAGTAAAACATTGCTTCAAATAAAGCAGGTTTTTACCATGAGAGAATAAAAGTAGTGCTTACAACCATGCTGATATCGCTGCTGATTTTTTTAATGGCAGGTTCCCGGTTTGGAGTACTACAGTTTTGATACAAAAAGCGTTTTTTGAAGCGCTGAAAATCATCACCATTTTCAGCACTAAAACTGTAGATATATGGAACTTTCTCGCTTAAAAACCTGCAGTGAAAATTTAGCTTTCTTGTATAGTTTCTTTTATATACATTCACTGCTCTGCAATAAGCTCTTCTTTTAAAGCGTATTACTCGTATTATGCACTTTATTGCCTTTGTGCTTCAAAAAACATGAAAATTTTTTACTGGGTAATTTTATTATTAAAGTTCAGCCTACGACGAAAATTGTAAATTAAGGGTAAAATTTTTAAGTACTCATAAATTTTTCAAATTCATTTGCGAATGTTGTTGGTTTGATCACATGATTCAGTTATGAAATTAATTTTAATTTTTAAATAAACTATTTCATTGATTTTTTTAAGAATAACTTATTGAATTTTTAAATTAAATTGATTAAATCTTCATATAATAAATATTTTTAAGAATTTTTAGAAACTATTATTTTTAATCAGATCAAGTAATTGGCAATTAATTGAAGACAACTTTGGTTTTTGTTAACGTTTTTTATTGAAAAATTTACATAGACAGTTTTGTTTATTGACGAATAAATGGTCTTAAGCTCTAACTCCAAAGGAATTGCATATATTGAATTTTTTAAATGCATATTGTATGGTATTTTTGTACACATTTGGTGTTAACAACTACCTACCACAAAATCTCTTCTAACTCACTCGAACAAGACATAAAATACCAACCCAAAACTATTTCAATTGTTAACAAAAAACCTACAGAAACAACAAAATAGAACAGCAAGAGAACCAAGTTTGTTGATATAAAAATAACATCCAATAATATTTGAGCAAAGTGCGAATATAAAAAACGGAATTTACCAATTGTAAAAGCTTTTCGCTAAAAACAAACTTAAAAAAATTTAAAAAACAAATAATTATAATGGTTGTTGTAGTTGTTGGTCTGTGTTGCCAAGACCAATAAAATTTTGTAGCCAAATTTTTTAAAGAATATCTACAAAACGCATATGTGTACACAGCAATATATATTCGTATATATTGTATGTATATTTTATGACTTTTACATGGCATCGTTCCAATTAAAGTTTTTTAAATATGTATGTTAATATGTTACTAGTGCATTATTTCAATTATTGTTTTATTTTCAATTATTTTTATTTTAAAGTCAGCTTTTTTCTGTTTTGCAAAGTATAAAACATACGCTTTCGCTTTCATTAAAAATCAGAGTGATAGCCTTAATATAAAGTACAGAAAAGTATTTCAAATTGTGACTGGTGTGACACTTCAATGTGACCGGTGGGACCAGCTACAAAGTTGTAAAAAAATTATTTATAAAACTTATTTTTGAAATATACAGCAGCTTTAATAAATTTCGTGAGCTTACGCAGACGTGAGTATAAAAAAGTGGTATATTTTAGTACTAATTGTGAAAAACCGCCGTATTCTAAACTTTGTAACAAAATAAAAATTATAGCAAATGAAAATTTTTATATTCTTCAGACGCTTAGAACACGGCTTTAAGTACAAAATTAGCCCTTGTTTTGTCGACTTACATATTAATTAATTTTTATCAATTTATTCAACAAGTATTTTCTCGAGATTTCGCTCATCTTTTTTGTTGTAACTGATTTTAAACTAATTTAAAGTATTTTCTATGACTGTAGCAAAATAAATAAATAAATCTTTGATATAAATATTTGAGTGTACGAAAACCTATTAAACGAAAAGTATGAATTTTTACGTCATTTTATTTTGAACTGAGGCATAAGTCTGAAATTTATTATTTAAACTTTTTAGTTCAATGTTTGAAGTCGTGTAAATTGAAATTATTTTATTAAGAGTGGAGTCTACACCGTCTCATCAGCGTTCTTGTTCACTTTTGCCACTTATGAAGGTGGATGTTTTTTACAAGGAAACATCAGCCATTTCACTAATTTTTGTCGCGAAATAGAATACAAGACTTTTTTCATGTAATTTCTTACATTACTAGTCCAACATCCATTATTAAATTAGATAGGGAAATTTCGGCTAACTAAGTTGAGCCGCAATAAAAAATGAATACAAGAATATGAATGAAAAAAGTGTTGTATTCTATTTCGCGGCAAAAATTAGTTAAATAGCTGATGTTTCCCTGTAAAAAGCATCCAACTTCATAAGTGGTACAAGTGAACAAGAACGCTGATGAGATGGTGTAGCGGCCTGTCGAAATCAGTAGTACTGATCCGTTCTGCTAATCTGATTTGAATATTCCAACACTTCACTTTTAATAAAATAATTTGAATTTACATTAATACAACTATTGAACTAAAAAGCCGAAATAATAAATTTCAAAAGTATTCAGTTCTCTGCATTAGTGGAAATATAAAGAATATTTCTTGAAAATAAACAAAACGGTAACACTGTTACTCGTCTTCTTTTTGTTACCATTAAAACAAAAGCTACAACAAGAGAAACAACCACGGCAACAGCAGAACAATTTTAGTTAATAAGTGGAAATAACTGAAATTTGTAAAAAAAATTATACATAATTAGAATTCACCTTGAGTTCGAAAAAATAATATTTTAAAACAAAAAAATTATAACTGAGGAGCTACAATAACATCAATGAGCAGAAAGCTTAAAAAAGTTTTTAAATGAAAAATCTTCAATTCTACCTATAATTTAGGTTGAAATATCATTTTGTTGGTTAATGTTTTTCTCTCGTTTTGTTTGTTAAAAAAAATAGTAGTAATAAACTTAATGTATTTAAATTTGTTTGGATTAAATTAGGTAGTATTTATTATTAATTTAAAAAAAGGGGTGTCGATTAAAACATATAATGGTTAATAAACTTCAATTTAAAAACAAATATTTATGGTGCACTACGTAAAATTCAAAATACATACATGGTATGAAAATGAAGTTTTACTTGACTCGAATTAGATGATAAGAATCTCAGATAGCTGCTACCTACAAAAATAGTTTTTCTGAACGAACCTAGAAAAATGTTGCTGGTGTTTAATTATTCTTCTGTTTACCCTGATGCAATCAATGGCCGATGATAATACATTTGCAATTGAACTTATACTACTAAGTCAGATGGTCCTGTGGCGCAATGGATAACGCGTCTGACTACGGATCAGAAGATTCCAGGTTCGACTCCTGGCAGGATCGAAATGTTTTTTTTCATATATTTTTACATAGGAATTTTTAGAATACATGCTTAAAATTATCAAGCTATATATTTTTAATTTTATTAGAAATATAAATAAAAAGTTTCTCGCCCCCGGGTGGGCTCGAACCACCAACCTTTCGGTTAACAGCCGAACGCGCTAGCCAATTGCGCCACGGAGGCTACATAACATTTTCGAACACTTTATATTAATTATCTTGCAACAATTAGGTAAAAACTCGTCTCTGAAGGGCTGACGATATGATTAGGTATTAATCGCATTAGTTTCAGATTAATAAGGTCTATGCATCTCTACTACAAAAACATATAGGCATTTAACGCTCTAGTTTTCAAACAGCATTTATATAAAAAAAACAAACAGAGCTGTAGTCAGCGATGCCAACTTAGCCCTTTTAGGGAGAGATTTAGTTAGCCCCGTTTTAGTTACTCAAAACGCGAAAAAACATTTTTAGTCCCAAACAAAAAATTCGCAAATCTAGCACTTTTAACAAATATCTTTTAACCCTTTTATCCCCATTTTACTTTTTGATCAATATGGCTACATTTGTTTATTTTTGAGCACTATTTCTACCTTTATTCTAGCAATAGTGACTTTATCAATATACGCGGCAATATCGTTTTTACTCATTTTCTATTGTTAGTTTGCTTTACCAGTAATAAAAAGAAGAATAGTCTAGAATGATCTTCTATTTCTTTAAAGATTGGTTGTGATTTTAAATTGGTCCCACAACTTAAACGTGTTTTGATTTCCAAAATAAACGCTTTATATGTTATCCCTTTTTGCGCTTTTTCGAACAATTCTACTGGATATTGCTTTATATGAATATGCCATAGCCAGGGCTCGAACTTTCATGCATGTACAAATTGATTTTAACCGCTTAACAAATGCAACTAAAAATTAAAAATATGCGCAAAATATACATTTATCTACGAACACAGTAAATATGCAACTAAATCGATGCCAAACTGCTTAAAATTTTATGATTCGCACAGATAACCCCAAAAAGATGCATGCCAAAATATGCAAAAATATGCACTTACCACCGAAATATGCAACTAATATTCGATGCCAAACTACTTAGAATTTTATGATTCGCACAGATAACCCCAAAAAGATGCATACCAAAATATTCAAAAATATGCACCTACCACCAAAATATGCAAAAATATGCAACTACAAATCGATGCCAAAGTATTTAAAATTTTATGATTCGCAAAATACCTTTTATATATCACCACAAAAAACATGCATTTGCGTGAAAGTCCGAGCCCTGGTCATAACTTGTGAAATGCAAATTTAAAATTTTTTTCCTTTAGCATAAATTCGTTATAGGATGAAAGCAAATATATGACCACATCTCATAAAAATTGAAAGGGGTCGTGTCTAACTGTTGGTCGATTTGACATGGAATTACCTACATGTTTTATGTTAAAAAAAGTCGCATCTTAAAGAGCTCCCAAGTGGGACATCGCATATAAATATCATACCTTTCAAAGCGCTTTTCAAAACAGGAGAGACGACAACAACCAGCATCTCTCACTTGCAAACCTACATCGGCCGAATCAGTATTTTTTGCTATTAGATAACAACACTACTATAATATGTGTGTGTGTATCTATGAATCAAATAGAAATTCTCAGATAAGCACTAATTTCAAAAATTTCATGTTTTGAGGCATTAATGAGCAATAAAAAAAAAAGCAACAGAAGCATCACTGGGAATAGAGCCCTTCTTGGGTCATTTTATACTTTTCCCATAATGCCACCACATTTGTGATAGTGGCCGGCCATATAATCAGCTCTGAAATTGCTGTTTGGTCTTACGAGTATAATTTTTGTAAACATCTACCTGAATCACTGACATGAAACATGCATCTTATGAGCGACACAACTCTAGTATCTATTCGAGTTTAATAGACACCTGTAAGATTCATGCACAATGATATCGAAAATTTTTGCTCATCTTTTTAACGACTCTTCTTAACCTTATTTTCTCATTTATCACCTGTGAGATATTTTTTAGGTTTTGCTAAAAAAATTTCAATGCAATTTTTTTTGCTTACCACCACAAAAATTTTTGCTAATTAAATATTCGTACATGCAATAGTGTTGTATTTGTTTTAAAGTGTTAATTATTTAACCCAAACAATATTTAGCGTTTTATTTGCCTAAAGCAAACAAAAACACAAATAAACACTTTAAGTTATATATGAAAAATAAATAGAACATTTTTGTCTTAGATAATAATTCTTAATGTGAAACAGTTAGTTTTTTACTACATTTTTATATTATTTTTTGGATTAAATATAATGAACAAAATGGGGAATGACATAATAGGGAAGCGACTGTGGGTTTGATTATGTATCTTTGAGACTTAAAATTTTTAGTGAATACAGAAAGAATTGATGAAGAACAATCAAGAATATATATGTGGTTTTCTCTAATAATTACGTACATACGAGTATGTCTTAACATGAATTTTTTTTAGCAGAGCAAAAAAAAATTTTATATCTGACATTACACAAAAAAAAACGTATGTGAATTTATTTAAAGTCAATTAAATCATGCTGAAGCAGTTTTGATTTTAAAATATTTATGCATTTATATTAAGAAATATTTTACATGAAAAAATCATTTGAAATGAGAATCAGCTATATAAAAAGGAATATTTGAACTCCTTAAAGGTAATTTTATTTCAAGTTTTCTAGTGTTTTATGTAATGAAAATGGACTAACCATTCCCAAGTTATGATGTAATCGGTGTAGCAGCCTCTTGAAAAATTCCAAATTTTTGAAAAAAAAAAAAAAAAAAAAAAAACGTATTTATAGAATTTTAAATTTCGACGGTTTTTCTAGTAAGAGGAACGTACCACATTAAAAAAAACATAGTGGTGATCAAAGGCCATGACTAAAGTTTCATTTTGTTGCATAGTGTAATCCACCACACACGAATACTTAATTTGTTATTGCTGAAATTGTATGGAATCAATATCGAAGTAAAGTTGTTGTGTGTAAAAAAATATCGAGACTGGTCCATGATATTCAGAAAGTTTTTACTGTCATGGAAAGGGCGATTAAAATAGAGCTATTTAGCATTAATAGCTCAAAATAAACGTAAGTCGACATACGCTCTTATTCAAGAAAACCACAGATATATGATTTTTCGAATAGTGAACACATATATCTGTAAGTTCCCACCTATAGGTTGGTTCAGGATCATCGCATATATTTAACGTAATTCCAAAGATATTTGTTTAAACGGACTTAAGCCGCTTTTTGCCTCGATCATCTTTATTAACAACTAATTTGAAATAATTTTAAATCGAACTTTGGTTTGTATACGAGTCTTAGTAATTTGAAGAAATCATAGATTTAACTTGCTGTACATCATTTCCTTTTCAACTCTCGCTCTAAGAAGAGCTTACTCATCACTTAGAAAAGTTTCTTATAAAATTTAGCTTTATACTTAAACTGCCAATAAAGAGTAATGTAAGTTCTATTTTGAGAAAAGGTGTTTGTTTTATTCATTCCGATAAAATTCCATATTAAATTCCCTCATTCCCACTACTCTGAGGTTATTGTTCGCAGCCGTTTCTGTCCCCTGAAACCAGCTTGTTCAAGAGTTTAGGTTGTCCCTAACCTTAAAGTATCTTTGGCTAATTGGTAACCTACATTGCAAAGCCATATAGGTCTGAGGCCATTTTGGCTTGGGACCCATTTTGGTTGCTTGGATTATTGTGGACAAATCTCTTCAATTATCCTAGTCACAAGCTATTGTTATAGTTGTATGTATTATAAATTTTGTTGGCAGTCACCACTTAAAAATGTTGGTAGCCAGGTGCTAACAGAAAATGTTGCTAAGCAAATGCATAAACTACCAGCAACATTTCTACAGAATACATTTGCTAAAATAAGTTGTGAATTGGACAATTATATCAATATTATAAGCTACGCACAGAAAAAAAACTATGAAGGAATTCACAAGGTAGTCCTAAGTGTTCTAGCTGTTGTAGATAAAAAAATATAATATGACACTACAACTTATTTAGATATGTTTTTATGGTGTGCTAGTTGTTCAACTGAATAATTTGCACATAAAACCGTTTCTATTTTGAATTTTAATTTTTGTATTTTTATTGTATGTACATAAGTATTTCTTATTTCATATTTTGATGTTTAGTTTTTGAAGGTTTTTCGTCTTTAGTATTTGAATATATGACAGGGTATTCAAATATGTCCTATTTGAAATGTTGTACTATGCTAGTACCTATGACATTAGTACACCTTGTGAATTCCTTTTATAATTCGCATTCTATTACTAAATTCATAAATTCAAATATTTTTTTTACGGGAATGGGACCTGTCACAAAATTCGTAAAATTAAAAACTAAAATTCGTAAATATTTAATAAGAAAAAAATCGCATTTTTTTCTATTAAAAATTTCTATTGGAATATTTAAAAATCATACAAAAATATAATAAAATTTAAAAAGAAATTAAACACATGCGTGTTAAAATAAAAAGCTATGATAATTTTTTCTGTGCGAGACTAGAAGCGTTTTGTTTTCTAAAAAAGTTATAATTTTTAGTCCTATTCAACGAAAGTTTGCAATATAACTGGCCAATTCACAACCTGTGTATATGTTGCAGTTCTTATAAATGCTGTAGGCATTTGCTTAGAAACATGTTTATGTGGAAATTACCAACATCATTTATACGATCTACAACACCTGCAATATAATTACAATATAATTGGTCAATTCACAACCTGTTGTGCGTTTTGTAGATCGTATAAATGTTGTAGGCATTTGTTTAGAAACATGTTTATGTGGAAAATACCAACAACATTTTTACGATCTACAACACCCACAACAGGTTGTGTATTGAACAAACGATTTTTCGAAATACATAGTGAATTTATTAGAATATCATCCGTTAAGAGGAAAAATTTTTCCTTTAAAGGAACGCGAAATTGCAATTTTTCCATAAAGTAAAATAAAAATTTTACTCATGTTCTAGAAAAGAGACCGTCATAAAATAGTATTAATATAAAAATTATTGCTCTGACATTCATGCGAGATAGTAAGACCCGATGTTAGTATGTTACTAAATATTCATGTAAGATGGTTAAAGAAAAAAAAATTGCAACTAGGTCGTTAGTAGTGAACTTTCAAGGGAGATTTTTTCTAAAAGAAAAATTAAAAGCAAACATCTCAAACATAATTAAATAAAAGAATTTGATTTTGTGTTATAAAGTTTCAGCATGATATTTTTTTGATTGGTACATTGGCAAAATAATTGGGGTAGCAGAAGATAATTATTCTTGTTGCTTTTGTTGTTGTTGTCGCTGTCATAGCTTTTTTTCCCCCTGAATTTCTTACTTTTTTCCTTACGGATATTCATAGGAAAATAATTAGATGCAACTAATAATTTTTATTTGGCCTATGAGAAAACAAAAGGTACAAAGAACTAAAGTTAAAACACAAATGCATGCAACTACATATACATACATAACTATTTTGTGTTGGTGTTGTTTATTTGTGTGAATGTTGTTGGTTGGTTGTGGCAATTAACTAAGCACTTTGCATTAAATGCAATGCAGCCAGCTAATTGCCTCTGTCTACATTGTTGCATATTTTCCATAATATTATGTTGCTGTTAGCCAGAGCTGTGCACGAGTTGTTAGTTGTTGTGTTACGGTTACCCTGTGCTTATTGCCTCTGGGCTAGTTGCTGGCTTTTTATAATTCGTTGATAGTGTTGTTGCTGCTGCTGCTGTTGTTACGTATTTATAAAATGCAATTGTTTTTTAACAAAATTAAATGCCTAGAAAAATATTATCAAGTACAAACTCATTTGGTTGTACAATATTTTTCATATTTAGAATTAATTTTTTTTTGTTGTTTTATTTTCTATTAAACATGCGAGTACATTAGTTGTTTGTTTTACCTTTTTTGCTGTTTGTTTAGTTTTCTTACTTGCTCCTCTATTGCACTTCTCTTGTTATTTTATTATTGTTCTTTTTATTGTGGAATTAAATTTTTTGTATTACATTTTTTCATTTTCATCATTATTCTTTGTTATTTTTTGCTGTTGAATAATTATGTAAAAAAACGTCTTTACTTAATGTAAATTAATAACATTTTTTTATATTTTTCCCATTTTGTTTGTTGGTTAGAGTTAAAAGTGCAACCAATATACGCATTGTAAAGTGCAGAAAAAAAATTCAACTCTGTTCTAGTTAGATGTTATAGGCCTACTGTGCATTTGTGAGTGTAAAAAAGGAAAGAGTATAAATTGTTGTAATAAACAATATTAACTTTTCATGTTGCAGTAAGTAGTGCCTACTTAGGCAAACACTTTCTTAATTAGTCAAACATATAGAAACATTTGGCATTTTAGTCTTTCACCGGAAGTAACAATAATAAGAACAAAAATTATATTATTTTAATGCTGTTAAAACCTAAAAGCTTTTAATTTTTATTATAAATTATGAGGCTTATTACTGGAGAGCGAAATTAACAACGTTAAGAGTCATATATTTGATCTCATAGCGCTTTCATTGCGAAGGATATTTTTTGAGTTTATTTTTTTGAAAAGAGTATTTTTTTTTGAAGGGGCTTTTGTTAAATGTACATATTTTTATAGATATTTTATTAATTTTTTACAAGAATCATATACATACACATTTTAAGAGCAAGACTTTTTATATGTACATTAGGATATCTGTTATTTTTAAAGTGGGAATATTTTTAGTCTGACCTCTCAAAAAGTTGAGGCTTGAACCAGAAATTACTCTCCATAAATTTCACGCCCCTGGGACCACGCCTTTCCGTGCCAATTTAAGGCTAAAATTTTATTGAAAGTATTTCTGTTTTTCCGTCGATCTTTTGATTATATTAAGTTTATCTTTATTGAGCTTGAGATCAGTTGTTTTATATAAAAATTGTATTAAGTAATTTATTATTCTCGAATACTGCTGGTACCTTTTTCAGGGATATGTATAAATGAACTAATAAAAATGGTCTTCTTTAAAAGAAACTCTTTTATAGGCTCTTTTTGAAAAAGTACTTACTAAAACTATTCTTTCTTGAAAGTTATTTTTAATACATATATACTTTTTTTAGCGGTAGTTTCTTAAAGGTACTTTTTTTTAAAGAGTATTTTTTAGAAAATTATTGTTTAAAAGGATCTTTCTTAAAAGGTACTTTTTTCAAAAGGTACGTTTTTCAAAAGGTGCTTTTTTCAAAAGGTAATTTTTTCATAACGTACTTTTTTCAAAAGTTACTTTTTTTAAAAGGTACTTTTTTCAGACGCTACTTTTTGCAAAAGGTACCTTTTTAAAACGTACTTTTTTCGGAAGGTACTTTTTTCAAAAGATAGTTTTCTCAAAAGGTACTTTTTAAGAGGTAATTTTTTTGCAAAATGTACTTTTTTTAAGAGGTAATTTTTTTGCAAAATGTACTTTTTTTAAGAGGTAAGTTTTTGTAAAATGTACTTTATTGAAAAGTGCATACATTTTTAAGTACTTTATTGAAAAGTGCATACATTTTTAAGTACTTTTTTAACAGGTATTTTTTTAAAGGTAATTTCCTTAAAGGTGATTTTGCAAAAAGTATTTTTTAAAGTTATTTTTTGAAAGGTTTTTTTAAACGCTGCTTCTTTAAAAGGTACTTTCTTAAAAAGGTACATACATTCTTAAAAGGTATCAATTCCAAAAAGTTATATTTTTAAATGTATGTATGTATGTAGTACTTTCACCTTTTAAAAGATGTTTGGTTAATATTTACCTTAGTAATTTTTTAAAGTTACTTTTTAAAAGTTACTGCTTAGAAGGTACTTTTTAAAATGTACTTTCTAAAAGGTATTTTTTAACTGGTACTTTTTAAAAGGTACTTCTTAAAAGCTACTTTTTAAAAGGTACTTCTTAAAACCTAATTTTTAGTAGGTACTTTTGGGAACGTACTTTTTATAAGATACTTCTTAAAATACACTTCTTAAAAGGTACTTTTTAAAAGGTACTTTTTGAAGGGTATTTAAAAAAAATACTTTTTAAAAGGTATTTTTTAAAACGTACTTTTCAGTAGTTACTTTTTTAAAGGTACTTTTTCAAAGTTACTTTTTAAAAGTTACTTTTTAAAAGGTGCTTTTTGAAAGGTACTTTTAAAAGGTACTTTTTAAATGGTACTTTTTAGAAGTTACTTTTTAAAAGGTACTTTTTAAAAGGTAATTTTTAAAAGGTATTTTTTAAAAGGTACTTTTTAAAAGGTACTTTTTAAAAGGCACTTTTTAAACGGTTCTTTTTACAAGGTACTTTTTGAAAGGTACTTCTTAAAAGGTACTTTTAAAAGGTACTTTTTTATGGTGAATTTTTAGAGATACTTTTTAAAAGATGCTTTTTTAAAATTAAATTTTTTAAAAGATAGTTTACGAAAAGTTACTTTCTTTAAAACGTAATTTGTTTAAAGT